>CM053789.1:548445586-548903086 GCA_028749045.1 Cupressus sempervirens
ATACCTTCATCAAGGTAAGTCATGTTATTCTCTATTTATGATAAACTTGTAAAAAAACATGTACTTTTGATTGTTTTATTTTATAATATATTGAAAAGATCATTTTATTATTACTTTAGTACATTCTACCTCTATCTCTCCCACAAAACTTCAACAACATGAGTGTCAAACACGTTATATATGATCTTGGGAAACACATGAGGTTAGAAGTGTTATTTGTTAGATTTGTTGTATAGAAGTATTAGTAGTCTTGTTAATATGTTTTTGTGTGATGAATATCTTCTAGGTGGTTTTCATCTAAATTAATTGATAAAAAAAGACATAAAGAAATGGAAGATAAAAATTCCTCAACTTTTGTACGAGATGCAAAAATATCTACCTTCAATTTTTTTCAATGCACAAGAACACTACCTCATACATCTAGTTGAGGAGATCGAATTGTGTCGACCTATACCAACTAGGTCAATGTCGATGGTTGAGAGGCAATTAAAATTTTTGAATGGCTTGGTTTGATAGAGAGCATGTCTTGAGGGTTCCATGGTCAAGGGATATATGGTCTACTAGACCATGGTTTACTTTAGGGAATATCTTCCCAAGTTTGCATCAAAAATCCATGTAGATCGCATTTGGGATTCCAACTTCATTAAAAAATTTGAAGGGGAGTACTTTATGAGGAAAGGTAGATTGAGGAAAGTGAGAGGTAATTATAAGATGTTATTGTAGTTAATTAATTATTATCCACCATCAATATAAGTTGTTTCTAACTGGTGTATTTATTTTATATAGTTTCTCATCAGTGAGATGCACTTCATTTGTATATTGAAAATAATCTTGATTGGATGATGCTATGGATTGAATTATCTCAAAAAAATGGTCACTCATTAACATGGAGATGTTTTGCTTCATTGGTTAAAGAATCTCATCATAATGGACATCCAAATTTTATGCTAATGGTAATTGATCTGGCAAATGGTTTAAGAGGTAGAAAGGTACATAGAATTTAATCTATCATGACTCATTTAATTTACATCAGCTCAAGGATGGATGCATAATTTTGACATGTTTGAAAAATAACAAGTCAAGCAACATAAAGCTATGTACTATAATGGCCATAAATTTTGCATAAAAGAGGTGGACAAGACTATAAGAACTTGTGAGTTTGGGATAACTACAATCTTCAAGGTCACCAATATTTTGTCTAGAAATGACATGCATCCTCAACAATTTGAAAATAGATACTATGGTGTTTTGGATGATATTATTGAGTGTGACTTTAATTCCTTCAAACAAGTTCTATTTAGTGTCAAATGGTACAAGCTATGACTAAATCAAAATGATCATGATAGAACTATTACTGAACATGATAATGGATTTACAATAATTAATACAAGGTCATTTGAGCTAGTTGGAAATGAGCATTGTGTTCTTCCAAGCCAATGTGAGCAAGTGTTTTACTTTGGTGTTCCACATAAACTGGGTTGTTCATTTTTCATTAGACATAATCCAAGAGGAAGACTGATAAAGTATAATGTGATTGAACAAGAAGATGAAGGAGGAGATGATGATGATGATGGAAAAGATGGAGGAGATGATGATGTTAATGGTGGTGAAGATGAAGAAGGAGATGATGATGATGATGATGGGGAAGATGTTCATGATTATTGTGATGGCATTGGTGATGATGGTGGTGGTGGTGGTGGCAGTAGCGGCAAATATTATGGTGGTGGTGATGGTGATGGTGATGGTGATGATGATGACGACAATGATGATAATGGCTCTAGTGATGATTCTAATTATTTGGATGATCATGGAGATAATAATGATGTTCATGATGATGAGATGGGTGAAGAAGATGATCGATGACATGATAATGGAAATGTATTAGGTGTTGATTACTTATAATATGTTTTTTGTAGAGGTAACCAACTAAAAAATATACAATGTTATATTTTTTGCAATGTATGCATATTAGTTATGTTATGTTCTATAGATAATTTGTAGCATAAGTATCATGTAATTTGTAACTAACTTAAGACAAATGATTTAAATATGTAGGAAACTAT
This sequence comes from Cupressus sempervirens, assembly GCA_028749045.1. NCBI lineage: Eukaryota > Viridiplantae > Streptophyta > Pinopsida > Cupressales > Cupressaceae > Cupressus > Cupressus sempervirens. Next base: position 548,447,650 of record CM053789.1, read on the forward strand.
ACCCCTTTAATGAGGATCATACAAAGTGACATGGATCGGGAGGTATAAGTTTATTACATGCTTGCTTTCTCTTTACTTTCAACATTAACTTTACACAGACTTTATATCCTGATATTTTTTTCCTTCAACTATATCTCTCATTTTATGGGCTCTAGGTACCACCAATAGGTACCTGTCAATTTTTCTTCCTCTAGTGATGGAAATGTGAGAATAGAAGAGGACAGTGAGACATGTACTAGGTCAACAAAAGAGAGATAAACTAGAGGGAAAAATATTAGAAGAAAATTCAATAAGTACATGCAAATTTTCCTTGGTCAAGGGGGGTCATGTTCTTATGATGATGAGACAAAGCATGACATCAACATTTCCTTGAGGTACACACATCTTGAGAAATAATAGGTACCAAAGGAATTGCCTCCAATTAACACTAATTTTTGTGTTAATGAGAGGATATATCGCATAGCTCTATCATCATTACATGGTTTGGGCCTATTTTCCATGAATTGCATAAAGGTCATTTATAACAAGGTTTTTAAATTGATGGAGTATGTAGGACCTTATTACAATTACAAAAATTGGATGTGGATAGTGTTGGAAATATATATAATAGACTAAGTTACTAAGAGGGAAGGGGTGAATCAATAACTAATAAAACTTAATCCTTATTTGCCATTTAATCCTTTATGTGTATTCTGATCTAATTGTATGCATGAAAAACTTAAAGCATTAAAACATTCATAACACTTTAACACACAATATGGTGACCTAGAAAGCTTCCGAATAGAAAGTAGAACTCAAGTGGGGATGATATCCACAAGCTTTAGTACAGTAGTATAAAGTTGGCATGTTAAGGCTTACAATGATCACTTCTAATAATATGCCCTATTAGGAACAATAATGATTGCTAGGTCCACCTCGTAAAAGGATTTACAAACATACAATGAAGTATGCACTTGATAAAGAGATTTAGAAAAGACTACTAAATCTACCTTGTGAAAGGATTTAATTGGTCCACCTGTTAGGATGAAATAATGTCTGATCTCTAATCTATAACTTGGTGCTAAATGAGATTCCTTTGAGTGTAATGATCACCTTGATGTAATAAATAAATATTTTTTGCTCCTTATATTATTGTAGTCTTTTACTTCACACTTCTACTCTTCAAATTTGCATTATACTTATATCATTATTATCACATACTCTACTTTGGATGTAGTAAAATACATTACATATATACCAATCCAAGTTACAAAAACATCAAAGTTGGCTACAACACAAGTTACACAAAGTTAGCCCAATTGCAAGAACTTGGGTTCTGAAGACTATCTTCGTGAGGTTCTGACACTCGGCATTCACTGTCACTACTCAGAATCATCATGCATTTGGTAGACATAGAAGCTTAGTCCATATTGATCACTTTCAAGTAGTATGAACTTGGTATGAATTAGTGACTTGGTGAATATTTTAAAACTCAGCATATCAGTTGAATCACTTGATTTACATAGCGTAGGTCATTCAATGATATCACTACAAGCTCAATATACTCTGAATCACTTGGTTAACACTAAGTGGCTTGGTTAGCACTAGATTCGCATCACTATAAATGTGTACTTGGTAGGCACTACACAACTCAGTTTGCACTAAGTGACTTGGTAAACACTAAGAAGCTTGGTTTACACTGATGATCACCAACATGGAAGAAACTACTTAGTGCAAACTAAATATTGATCCTTAAGCTTGGTAGAAACTATAGAACTCAGTAGAGTCTAAGATACTTGGTTAATATTATTAACTATATAATAAGCTTGGTAGATACTTACTATCTGCATAAGTGTGTATCACTAATAACAAACTTGACTGCAATATCAACAATCTTCCCCTTTGGCATTAGTTACAAAAACACTTATCAATCAAAAATGAATTCAAAAAGTTCAAAACACCTTTTTTTGTATTAATTCTTTATCTTTTGTCTTCAACTTGGTAGAGTCTATTGTTTTTGAGATTTTTCAAAATTGCTTTTGTAAGAGATGTTTATCTGAATATCTATACATGTATATACTATGATTTTTCTTCCCCATACATATATATACAATATTATATACATCTTCTCACATCTTCTCCCCTTTATACCTATCTTCTCCCTTTTGTAGTATGCTTTACATTTACATATTATCCCCCTTTGTAGAATGCTATATACATCTTCTCCCCCTTTTTGACATTAATACCAAATATGTATTCTATATACTATATATTAATGCCAAAATATGACAAGAAATTAGAATGTACCTTTAGAATCAGTGTCATTATCTTGTCCAAATTTTCTTGCAACACCTTGCTTGTGTGTAATGCAATATGAACTTCTATTGATAGTTCTATCATGTGATCAACAATAGAGAAGTTATTATCATGGATGAAGGTTTTAGCATGTGCAATATGTTTCTACAATGCATCCATGTTCAGGAGAATCATGCCCTATATGTATACTAGTGTAGCTCTTATGTTGGCTTCTTCTCTTAGCAATTATGCCTTCATATTAGTTAGAAATTTGATCTTTTTATAGTGGGAAGAGCTCTAACTCAGGTCAAGTTGCAACTATCATGCACTTGCCTTTAGATCTTCATCAATCTTTGAAAGTTTATCTTTGATTTCCTTCATGAAATTGGAAGTGTCACAAATTTTATGGAATAAAGAAGTGACATTGATGGTAGAGGTCTCCAATGAGCTTAGAATAGTAGACAAGTCTACTTGATGTATTGCAATCTTTTGTGCAATTAGCTCCAATACCTTATTCTCAAATTTCTTCTCTTCTCTCTATAATAATTTCTCTTTTCCATTCAAATCTTCATTGAATTTCTAGACTACTTCTGCTAGCTAAGCCAAAATTGGTTGAGAATCGTCAACCTCAATGCTAAGTGCCTCTACAAGAATGTTCTTAGCATGCATCTTCATGCACTTGAAATTTGTTAGAATTTATTTAGAATAATAGAGAGGGAGGGGGTGAATCAGTTATTCAAGGTCCAAATGTCCTATTCAAACTTTTCACTAAGTATAGTGAGCCCTTTCAACCATTCATTCATCCAAACTTTAACTTATCTTATTAGCAACTTCCTGTAAATCAACATGCAAGTAAAACACATAAGAAATCAACACATGACACAGTGATTTACATGGAAACCCAATTTGGGAAAAATCACCAGTAACATGCTACTCGGTTTTTAACCTTCTAAAGTGATGCCTTGTGAAAGGCCTGCCCTATTAAAGGCTTACAACACACTGTTAAATGTGACCTTGTTAGAGGATTTAACCACCCTATTTGAAGTGGGCCCGGTTAGAGGACTTTAAAACATTCACTTGGAATGCCACCCTATTAAAGGATTTACAAATGGTTGTTAGGCCAACTTAAGTCCATAGGATTTTCAAATCTAATACAATTGCTAGAGAATATTAGAAAATCTTGACCTAACTATAGCATACAACTTATCTTGTAGATCTCATATCACTTTCTCAGCTCATACCCTTGCCTGGGTTTCAATCTCTACAACTCTTGACAGCTTGCCTTTTCTTTCAAGCTTTGTCTCCTTGAGTCTTCATACTCAATGTACTAGTGTAATCATCTCTTTATGACCACTCATAGAAGCAAAACCTCTATGCTCTTCCTTCTCCTAGATGTCTCCTCCTTGACACCCTTTTAACCACTTTGCAAATTTGGCACTTCAATAGCAACAGTATCAGCAACTCTTTGCTTTTTGGTTTATGACTTCTTAAATAGAAGTCTTGGAGTTCCTTTTCCCACTCGATTGTTCCATTTTTCAATTTCAATTCACATGGATTAGGTAGGATTCATTGTATCTAACCCATATTCTATTTCCTCTAGAAACTTCTTGAATAATCCATTAAAATTTTCCAAAAAATAGTTTTCATAAGATTTTGTGCCAACAAATCATCATCCTTATCCTCCAACTCATTCACAAAATTTAATGTAACCACCATGTTAGCTTGGATTTGGAAAATCTTCATCATTTGAAATAATGCAGTAGCTTGACACTATTGAAATACTGGTGCTCGGCACATACTGTGTTACTTGGCGTCAACTATGTTTTTCTTGATGCTCAGCACCTGAAGATCACTCGACACCTACTAAAAATTTTCTAATGCTTGGCACTTGATCGTTACTTAGCACTTGAAGATTACTTGGCACATACTAGAAATTTCTTTTACTCAGCTTCTACTTAAAATTTTCTCAGCATCTACTGATGATCTTAGTTAAGGCTTTGCAGTCAACCTTGTTACAATTCCTTCTTCTAATGTATCTAAGTGTGACCAACCTCTATATCTTTGAGTATGTCATCAATGCATTTCTTAACCATTGTCTTAACTGATCCTTGCACTTCATTACAACACCATAACTCAACCTTTCCCTTAGGTACTCTTGTTACATCTTGTTGATCAAATCATCTTCATCAATCAAGTAAGTGATAGTGCTTGGATCTTATAAGCAAATACCATTCCTAAAAATAATAGGTTTGACATTAATGGTAAAACAATGATTGAAAACATTCTTTTACAACAATCTCCATCTTTGATCTTCAACAACAATGAGCTTTTCAATCATATTTCCAACAAAATTATCTAAGCTTCTGTTGCTTAGCTTTATTTTGAATAAGTTCTCCAATGATGTGCATTTGATTAGGATTAAGATTGGATATATCCCAATTCGATATGACTATCTCCTCATCAAGATCAATTTTTTCTTCCTTTTCTTTTCCTTTACTCAAAAAATTTGTACTCGGTTGAGGCTTGGTCTCAACTATCCTTATACTTATTGTTTGCATGCTAGGAATAGAAACAATAGTAGACATAGTAGGAATTGTAGAAAAAGTAGATATTGCACTTATTGAAGAAATACCTTTTGTGACCAAAACTAATGGAGGAGGAAGTGTTGATTGCTCAGTAGATGAAGTGTTTTTCACTTCTTTCAATGAAGTGTTGAGTTGGATAGATGAAAATATTGCTTGAATGCTTGAACTTGCAATGTTTGACATAACCAATTCTATAGTAGCCTTCTCTAAGCTTGACATCTTTAATACTTCACTGGGAGAATGAGGAAGTGAGGCTATGATTGCTACTTCAATCTTCTTAGGGTTAGTCTCCTCTATGTTCTTAACATCACATAGATTCTCCTCATTGGCTTCTTGCTCCTGTTCCTTGTCATTTATATTATCATAATGTGTTTCATCTCCATCATTTATTTCTTCTTCCTTGTCATCTTCCTTGTCACTAACATTAGCAACAAAATCACTTTTCTTATGAAGATTGAAAATGTTCTTCCATGTGTTGTTGTCATTCCTCACTATATGTTCAAAGCCATTAATCAATATCAAGCAAGTGTTGAATTTCAACGTAAGCTTCTCTTCATTTTTCTTGATGGATTCTTTGACTTCTTTGTCATTCAAGCTTGACATGAGCTGCTTTAGGGTCTACACATATATGTCTTTAGCAGTTTTCATAGGATGTTCCCATCTTGGCTTGATTTTCTCCATTAAATCAGTCAAAATTTGTTGAGCAAGCTGGTCTAGAGAATATTTCCATTTGCCCATTTTAGACATAACCATGTCTTCAATTTACTTCTACTCCTCTGTAGTTCTTATCTCATACCTTAGTAATTTGAAATTTTCCATACCGGCTCTAGAGTCAATTTCCTTCAAATTTTCTTGGAATAAGGGAGGTGGTTGTTTGAAGATTATATCTCCTCCTTGTTTCTTCCTGGATGCCCTCCTTGTGAACATTGTAGTAGATGGTTTGGTAGGTTTGGTTATAATAACCTTACCTTTCTTCTTTACAGGCTCTTCTTCTTTTGACTTCCTTCATCTTTTGCTTCATCTTCTTCAATGCCATCACCTTTTTCTTTAGTCAATAAGAGAGTGTTACTGGATTGTTTCAATTTTTCTATTCTCTTCTTCCCTTTTTTGATCACCTATGGGAGTTTTATTTCAAGTTCAATTCTTGCTTTTACTTCCTCATATGTGCCAAAATATGTGGCCTTTGGATCATCAACCTCATTTAACAGTGCTTCAGTAATGTCCTTAGTTTCATCTATATTAACCTCATAACCTAGAGGCTTGATCCATACAATTCTTGGTCTTACTACTTGTATATACACTTTAAAACAATCAACCATGAAAAAAATATCATCTTTGTACTTTTCTACTAGTTTCTTAGGGATTTTGAATTTTTTATTCATCTTTTCCTTAAATGCATCAAAATTGTTATCCATTATAGTAACATAGTTTTCTCCTATTTATGGTATATATTCATTGATTTGGTAGAGAACAGGTACATCTTTCCTTCATACAAATATATGTTTTGATGGGAAAAACTTTTGCACAAAGAAAAATAGACAAGTTAAGAGTGAACCAAACTTACAAGGATTGTTCTTTGAAGTTCTTATGCTCTCCATGTTCTTGTTGAGTTGATTCAACATCAACTTGGCAAGGTCAAAGTACGTATTATTCTTGACCACTTTAAACATGAGATCCACAGCTTCATATGATATGCTATTCAAATGAATCAAACTATATATCTTATGTGAAATGACATGTATTCCAAAATTTAGTTCCATATCCATGACACAATTGATCTGCATTCCCCTTCCATCCCACTCAGCAAGGGTTTTCTTTTCTAGCTCCACCGACTTAGGATTTTGGTCATTTTTGCCTTGGTTAGCATTGGAAGACCTGTGATCCTATGGATCATTTTCTTCATTATCAAAATAGGTTTTTCCAACCACAACTATCCATTATGCACATGATTAAAAATAAATCTTATCCATTTAATCTGAAAATCTTATGGCATATGAGGAATGTGAGTCAAACCCTTCCCTTCAAGGTGTTAATGCTCTAGTTTCAACACATCATTCACACTTAATTTCTCCAATGACTCATCCATTTCCAAAGTTCCAATATCTTGGATAAAAAATAAAAAATTTGAACAAATATCATTAAATAACAGTACCTTGGATGGAATATGAGATTGAGCTCTGCTTGGATCTAGGGTTTCCACAACTGCTGGACTAAGCTTGAAATCTAGTGCTTTCTATTCAATGCCTCGAACCAACATTTCTAACCATTTCTTTTCCCTTCTACTGGAGGATGCCATTTTCTTACTAGGGTTTCTAAAAAACATATAAATCTTCAATAATTATTTGCATAGATCACTTGGTTGCACTAAAATAGCTCTTTGCAAATAGCTATTGGAAATTCAAAATGAAAAATGAATTTGATTTCGCCCTTTTATCAAATTTTTCCTATCAAGCACCATAAATGCTTGGAACAATTTCTTAGTTTATGATAGATTGTCTTCTACTTAGCTTTAGTTAAATTCTTGGCAGAGTCATCCATGACTCAAATTCCACACAATAACTTTAGTAACTCCTGACCTTGCTTGGTAATGACTAGCATTTTATGTGATACTCGATGATCCCTTTGCATCTTGAATTTTGACATGGATCTTTCCATTCTATTAGTTGGAACTAATGTAAGATGTCTACTTTATAATCCTAGTTCCAGTTCTCCTTGTGGGAGATCAAGTGGAAATTCTTGAGTCACCCAATTCTTGAGTGACATGTGCTTCATTGCTTGGACTAGCATTCTCAAAAGATTTTGGAATCCATTATTGTCTCATCTACTTTCTAATGTTATCAACTTTGGCTTTCTTTTCATCTTCAATTCTTCCATTATTTATATAGTTCTTGGCAAGATGACTAAGTTTTGCACAAATGAAACATCTTTTGGTAGTGTCTCTTGTTCTCATGTGATGTTTTACACAATTCGTTCCAATATGTCTGAATTATCCATAGTAATGACATTTGCACCAAGTGTTGTAATCCCAACCAAATATAGCTTTTACATTCTATTATGCTTTATTCAATATCTTAGTTTTGAATTCACAGGATTTGTGCCCATACTTCTTTCATTTGTGACATTTGCTTTCAAATTTTGGTTTCTCTTTGCATTCATTAGCTCTATGACCATGTTGATTACAATTGTAACATTTTTTATTGAACTTAGCTTTGCCATTGTTCCAACATTCATTTGATGTATGACCTAACTTACCACAGTGACTAGAAGTAGGTATTTGATTCTTTAGAGCTCCTTGCTTTGATGATTCACCTTCTTCTATGCATCCAATTCCTACTTTCCCCTTTTGTCTGTATTGGATTTTCTCATTTAGTTGATCCATGTCTGCTTGAGATTTCATCATCTTCTCATTGGTTTTCCTTTTAGTGTTTAGATAATTCTGCAATCTTTCATTCTCAAATCTTAGATTCATGATTTCTTCATTGGCATTAGTAATTTGATTAATGAAGTATATCTGTTGAAAGGATAGGTGTTGAATTTCATTGTTCTTTCCTCCTATCTCTTCTTTTTTCTTATTTTTCTTTTCCATGACTTCACACAATCTTACTAACTAAACTTCTTTCTCTCTTCTCATCTTTCTTACATCTTCTTGATGTGTACCATTCTTTTTCTAATAGTTCTTTGATTGCATTATTGGCTTCATCAAAATTTCTTTCTCAATAGATGTCTTTAATTCTTTCTTCAATGTAGAGTTGGTCATTCATCTATATTGCAAGATCTTTTCTTCTTTTCAAGGATTGAGAGAGTTTCTCCTTTTCCTTCTTGAGTTGGCCAATAGCCAATTTTGAATCTAGCTTTTCATTATTAATAGCCTTGTCAATTACGAATACATTCATGACCTCTGATCTTTTCTCAAGTTGTTAAACTTCTTCCTTGAGAACCACAAAGCTTTGATACAAATTGTTGAAAATATATATGATAGGCTAAGTTACTAAGAGGGGAGGGGTGAATCAATAACTAATATAACTTAATGCTTATTTACCATTTAATCCTTCATGTGTATTTTGATCTAATTGCATGCATGAAAAATTGAAAGAATTAAAATATTCATAACACTTTGATACACAATATGGTGACCTAGAAACCTTAAAAATAGAAAGTAAGACTAGGGTGGGGATGATACCCACAAGCTTTAGTACTATAGTACAAAGTTGGTATGTTAAGGCTTATAATGATCACTTCTGATGATTTTCCTTGTTAGGAGCAATAAGGGCTGCTAGGTCCACCTTGTGAAAGGATTTACAAACCTACAATGAAGTATGCACTCGATAAAGAGATTTCCAAACGATTTCTATCTCTACCTTTTCAAAGGATTTAACTAGTCAACCTAGTAGGATGAAACAATGTTTGATCTCTAATCTACAACTTGGTTTGCTAAATGAGATTCCTTTGAGTGTAATGGTCACCTTGCTATGGTAGATAAATCTTTGTTGCTCTTTATACTATTGTAGCCTTTTACTTCACACTTATGCTCTTCAAATTTGCATTATAATTACATAATTTTTATCACATACTCTACTTTGGATGTAGTACAATACATTACATATATACCAATCCAATTTACAAAACATAAAAGCTAGCTACAATACAAGTTTACACAAAATACACAAAGTTGACCCAACTATAGGAACTCATGTTTTGAAGACTAACTCAGTGAGGTTCTAATACTCACCATCCACTGTCACTACTCAGCATTGTCATGGATTCAGTAGACATAGAAACTTGGTCCATAGTGATCACTTCCAAGTAGTATGAACTTAGTTTTCCCTGGTGACTTGATGAATACTACAAAACTCAGCGTATAAATTGAATCACTTGATTCACACTGCATAGCTCAATTAATGTTGTCACTATGAGCTTCATATAAACTGAATCACTTGGCTAACACTGAGTGGCTCAATTAACACTAGATTCACATCACTGTAAGTGTGAACTTGGTAAGCACTGCACAACTCAATTTGCAATGAGTGACTTGGTAAACACTAAGAAGCTTGGTTTACACTAATGATCACCAACATGGTAGAAACTACTCGGTGCAAACTGAATACTATTCCTTGAAGTCGGTAGAAACTATAGAAATTAGTAGAGTCTAAGATACTTGGTTAATACCTTAACTATACAATAATCTTGGTAGATACTTACTATCTAAATAAGTGTGGGTCACTAATAACAAACTTGACTGTAATGTTAACAGATTGTTCAATACAAAAAAAAGTATGTGTAGGTATGCACTGTCAGAAAATTATCTACAATGGAAAGAAAATGATCAAAGTAGAAGACTTGTTGTGTACATTGATGGAAGGCCAAAAGCAACAAGGAACATTGCAGGTTTTATAAATAGTACATGTCCCGGGTCAACTAATAAGTGACCCAATTGCATTTTTGCAATAAAATCAATAAGTTTGGGGGGAGAGCTGCTAATAGATTACAATTTGAATCACATAGATAGAAAGAAAGTTATTATCATGGGACTTGTAAGTACTAAATATGTAAAATTTAAACTAATTACTTCCAATTAGAACTCTAATATACAATATACCATTTTAATAGTAAGTTTTTTTGCCAAGTGGACTATTCCTTTGATTATGCTGATGTTTTTATATATAGTCTTTGTCACAGGGTGACATGGCCAAGCCATTAGATGACAGAGGTAGGGATGTTGCTCCCACCCCTTCTCCAATGCAAGTAAACCTTCTGTATAAAAATTAATGCAATTTTAATTTTACAAAATGTCAAATTATTATTTTACTTTTGTGAAGGTTTTGGACTTGTTTGATTATTTTACATTTCATATTATGCGATGATGACATTTCATATAAATGTGACCCTATTAGCCTATGTAAAAAGACCTTGAAGAATATCAATCTACAAATTCTTGGGCTTGTGATGGATCTAAATCCAACAGAAGAAAAAGAGGCCATAAGAAATGAATTATGTCATAGAGCACATTGTCTAGAAGTAATAAACAATGAGTCCTTTTCTACGACAATAGTTCAAACAAGTTTTATGTTTTCTACTAATTTATGGATCATGAACTACACTATGTATGTTTTATTATAGGATTTTTTGAGACCACACTAAGTTCTTCCACCTAACAAGGGTACCGATGTACGTCCTATAGGTATGTGATTTCAATTCTCAATCATCAGAAGGGACATTATTTTCTTCATTATTATTATTGATAGTTTTATATTACTATTGTCATGTTCACTCTTCTCCTTTACTTAACCACTTCTATTCATTCTTCAATACTTAATTGTTGTATGTGGAAAACTCATATATCTTTTTTAATTGTAATTGTTGAACTTTTATGATGATATATTCTTAAAAGTATACCCTCTTGACCAATTCCATGTCCATGAGCTTGTGATGATCTGATTCTGATATCTACATTGCACATATCAGTCAGTCATTGGTCATATGGTTTATCATTGAAAGTTTATTTTATACTTTCTACTGACTTTGAAGTGACACAACATATGATTTATAAAGTTTCTCTTTCTCTCATTTAATGCATAGTACCCAATGTTGTCTTCTCTTCATTACTTCTACTCTACATTTCTTGGTTAATGAATAATGAGACTCTTTAAATATAATCCCATTGTATATATACATATCACTCTTGATTTATGTACTCTTTAATGTTGATTGCTCAATCTACCAGATTGTTATTAATGTCATTTGTTTCCATCTTGGCTTGCCCTATCTTATGTGTCTTTCCTTAATTTGTTATCTCCAATAGTAGTGCACTGTATTTTTGGACAAATGGATCTTATTTTTATATCTACAACTATAGATGATGTTTCTTCTTGGTTAGTGTGATGAACATATCACTCCATATCACAATTTTCAATGTACTCTTCAGTGAATTAGTTTGTCCTTCAAGTTCAATTATGATTGATATATCATACTTATTTGCAATTCTCAAATGCCAAGTAATGTATATATTGGTCCTGATATAAATTTTCCTAATAAGCATACTTTTGACATCAACGAAAACTTCTAACAATCACTTGAATTCTTTTGACATCAATGAAAATATTTCCATCATCTTCCTTATCAGATTGTGATTATTTCCATTTGCATATATTAATTTTCATATAAAAAATAGGATAGTTTTGGTTCAAGTTTCATTAATTGATTTATTTCATTCAATTAGCATAGCAGAAAGGGAAGTTGAAGTAATTTTCCCCATTTCCTAACACAACTAACTAAATGACATTACAAGAAGGGCATTTTGTCTTTCCTCATCTCTTATTGTTTATTAAGTCTATTAAAAAAGAGTACAACTTCTTTAAAAGAAAAGAGAATGTATTTAATCACGGTGAATATTGTAGTAAATATAAATAATAAATGTGTGTGTGTGTGTGTGTGTGTGTGTGTGTGTGTGTGTGTGTGTGTGTGTATACATATATATATACATATAATATATATATATACATACATACATACATACATACATACATACATACATACATACATACATATATATATATATATATGATTTTTTTCAAGTGTTGATGATTTCCATATGCCTACTTCCACAAGGCTAGCCAGCACTCTATGATTGCCAACTGCAAGATCGACAACAAGGAGCATGCAAACATCTACACCTGCTACAATTAGAGATGGCAAATCCTTGTTTTTCTACATTTTTTTATGTGTTAAATATGATAATATTTGTACTTTCTTGTCCATTTGAATATATTATGACATTAGTTAACTTTGTTATGTGACATGTACACTTTGTCATGCTGATGATAGAACTGATACCAGTACTGCTGATAATTTACTAGCCTTTCCTCGATCAACTCATGTTACTTGTACTAGATCATTGGAGGCATCATTATTGATGGCCAAGAAATATATGATTCCCTTAAAATTGTGTAAGATTTGAGGTACTTTAAAATTGTAATTATTTAGAGTGTAATTGTAGTTTACTTATTCATAACTCATTTTTGACTAATGATGTGGTGATGATTTGCAGGAAACAATATTTTTTATGAAACTTTTTATGATTTAACATTGAAGATATTTGGGCCCACATTATGTAAAAGGTACATAGCTTGATATAATTGGTTTCCTTGAACTAATTTTTTTATCTAACAATTTTATTTTTTGTTAGAAGCTGGACTGACCAAGCTCTTAAATTAAAAGATCGTCTCATAAAAACTATGGAGGAGTTCTTTGATAAAAATATTTTGAACAAAGTCCAACTACTAAAAAAATCTTGCAAACATCTAAAGACTGTGAGAGACCAGTATAGAAAGGCTCTAAAGCTCAACCTAAAGTATGAGCATCCTCCTATGGTGCCACAACTGGAGTGGAATGAAATCATTGAAGATGCAAAAGAGAAGAGACTAAGGGATAAAGGAATTAACCCGCTACCTAGAAAAATTAGGTATGTGTCTCATAAAATTCAGTCATATTTTTTTTCAAGAATGTTGATTTACTATATTCCTCATACAGTGTGAATCATAAAATCAATATATTCTTCATTCTAAATTTGCACAGTATTTACTGTCTAGTAGTGAGTAGTGAGGCCTTTTGCCATTACCTTTTCCTTTTACCTTTACTATCTAATAGTGAGTAGTGAGCAGTGAGGCCTTTTGCCTTTGGGATTTTAAAACTTTCCAAGTAAATGAAAATAAACATGTGTCCCTCCAAGATGTCTTATGTGTTGCAATGAGTGCACAAAATAATTGCAATTTGAAGTCCTATATTTTAATTTTTTTAACAACCTCCAAGCCAAGTTGCAAGGCATATGCCTTGGTGCCTTTTTCTTATTTTGAGACAATGAATTTTGGAGTTTTAGAGGTATGAAAGCCCTAGTACACAAATGTAGCTAGTGGAAGCATAGATCATCCATGTTAAAAATGTGGTTTCATGCCTACCATCATTTTTGGATGAGCACCCAAAAAAATATCATTTTGCCTTCAACTCTTTTGAATATTTTCAAACAACATGTGATGTTAAAAGATATATCCCTTTTAGACATGTAGCCCATTTCCTATTAATGGCATTTAATATACCTCCCTCACTTTTATTCTTACCATAATTAATGATAGTGATGGATGCTCATCTCACCAATATCCCCTTCTTCTTTATTTCACCTTTCATTTTACCTATGCCCAACATTCATTATTATTTATGATATATTTAGTGGAGCTATGCTAGCATTACACCATATTAAATTAGATAGATTTTACATAGCATCAAGTGCTACCAATTAGATGGAGATAAATGCGAGGAATGATTGTATCTTTTCTATATAAATTCATATGATTGTATATTGTCATATTTGTAACTCTTTTCTTTAGTATATAGAAGTTGATTCACTGAATAAAAACAAGACACCCCTTAATGATTTAATCCTTATAAGTTATTATATCTAACACATAAAAGTAATTCTATAACATGTTGATTTTAGCAATGTGTAAGTTATACTCCAGATATAGAATGCATCTCATTCAAGAGTGTGCTTTTATTTCAAATGTTAACCTATTAAAGAGTTTAGCAGAGAAGATCAGCCATGTTGATTGTGGATTTATATAATCTAACATTTTTCAAAGTTTACATATACAGGCTATAGGACACATTGAAGGAAAGAGAAGGTTGGTCAACACCATCTTGGCTCTCATGGATATATGAAAATTCACTCACGCCTTGTAAGTAGCAGTAAATGAAATTTCATATCAATTTTTTTATATAAAATTAAAAATAAGTAATACATTAATTATTGACAATATTATGCAAAAAAATGTAGGGCATTGAATTTAATCTAGCACCCACAAAAGAGGACAAACAAATTGGCTTCAAGCAAGGCTATAAAGCAGTGGCTGCCTGCCACCACATAGATTCGAGTGGCCAAATAGGTGTAGAATATTTTGGCACAGTGGTTGACAGATAGGTAAATAAACTAAATGAATAATAACAATAATTGATAACTTCATGACAAATAATCTATTTGACGTTATTTTCAAATAATGATAATAATGTGTGCATGAAATTTCACAATAGCCTACGACTCCTAGCATAGATCTTACTCATGATGACGAAGGCACAGATCCTACACATGATGATGACCTCAATGTGCATCGCAATGATATAAGTACATATTCAATTTCTATTTCAAATTAATCATTTAATTATTAATAAAATTTAATATCTTAAATTGCAATTAGTGTAACCTTTTTGTGATATTTTTTGAGTATGCAGAGCGTGATGTTATTGTTTAGCATGTTGAGGTTGGGGCTGAACAGAATGTGATAGTAGATGATGTGGCACTATCAGGTAAAGAAAAATACCTGTTATGTTCTTTAGATTAATGAAATACTTATAACATAAAAAAGAGAGTTTAGAATTAAACCCATTTATTTGTTATTGCAAAGGCGCATTAGCCTTGTACTTGATAAAAGAAGAGGAAGCCTCATGTCTTAAGATCAGAACCATAAGAGCCACAAGATGCTAAAGATAGTTAGGATATGCCTATTAGTCTTTATCTTCAAAAAAAAAAGAAAAAAAAAATGAATGTTAAAAACCTTGTTTGATGATGAATGTGTTGATGGATATTTATGAATGTTGCTTGTTAATGGATTTTTATGATGGTGAATGTTTCTTATTAATGGATTTTTATGATGATGAATGTTTCTTATTAATGAATTTTTATCATGAATGTTTCTTATTAATGGATTTTTATGAATGTTTTTTATTGATGATGAATGTTGATGGATTTTTATGAATGATGATAAATTTTATGTCATTTTATTGAACATGATTGTTATGTGATTATAATGATTGACACATTCACAAATGATTGATGAATGTTTATAGGTATTAATGAATTATATGTCGTGTTAATGATTGTTAGTGAATATAATGATTGACACATTCACGAATGATTGATGAATGTTTATATGTATTAATGAATTATATGTTGTGTTAATGATTGTTAGTGAATATAATGATTGATGTGTTCATAAATTATTGATGAATGTTTATATCTATTAATTAATTGTATGTCATGTTAATGTATGTTATGTGATTATAATGATTCAATGATATACTTCTAAAATTATTGAATGAAATATTTAATTAGTTTTTAATGGGGAATTTAGAGTGATTATAGGGGGGGAGAGGCCAAATGAGCTTCCACTTTCATGTGGTTGGTCTTGTTAAGTAGAGAATATGAAAGGATTCTTGAAACCAAGTGAAGCTCAAACTAAACCTGTTAAAAGCATTTTAGTTACAACTTATTTTTGTATCATGTCATTATTGACTCTCACATGCATTATTTTCATTATTGTAGATCATTGGGATGGTCTAAGTTTGAATTTTCCAACATGGTACTTACTTTTAGTGGGTGAATATAGCAGGTTCTAGGTGAATGCCTTAAAATGGCCTTAACATAAGTATTATAAATTACAACATGCTTCTTTCTCTATAAGTTGTATGTAGATTATGATTTATTGCTGATTACCAATTACTTCTCCAATAGAAATGGATAACATATTACTTTCTCTATAAGTTGTATGCAAACATGGAGCTACTCTCACAAGAGATTTTGTATCACACTTGTCCACCAAGGAGGATAAATTATTTGATTGTCAATATTAAGGTATATTAACCTTCTAAGTTTATTGGCTTTAGGTTTCTTATACTATCTTTGTTACTATCAATATCTTATGAGACTTTCTTCAAGTAAGAGCTATGAATCTATGCAAGTCAAATGAAGGTGAATGAATGTACAAGTGTGATCCTAATTGGCATTCTTTTCTTCATATAAACTATTGGAAGGTTCACAATGGAATCCTCCTCTACTTCCCAACTACCCAAAAAAATATTTTTTAGATACAAGCCATGCTTAAAAAATGATGTCTAATATGTCATCTTTAGAAAAAATTATTTGAATATCACTTATTTTATAAAATTCAGCTTGCTGCTGCAAAAAAATTTTAAACTCTGACTACTGTGACTATTTTGATGTTTACTATTGTCAATAGTATAAGCAACCTAGCGAAACATCTCTATAGGTTTTCAATAGTTTGATGGATCCTACCATCGAGAGAATGACAAATCTATCAAAACATATCTCCAGGTTGTCAATAGTTTGACTCCTCCTATCGTCAATGTTGTGGACTACGCGTCAAATCATCTCTCATAGGTGTTGATAGTTTGACATTCCAAACTAGTTGTCTAGTGCCACCATGGGACAATGATGGCAATAATTTTTGACATTTTTTTCATTGATATATCAACACTTGTCTCAATCATTGAAATTTCAACTCTAGTTTAGCAATGATAGGTTTTGACATTTTGGAGTCACAATTTTGATGGAAAAGCATCAAAAAATAGGTCCAAATTTACTAGTGTGAAGATCATTAAAGAGTTCATGTAGGTGTTGGTTGGGGATGTTGGTGTGTTGGTTGCTAGACTGGATTGTTTTTTTGGTTCTATGTTTTTTATTTCTAGGTCCTTGTAAAACTTGGGTTTATTTCTTTTACTTTTGAGGTTTCAAGTCCTTGTAAAACCTAGTTTTTAATGCTTTTTGGTAACTTTAGGTTTTAGGTCCTTGTAAAACCTGGTGGTGCTTAATGTTGATCTTTAGCTTTTGTTAAAGGGTTTCAAGTCCCTTCAAAACCTATTTTTTCCTTAATCTAAAACAAGAATTAGTGTCTATCGAGTCACATACAATGGATGTCGAGTTATAGTTAGAAGTTAAGATACATTTCAATACCAAGATCATTTTATAAGAAAGAAATGCCAAGTTCCCTAATAGAGAAGTATATACTGAACCCAAGATTAAACCTCATGAACAAACTATTGTTGAAGAAATAAGAACAGAGCCAAGATTATCAAAATATGTCAGAATATATCATCCTATTGAACAAATCATTAGAGGAAAAGAGGATTGACTAATGAAAAGGAATAGATTATAGAATGACACATGCTTGTTAAGCATACATAAACCTAAAATAGTGAAGGATGCATTGGAGAATGAAGATTGGATTCAAGCCATGAAAGAAGAAATTGATTAGATTGAGAAGAACAAAACCTGAACACTAGTAATAAGACTAGAGGACAAGAATGTTATTAGAACAAAGTGGGTATATAGAAGAAAATTAGATGAGAATGGTGAAGTAACAAGGGATCAAGAAAGATTATTTTACAAAGGTTATGCACAAGAAGAGGGAATTGATTATGGGGAGACATTTTCCCCAGTTGCAAGATTGGAAGGAGTAAGAAATCTTCTTGCTTATTATTCTTATAAAGGATTAAAAGTTTATCAAATGGATGTTCAGTTAGCATTTTTTAATTGTATATTGGAAGATGAGGTTTACATTGAACAACCTAAATGATTTGTTGATCCAAACAATAGAAACATGGTGTGTAGATTGCACAAATATTTATATAGTTTGAAGCAAGCTCCCAAAGCATAGTATGAAAGAATGCACAATTATCTTGTGAAGATTGGTTTTGAGAAGACTGATGACAACAAAAATCTATACTTGAAGACAAAAGGAGGTAAAAAAAATTTACTAGCTGAAATATTTATTGGCGATATCATATTTGGATGACAAAATGTATTGTGTAAGACATTTGCAAATGAAATGATGAAATAATTTGAGATGTCCATGTTTGGAGAAATAAATTTCTTTGTTGGATTACAAGTATATCAAATGAGATATGGTATTTACATTACTTAGTCCAAGTATGTAAAGGAAATCTTGAAGACTTTTGTGACAGGACATAAATTATCAAAAATTGATGATTCTACTAAGGTAAATCAAATATTTTATAGATCTATGATTAGAAAATTGCAATATGTAGTTCATAGTAGACCTGATATTGTACTAGTTGTTGGGATTGTTGCAAAATTTTCTACAAATCCTAAGGAGAATCACTTAATGGTTGTTAAAAGGATTTTGAGATACTTAAAAGGGACAAAAAACTATGGTCTCTAGTACAATAAGAATGACAAGTTTAACTTGAAAGCCTATAAAAATGTTGATTAGGCTGGAAATATTGATGATAGGAAAAGCACAAGTGGTGGAACATTTTTCTTAGGAAAAATATTAGTTTCCTGGACTAGCAAAAAATAGAATTATAATTCACAATCTACTATTGTACAAATGTGGTATGGATCAAACAGTTACTCAAAGTAATGGAGGAAATTACTGAACCTATGGTAATCTACTGTAAGAATACAAGTTCTATAAACATATCTAAGAATCATGTGATGCACACAAAGACAAAGCACATTGCAATCAAATATCATTATTTGAGAGAATTGGATTAGGACAAAGAAGTGAGAATGGAATATGTGAATACAAAGGAACATATAGCTAATATATTCATAAAGGCTTTACCTAAAGATGCACATGAATATCTTAGAGGTAAGATAGGGGTGATACCCCTATCTCAAGATACTTAAAGGATAAATAATAGTTCCCTATATCAACTAAGTTGAATGGCACATTTTACAACTTGATGTAGTGGATCTTACTTTAGGAACTAACTAAATTAGGGAAGGAATTGAAACAAAAGATTTACAATCACAAGCAAGGTGATAGAGGGAGACCCTTATCAAGGAAACCTGAATTATTGATATGTGCATGAATAGATGATGATTCTTTGGCATTATTTTCATAGAGGGAGAGTTTACATTGAATATCTTGAAGGGGGGGTTTATCTAAAGAAGAAGACAGATTGCAAAGAAAACACTAACCTATACAGAGGAAGGACAAACACTAACAGAGGGAGAGATTTTAGCAAAAGGTATTAAGTTTCTTTTCGATACTATTGTTGGTATTGGTTTGCCATCAATGCCAAAGAGGGAGATTATTGAAAAACAAGATTGTTGAAGTATAAGAACCTATCATGGGAACAATCATTATTTTGTCACTGATGTTAAACCTACTACTTGTTGGTAAGACAATTGCTAACATTGGTCAGAATGCTACCATTTGAGTGATTGATGAAGAGGATTTAAAAAGAAAGGATAACAAGAGTACCTAGAGAAAGGTTGAGTTATATGGTGTTTAAAAACTAAGACCAAATAAGACTTTGATGATATAATGTATTACTTATCTACTTAAGGCTACAATGAAAGGATACTGAAGCATTTAGTTTAGGATGAGCATAAAAAAAATTCAGTATGTGATGAGTGTCACTAAATTGTAGTATTGACCAAGAAAGACTTAGTTTATGTTGAGCAACCTAGTGTTGGTCGAGCATCATCAATCAATTATTGCCAAGTGACAACAAGAAGAGTTTGAATGAATATTTGATGAATCTAATCTGACATAAGTTAATTTCTTGAATTATGTAAATCATGTTGATGATAAGCTTGATGAGATGGTGGCACATAATTCAAGATAAACCATTTCTAGACAAATTTAATGAGTATTGAAAGAGAAGTCTCTAGAGGGAACATAATGGAAAGAAGGGAGGATTCGATAAATCTAACCTAGCCCTAAGATGGATGATTGTGATTAAGTGGAAAAAGATCAAAATTCTCTATTTAAGGAGATACAAGGCTAGAAGAAATAATGTATAAGGTCAAGTATTGAGAGTCTGGAGGTGTTTCTTCATATGTTGGCCGAAGGAATGAACTTGTAGTTGGCATACTAAGCATGAAGGCTTAAGGAGGTAAAAGCTTGAAGGATGAACAAGAAATTAGAGACAAAGGGGAATGCATGCCAAGAAGAATGGAGAGTTGAATCAAAGATTTAAAATTTTCTAGTGAGTTATTTTTTTATTAGATCAAGTCCTACTATTACATTTTAACAATTGTATCAATCTAGATAAATCCTTTGGATTAAGGTTGACCTAATAGTCATGAGTAAATCCTTTAACTAGGTGACATTCTAATGTAAAGTCCTCTAACAAGGTTCACTTTTAATAGGTGATTGAAATCCTTTAATCAAGGTCACATTTAATAGTATGCATTGTAATCTTTGATAGGGTTGGCTCCTTACATAGCTCACTTCAGAAGCGTAAAAATTGGTAGCATGTTATTGGTGGTTTTTCCCAAATTGAGTTTCCATGTTAAATCCTTATGTAAAATTTGGTGATTGAATTTTTGATATTTCATGTTTACATTTCTACAATTCATTTGACCTAGGACAATAATATACAAAAGGTTTGAGATATTGGATGATCTAATGAATGCATGCATACATATATTTGTTAAGTACTCAAAAATTTTATTTGTACAATTGGACCTTGGATAACTAATTCATTCCCCCTCTTAGTTATTCTAAATTATTCCAATGTAGGTGGAGGGTGGCATCAGCATGCCTAAATGCATGGAAGGAGGATGGAGTTATGTATTAAAGATTTATAGGTGGGGTTGTGAGAAAAAGATAATTGTAGGATAAAATAAATTTTTGTATTGATTTTTATTTTATAAAAATATATTTATTATTTGAAAAGTATCTATAAATGGCTTTATGGGGAATATCATAGAAAATATTCTTTGTTACCATTTTGGGAATTAAAAGGTTTCCCATGTATTTTATAGCATCCTGTAGATGCTCATTTGGGATTTTTTTTTTTGAAACTTAGTTTTTTTGTGAGAAACTTTACGGTGGAATTCCAATGGTTTAATGGGTAATGTTTCAACTTAGGTAGGTGATATTAGAGACTTTATTAATTTTTTTAGAGTATGTTAGTGGCATGCTAGCTTAAGCCCTTTTTTTTAATATAACTATATTTTTATAAATCCATTATATCTATTTGACAAATTTAAATGCAACTATAGAAACCATATCATTTTAAAATCAAATTTGATTTTAATAACTTAAGGAAATCTTTCCATAATATAATTTGGATTTCTTTATGCATCAATATACCTATAATAAAATCAATCATCTTGCATTCAGAATTGAAATCCAGGGTTACCAGAAGTTGAATTGTGAAACAACTAGAGTTCTATATTCATACTATTCCAAGTAATTACAAGATGTTTGAAATGAAATCTATTTATCATCTTCTCTTTTCTACTATCCAATTTATACATAAGGATAATATTTCTTCATATTACACTAACATCTACATGATGAGATTGAAATCCAATAGGTCTCAATATAGATACAAATCTCCTTTTATACAAAGGTAACAAGATACACTGAAAATCATCATAAGGAGAAGTCTCCAACAAGACTAAAGGAACATTACCAAGGTTCCAATTTCTATGATTCTCCATCGTAAGGAACTATCCAAGCAGTTTGAAATTATACAAGAAAAATCATAGAGAGCTCACTTCCCATCCTAGACCTCAAAAGACCACCCACCAAGCTAGGATATCTAGTAACTGACTGAGTGACATTCAGAGTCCAAACAAAATGAAATAACTCAACACATAATTCCCATCCAAGCTATTCACAAAAGTTTTCATATTGAACCTATGACTAGGGAGAAGGTGGATTTTTGTAGGAGAAGTCAATGAAGAACACAAATCATATATCTCTTCCAAGGCTACCAAAACACATAAACTTCCATTTCTTTATCTCCTTATTTCCCCAAAAAAAACTCAGTTTTGCATTGAAAAGTAGGGCCCATAACACCTTGCTTCCACCCTCTTCTCAATATAAGAAGAGACTTTGCACTAACTTGGAGTCCAACTAAACCCTTCCCCCATAAATTTTCACTTCTTCTCTATTCAAGGGTGAGTAATGGCAACACTCCCTTCACAATTTTCACAACAAAACAAAGAGGAAAAATGTGAAATGAAGCAAGTAAAAACCCACAATACCCATCCCTCATATCATACAAAATAAAAACATATTGCAATATGAAGGAAATTTACACATACAAGCAATGAACAAATAAACCTAACCATAGAAATGGAGAACCTACCTTCACAAAGGTTATGGCAAGAGTGAGTTTTGAGATGAGCTAAATGCTCTCCTCCTTGAAATTCCAAACTTGACTTCTCTAAATGTAGAGAATGGGTGAACAACCTCAATTCTTCAAAATGGCTACTAAATAGCTTCTAAACTTATCTACCTAAAATAGCAATAACTCAAATCTTGACTTTGAGCTTTCCATGGTCTCCCCACTTGCCCATATCATAAAGGAAACCTCTTCGCAAGAGTTTAAACTTGGGTAAACTCATGGAGATGATCCATTTTCTAAACAAAGGGAAAATGAGATATTTTAGGGGTCATAAGTGTTGCTAGGAAGTTCTAGAAGGGTGGAAAAGGTTCCTAACCCATACCTCTACCCCTTGGACACTTGAATTATATTAAATTTGGCTTCTAGGATCAATTTATGACCTATAGAAGTAGCTTGAAATATTTGATTTCTAAAAACCTAAGGATGAAACCTTTCCACTAAACCCTAATTGACATGTCAGTACACGTATAAATATTACAAGATTCAAGTGACACCATAAGATTTACTTTTACATAACATTTGACACATCACAAAAGATGTAATGATGCACATACTTTCAGATTATGATAAAAATTAAATACTTTAAAATGAGGTTTGAATCACTTTATTGGATTCAACCTTGGTCTTACAGTTTGCACATAGGGTTGGGTATTGTTTCTTTGACTAATTCTATGGTTAAATTTGCTACACACTTAATGTGAATATTAGTAGTTTGATAAAATTGCATTCATATATATAAACCAAATTTTCCAAATAATTTGTTATCAAAACATTAGCATTTTGATTTAAATAACTTTTCTCATTTCTGCACACAGATTTAACATCACTAATTGCATAATTAAAGTATTAACATATTCATAAGCCTGAATCATTTATTGAGATAAACCATAATAATGCATGCCTATACATAAAACATTAAATAACATAATTAAACATTTTAAAGAAAAGCATCGCATGACATAAATAATATAGATAATGTCTAGTCCATCAAATAATGTCTTAAACATATCGAGTCATAATGGGTCAAAATAAAATTTATCAGATGTGTTATGATGGATTGGGGTAAGGCCTTACAGGTTACTTTCATAAAAATTCCTATCCTTTCAAAATCAAATTGGGTCCTCCATGAAGATAATTGGGTAACTAGGAACAAGCTCCCTACAAGTGTAGAGAAGGCCATCATTGGTAGCTAAGGGAATAGTGAAATCATACTTGATATTCATCATGACCATGTCCATACCTCTAAGGCATTCTTCATTAAAGAGATTCCTACATAGAGTGGCTATGAGGTTCTCATCCGCATAAATATTCCTAGATATGGCTATGAAAATAACTATAATATCTTAGTTAGACCAAAATCTATTAGGGAAGTTGATGAATTAAAAACCAATGACCCACAACATAGCTTGAATTTTTTTTTAATTTCTAATTGGGATGAATTTCCTAATCCTATGCATGGTGATAGGAGTGTCAAAATCCATGAGCCTGTCAGAGAAAGTAAGCTCGATGTGAGTGTCCATGATTATAATGAAGCAAAGAGATGTTGAGGCAACTACTAAAAGTAGCTACATTAAATACCAAGAGTTGGTAAAGGACATGCTATAAAAACATTTCAAATCAAAAGTGTGCAAAGAAAATAACATCAAAGAGATAAATGACCACATAGCATGAAAAATAATGCAAGTACAAAAAATGACTTAAGGGCAATAATTACTAGTTCCACTCCCCCTTGTATAGAAATAAATTAATTTAAAGTGGATAAAAGTTAGGGGAAAAGATATTTGGCTTAATTTCATCCACCCTTTCATTTTCGAACATATTAGAAAGGCCATTGCCTTCCCTATATATATATGATTAAATGTTATTTCTTTAAAATATTTAGATAGTTCTAGGTCCCTATTCAATAGATAGCCTAGCTTCCAATTAGGCATAGATTACTTTCTCATTGTATTGATAATTATAACAGAGTCCCCTTCTACTTCCACTTGGCATGATTTTAATTTTGAACATAACCATAACCCTTCCATGAGGGCTCTTAGCTCAACTTCATTATTAGATGGTATGTCTATTGATTTAGAGAAATTAACTAAGGTGCCACCTTGGTGATCTCTAATACAACATCCAATCCAAACTATTCTAGGGTTACCCCAAGAAGTGTTGTCAAAATTCAATTTTACCCAGCTCATGGCTAGGGCTTTCCAACAAGATTCTTCTCTTTTCTTTTTTCTATTGACTCCTCCTATTTCAACAATAGGCGGGAGCTTCAGACCTGGCCATCTATTTCTCATAATACCATCCCAACAATTTATAGGTTGAGAGTTTCCATTGTTGTTATTTAATTTACTATTAAAAATTTCAATAATAATAATTTCTATCTTCAAAGTAATCAGATCAATGTCCATGCTCTTGTTTTTAAAAATTCTTATGTTTCTTTCAATCAAATTATCCCATACCATAATAGAGGGATAAGTGATCCAAAGGCCTTTGAAAATGCTATCAGGGTCATTCTTGGCAATGACAAAAAAAGGTACTTGATGGAATAAGGGAGGGCCAACCTAAGGTTCATTTTATTAAAGAACCAATTCCAACATGCATTTGCATACTCACAATTAAGTAATATATGATTTCAATCTTCCTCTACATTGTCACATAGAGGGCACTAATTTAGCCATTCATAATCTATTTGCCTGAATTTATCTAATTTTGGGATCTTATTTTGTAAGTCCAACCCAAAAAATGCCCCTTCTTTAGGTAAGAAGAGGGAGTTCCAAAAGAGAGACCGTGGGTGTTACATCTGAGGATGATTTATCAAACTTACAAGATAGTTATAAACATCCTTAGGGTTATATTCCCCACTCTAAGAATCATCCCAAATCAATCTATCCACCTGTTGGGATAGGGTGAAACTCCTATATTTTAAGATGCTCTTTAGAGGATCCACCTCCTTTGAGGTAATATTAAAGTCCTTAAAGGGTTTCCATCTCCACCCTACTGAGGTGGACTCATCTAGGACCAAATAGTTGTTCACATAAGGCCACAAAATATTTTCCAAGGTATCTCTAGCTAACTAAAGGTTAGTAATTTTAATAATAATTTGGTAACCTTCCTATGAGTTAGACCAAGACCTCACCTTATCCCCTTTACCAATTTTCCAAGTGACCTTTTCTAGGATTACAAATATATAGCTTAGCATAAAGCTCCATGTATGGACCCTATTGGGAGAGATTTTTTTCTAAGCACAATTACTGGGTCCCTTAGTTTAAGGTATTTTGGTAAAGATGAGTCTAGCCCTTTTTATAGGGGGTTGTTGGAGTATCCTCCAAATGAGTTTGGCTCCAAGAGCCAAAACATTATCTTTAATATTTATAATTCCAAAGCCACCTTCTTCTTTAGGTCTGCAAATTTTATCCCATGTCATTAAAGAAATTTTATGCTTACTCTCAATACCCTACAAAATAAACTCCTTATAATATTTTGTGAAAGTTATCCCTTTTTTGAATTAGAAAACTTAGAAGTAAAAGTTGGCAGATAGGAATACTTATAAGAACTGCTTTCTACAAGGTAATCCTACTAGCTAAAGAGAGAAATTTGTATTTCCAAGATTAATTCCTACCTTAACTTTATCAAGGAGATTATTTTTTTCATGCCTTTAATTGAATACCTAGATCTTTACCGTGGAGTACCTATTTTGGTATTTAGGATCTTGCTTATCTTCTCATGTATTCTTACCTCTGTATTGAAAAAGAATATTTTTTACTTGGGTATATTAATTTCCTTCCCTAAAGTAGATAGATATCTAGAAAGGATAATTTGAATAGTCTTGGCTTTATTAATACTAGTCTCACCAAACAACATATTATTGTATGTGCAAGAGTGGGCTATACACACTTAAACATATTCATCACATGTTTGATTCAACTAGGAACAAACATGAGATTTATCATCCCAAAGGATCTTAGACAAGGTGACCTATTACCTTCTATCTACTAGGGGTTTGAGTGTATTCTCTCAGATTCAAGAGCTTTAGTGAATGTGTATCTAGCTAGAATGAAGGATTTGAAAGTATGAGATGAATGTAATGCTAGAAATATATCTTTTGTTTTTTATATTTTCTATGCAATAGATGAAGTAAATCTATATGAAAATGTAGATTTAAGCTAAGGATAAGTAATCAAAGAGAGCTAACTAGATGCATTCAATATTTCTCTAACTTTGTGATTTTTAAATGAAATAGAATAAAATATAAACTATGAGAAACAAAGAACAAATTAAACTAAGATGAGTGAAAATGCCAAACTAGAATTGAACACTTTATGCAAAGGATCTTAGACAAGGTGACCTATTACCTTCTATCTAATAGGGGTTTGAGTGTGTGCTCTCAAATTCAAGAGCTTCAGTGAATGTGTATCTAGCTAGAATGAAGGATTCGAAAGTATGAGATGAATGTAATGCTAGAAATACATCTTTTATTTTTTGTATTTTCTATGCAATAGATGAAGTAAATATGTATGAAAATGTAGATTTAAGCTAAGGATAAGTAATCAAAGAGAGCTAACTAAATGCATTCAAGATTGCTCTAACTTTGTGATTTTTAAATGAAATAGAATAAAATATAAACTATGAGAAACAAAGAATAAATTAAACTAAGATGAGTGCAAATGCCAAACTAGAATTGAACACTTTCTACAATTTGACAGATTTTCAATAGTAGAAAGTGTGATCCTCTATGAGAGATAGGAGCTCTATATTTGTAGAGAAGGTCTAAAGTCCAAGGGAGTGGAGAGAATATCCCTAAAATAGGAGATTCTATAGGAGTGGGAATATGACACGTCTTCCCACTTCCCATTTGTATTATTTTGAAGGTCCTATTTGAGAAGTGACATCCTTTGGAATATTCTAAAAGGATGTCTCATATTTGAATATTTAAATTCAAATAAATAAATATTTGGAGACACTTAATTTTAAAATGAATTTATAAATCCCATTGACATGCATCATTGGCTAGAGTATATTAATTTAATAGAAGTGTTAGAACTACATATTAGATTAATTAATCAAAGAGGTTTAGCTATCCAATTTCAATTGAATATTTAGAAATTTATTGAAGTTGGATGACTATTGAAAATATGGATTTTATGCAATTTATATTCAAATAAATTAGTCTTGAGTGGGACTAGAAATGTTGAGTGATTTTAGGAGCAAGTTTGTTTAGGAGACCAATTTTAGGGTATTACATTTTCCCCTATTTGAATTGATGTGCAAAATACACGTTGATTCAAAGAATAATTTATTTTAAAGCACAAAATGAGAACTAAGAATGAGAACTCAGAACAAGAAATGGGAATGAGAACTAAGTACGAGAATTGAGAATGAGAACTGGGATTGGTTATGAGCTTGATTGAATGAAAATGAATCCTCAGGAGTTCAACTGATGAAGATGATGGAAAGTTGAATATCTATCGATTAAAGAGAGTTTAGGATTATCTCCAAAATGAAGTTTAATTCATCGAAGTCAAGGTAGAGCACCTAGATATTGGTCCTTTGAGAAAAGAACAAGAACTATCACGATAAATAAGATCATGCCCATAATGAGGCTTAATCGTCGAGAGTCTAGATAGAACATCTAGATACATGTCCATTGAATAGTGATTGAAAGATAGTTTAGGATTATCTTTAGAATGAAGCTTAATTCTCTAGAGTCTAGATAGAACACCTAGATATGGGTCCATTAAGAGAGATGATGAGACCTATCATGAGTCATAAGATCACCCCCATAATGAGGCTTAATCCCTAGGTATCTAGGTAGAACACCCAGATACCTTTCAATTGAGTCATGGTGAGGAGTGTCATGAGATGAAATAGAACAATACCATATTGATATGGGTTACAAGAATCTAATATGCCCCTAGACATTTGAGATAGTTGTGAGTAGATCATAGGATACCTAGCTGAAATAGGATTGCATAACTAAATATGCCCCTAGTGATGAGGATTTTGGTTTGAAGCAATATTTGATTGATGTTAGAATTGTGCCCAACCTGCCCCCTTGGGAGGGAAATAAAAAGATGGTATATGAGAATGATCATAAAGAACAATGGAATAAATTTGAAGATTGAAGTGAGGAGTCACAATTGTGTAGAACAAATCAAAAGAGATTGAGATTGATTTAAACCAAATTTAAATCTCTTTTATAGAGAATTCACATCCTTGTTGACCAATTTTGGCTGTGGTTTGTTAAATCTTAAGCCTAATTTTCCTATTAGTGTCAAACACTTAGTCATTTCCAAGGTAACATTAGTCAGTCATCACTGTGGGTTAAAAGCACAAACCTGTGTCACCCTTTTGTAAAGGAAAAGGCTAACAAAAGTATGAATGTTCACCTTTAATGACATAAAATTGGTATTATTATTTTGAATTTGGAAATGAAGTAAACTAGTGAAATGTGTAGAAATGGATTAATTTTAGGATTATAATTTTTAATAATTATTTTAATAATAATTGATATATTTTCCTAATTTTTATAGATTATTTTTTAGGTGCTAAAAAAATGTTGAAAATTAGGGGTCTAGTTCCCACCACAAAACTATATGCAAATAAACTTATTTCCCTTTGATCTCAAACTATGTTATACATAACATATATATCTAAAATAATCAAAAATAAAAATTGGCTTTAGAACTATATTTTCTCTTTTATATGGATTGAAATTTCAACTCACCTGAAATTGATAGTTTCATCTCCCACCACATTTTTCAAAATAAATCTATTTTAACTAGGAGAAAATTATATAATCTAAACGAAGACTCTCTCCTCTAGAACATCATATAATTTTTAGGTTTTTTTGATATGATTAAATATTTTTCTTTCTCAAAACCAACATCTTTTCAAGTGTTAAAATACATGGTTGTGGAATCTTTTTATTTCAATATACTACATCTAATTAAAAACTATGAACTCTACATGAGAATATTCTTGACTCTAAGCTCTATAAAATGGTTTTTATGTGTGATTAAAAAAATATCATAAAAAATAGTAAGAGTTATTGAAATGCCACTTTTTTGAAATAATTTCATTTTTAAAATAATTGGATATAAACTTGTATAAAACATGCATTTAATAGATATTTGCAATTGGAAAAATGTGATACTATATATCACTTAGCTAGAATGAATTTATCTAGATCATATGTTTAAAAAAATTAAATTTTAGATGGAAATACTCAAATTTAGTCATTATGATAAGTCAGCCTAAAAGTTGACACAAATTTATACTTTTACCCTGTGATCGATCCGTCTAGAGAAGGCCAAGTTACAAATGACTTGTTTAGATTTCATTTTATGCCAAGCAAGTAAAAGGTTGTTGAGTACCCTAGTAGAGACAGAGAAAGCATACAAGCTGAGTAAAATAGTGTAAACTGAGAATTTGTAGAGTTAGTTAAAGCTGAGTGTATAGAAGTTGAGTGACAACATGAATGTTAGTTATGACTGAGCGTTAGAACATTCAAGTGCTAAGTAAACTAGTTTTGACATATCAGTTTGTAATGACACAAAGACTTATGTAAATTATTTTATCCAACTTCTACACAACATTTAAAGTTTGTAGAGAAAATTATGAAGAAGATATTTTATCAAAAGGCATTAATGCCAAGAAAATTAGATTAATGAATCAGAAATTTATAAGGGAAAATGACAAAAGGATGAATTATGAACCATTGATTAAGAACTATAACTTTCTACAATTATCTATTTAAGAAGGGTTCTAACCCTAAATCATATGGATGATGTGCATCAAGATATGAATGAGCGAGAAAAGATTCAAACAAAGCAAGGAGGCTAAGTCAAATAGGAGATCAAACATAGAAACCTAGTAGTGAAGGATTAAAAAAAGATGTTAAATAAGGAGATCAATTTGAGATATTGAAGAGAGATCTGTAAATAGATTTCAAAAAAAAAAAAACTAAAAAACTAAAAAACTAAAAAACTAAAAAACTAAAAACTAAAGCATCAGGTATTGAATCAATTTTGACAAATTGAGTCAGAGAAAATCTCTTAACAGAGTGGTTCTAATAGACCTATTTAAATCTCCTATCAAATTCCTTACTTTATTGTAAATGTAAAATCATTTAACAAGATAAGACCTAATAGTCTTAAACACTTTTAATAGAGAAGACCCCTCACAGGGTAGATCATCTGATATGATCAAATTGTAGCCCTAATAGGAAAGTGTTGTTGTTGTAGTAGTAAGGATTTGTGGGTTTCATCCCCACCCTAGTTTTACCTTCATCGTGAAGTGTTTCTAGGTTACCAAAATCTTTTTGTTATGTGTTGATATTTTCAAGGTTGTTATGCTTAGATAATATTTCATTTTTCAACATCTCAAGTTTATGAGTTTATGGTATGAGATATAAGATATGAGATGGATTAGGTGTGAATATAGTCAATTATTTTATCATAGAAATTTTTTATAGATCCATATTCACCCCCCATAGTATCTTGTTTCCCATTAAGACTTCCAACAATTAGTATTAGAGCCTAGTTCTCTTGAAAGAAGCCTAACACCTTGAGATTATAGATCTTGAAATGGAGGAATAAAAAATGGGAAAGATCATTGAGAATTAGATGATTAAAATCCAGATGATATTGCAAAAAATTGAAGGAGCAAAATATGAGTTAAGGAAATCCTTAAAAAAAGGAAAGAAATGGACATCCAACATAATGACACACTATACAAAGAAGTTGATGTTAGAGGATTTCTCATCAGTGGGAATACTAATGGAAGTGAAGAAGCAATAGCAGATCTACTAGAGAAGAATGACATTCTAAATAAAGAAGTTTAAGAACTCAAAAGAGAACAAGAAATTCAACCAGTAAAAATATGTGAGGTGACTAAACAAAAGAAGAAAGATAAAGAAGATAAGATCATGGTTGAAGAAGACAAAAGATAAGTGGCTACTAAAATTGATGAAAGATTATTTGATGTGTAGAAGATCACAAAAATTAATTGGACATAACAAACCAATTATTACTTGCAAATCAAGAATTGAACAAAAAGGACATGGAAATTACAAATATGAGATTACAGAGTGACCAACTAAGGAATGAGTTGAGATCTGAAAAGAAACTTTTGGAAAGAATGAACAAACCAAGTTGAAGCTATCAAATACTTTGAAGAACTTATGAGATTGCCAAGGTCATCTAGTGACACTTTTGTTCTAAGACATATCGAGCACTCTTAACTTACTGAGGAAGGAGAATCATCAAAGAGTTGAGAGAAAAGAAATGAAAAATAAAAAGGAAAACTTACATGTCATCATTGTGGTAAACTTGGACATATAGAGAACATTTGTTGAAGCAAGAAAGGTATGCAAAATCCTAAACCTAAGTTTATTGGTAACTATTTTAATTCCAAGAAACAAGGACATAAAGTACATGAATGCAGGTCAAAGAAAAGTGATGCACCTACTACACCTATATTTGAAGGACATTGTTATAACTAGCAGAAATATGGACATAGAGCTCATGAATGTAGATTCAAGGAAAAATCTAACTAGACATTTGAAAGAAAAATACGTGCACCTAAGAAAAGTAACTCTTACAATTGGGATTATGACACAAGGTATAATTATCATTATTATGGAGAGTATGGGCAAATTCCAAAGAATTTTTGTAAGAAACATTTAAGAGGAAATTACAAGAAATGGTTAAATCAAAACATAGTTTGTTTTAGTTGTCTTAAGGTTGGACATGTTAGTAAGAACTACAAGACCCAACCACCAGCACCAAATAGTGGAAAAAAAAAAAAGGTAAATGGAAAGATGAGATGAAGAAAACATGGAAAGAGATAGTAGAAGCTAGAAGAAATGGAGAAAGAAAATTTGAGATTGCCCAATCCAATGGATCAGGTGACCACACCACATTCAACTAAGCAAAGAGGTATGTGAGGAACTCTATATTTAATGATTTGTCTTACATCATCTCCTAGGTATTGAGTGTGCAAAATTTCATATATGCATGAGAGAAGATGTAGTAGAATAGGTCTATGGAAAAAAAAAAATTACAAAAGAATCATTTACACTATCAAGTACTGAGCATCAATGATACACTTTGTATTGACTAAGTAGTGCAATATAGACTTAGACTTATAATGATCAAGCTAATGTATTGGCTAAACAAAATGGTATTGATCAAGCGAGGTGATGGTGACCAAGTATTTGAATGGAAAGAAGCATGAACACAACTTGTGAATCCTGAGACAACTATTATGCACCTATGAGAGTACAAACACATTTATTATAGACCTAAATGAATAAATTAAAGGTATATATTGAATTTTGGCACTCATTTTCATTTCACCAAGTGATTCTTTATGTACAAGTGATTCAAACAATTTCAATGACATAGAAAGTAAATCATAGCATGCCATTGGAAAATTGAAATATCTCAGTAAGTTAAAAAAATAGCACCACGCTAAGTCATTTTTGTTGAAGAATTTTTTTGCTCAAAACTCTAGTTTAAAAATGGCATCATCTGCACTTGTGTCAATTAAAGAAATATTGAAGGGCAAAAATGCACAAAAGGCATTTTTGGCTAAAGTGAAAGGTTACTTAAGCTAAGACAAGAAGAAGTGTTTACAAAAAAATGTATTTTCCAAGCCTGACTGAAAAAACAAGGAAATTCAAATATTTGAGTTCAAGTTGATTAGAATTTAGTATGTGCTGAGCAAGAAAGTTGGTATGTTCTGAGAAAAGAAAGATTAGTAGGTGTCGAGTGTCAGAGAAGTTAGTAAGTGCCGAGTGTCAAAGGAATAATAGTAGCGACTAAGCAAGGAAGACTTAGTTCATGTCAAGCAACCTAGTGTTGGTTGAGCATCAAAAGATTATTATTGTCAACCTAACAATATAGATGTTGAGTGACAACATAAAGATTTTAATCGAAGATTTGATGAATCTTAGCCGACAAAGTTAATTTCCTGAATTGTGTGAAGCATATTGAAGATAAGTATGATGAGATGGTGACGTAAAATTTAAGATAAACCATCTTGAGGAAAATTTAAAGAGGATTGTAAAAGAAGTTTATAGAGGGAATAAAATGGAAAGAAAGTAGTATTCAATGAATCTGACCTAACCCTAAAATGGATGATTGTGGCTAAGCAAAAAAAGATCAAAATTATCTATATAAGGAGATACAAGGCCAAAAGCAAATGAGTATGTATGAGTGAGAAATGAGAGTTTTGCTTCATATGGTGGCTGAAGTAATGAATATTATTGGCATACTAAGCATGAAAACTTAAGGAGATGAAGGCTTGAAGGGTGAACAAGAAATAAAAGACAAAGGGTATGAATGTCAAGAAAAATGGAGGATTGAACCAGAGATCTGTAACCTACAAGTGAGTTGTTTTGTTATCAAATCAAGTCTTGCTACTACTTTCTAATAATTATATCAGTTTGGATAAATCCTTTGGATTAAGGTTGACCTAATAGTCATGAGTAAATTCTTTAACTAGGTGACATTCTAATGGAATGTTCTAAAGTCTTCTAACAAGGATCACTCCTAATAGGGTGATTGAAATTGTTTGACCAGATTGCATTTAACAGTGTGCATTATAACATTTAACAGGGTTAGCTCCTCATAGAGCTCACTTCAGAAGAGTGAAAATTGATAGCATGTTGCTAGTGGTTTTTCCCAAATTGGGTTTCCATGTTAAATCCTTCTGTCAAATTATGTGAATGATTCTATTATGTTTCATTTTTACATTTCTATAAAGTTCATTTGACCTAGGATAGTAATATTAAGAGTTATGGAGTTATTGGGTGATCTAATCATTGCATGCACATATATGTTTGATGAGTATTAAAAATATTTAGTTGTAGATTTGGACCTTGGATAACTAATTCACTCCCCCTCTTAGCTATTCTAAATATTTCAACACTTATGATAATGATACCAAGGCAACAAGAAGGCTCCCTTCAGGTGCACACATTTTCAAAAAGAATGGGTACCCGAGGAACTACCTCTAGTTAACACTAATTTTTCTATTAATGAAAGGATATATCACATAGCTCCATCTTCATTACATGGATTGGACTTATTTTCCATGGATGGCATAAAGGTTAGTTATAATAAAGTTGTTTAATTGATGGAGCCTATAGGACCTTGTTACAATTACAATAATTGGATGTGGATTGTGAAATATAAAAAAGTATTTGTAGGTATGCATTGCCAACAAATTATATACAATGCAAAGAAAATGATCAAAGTAAAAGGCTCACTATTTACATTGATGGAAGACCAAAAGCAACAAGGAATATTGTAGGTTTTATAAATAGTTATTGAACTATGTCAACTAATAAGTGACCCAATTGTATATTCGAGGCACACGAGGTAAATCATGTTTTTGTCTATGCGATAAAATTAATCAGTGCAAGGGAAGAGCTTCTAATAGATTACAATCTGAATCATGTAGATACAAAAAAAAAAAACCACTATCATGGGAATGGTAAGTATACCATTTAAACCAATTTTCTCCAATTAATGACTCCAATATACAATCTACTATTTTATTTATGATTTCTTTGCTAAGTCTATTACTTTTATTTCACTATTGATTGCTAAGAATTACTAATCTTTGTCATAGGATGACATGGATCCACCATAAGGTATAGGAAAGGATGTTACTACCACCCTTTCTTTAGCAAAGGTAAACCTTAATTAGTGTAATTGTACAAATTATATAGAAATAAAATATCTGATTATGTTATTTTATTTATGGATTTGGAGTTATTTTTATAGAATTTTACTAATATTGATGTCAAAACTTGATACTTGTTGATAGGGGGAAAAAAATGATAGCAGATCAAATGTGATCTAAAATTGAGGTGACATTTTTAGATGACATCACATGTAGAAATGACCTTGTATTCATCGCTAGTAAGATGATAAATAAATATAGCAAAGATATTCTTACCCTTGTCTTGGAACAAAGAAAAATTGAGGAGATAGAGGCACTCAAAGATGAATTGATACACAGAGTCAATTGTATGAAGATAAGAAGTAATTAATCTTAAGCAATAACAAAATTTCAATAAATGTTTATATTTATACTATCTTATGGATTGTGATCTAAAATATGTATGTGTTCTTCTTACAAAAATTTTTGACACCTATGAAACCTAGTCAACATGGTGAGGATTGTAGCACACAACCTTCAAGTAAAC
Organism: Cupressus sempervirens; assembly: GCA_028749045.1. Classification (NCBI taxonomy): domain Eukaryota; kingdom Viridiplantae; phylum Streptophyta; class Pinopsida; order Cupressales; family Cupressaceae; genus Cupressus; species Cupressus sempervirens. The sequence continues at coordinate 548,483,680 of CM053789.1, forward strand.
AATCCTTAAACCTTTAACCATTCATTTAATCTTTGCATGCATTATTGACTCAACTTATGTTTGGGATGCTTCTAGTACCCAATTTGATCTTTATCCATTGCAAATGCCTTTGCTAACAATGTATTCTTAAGTTCATGATGAAGTGCAAATGCCTCCTTCAATCACCACTCTAATATTGCTAGGTGCATTTTCATAAACAAAGAGCTTGCAAACATCTTCGTCTGTATCAACTACAACTGGTAAAACCTTGTTTTTTTATATTTTGTTATGTGCTAATCATGCATTGATTTTTTTTCTTGGGTTCATTTCATACTCATGGATATATTTTTTGCACTAATTGATACACCTACAACTGATACAAGAACAAAGACCGGTACTAGTGATAATTTACCACTATTTCTTGGATCAACCTATTTTACTAGTACTAGTTCATTGGGGAGGTAATTGTTCTTGAACAAGAAAAATATGATTTTGTTAAAAGTACCCAAGCTTCTAGGTGCTTTAAAATTGTTATTATTTACAATGTTATTGTATTTTACTTATACATAACTCATTTTGGATTGATAATCCCATGATGTTTTTGTAGGAAATGATGTTTTTATGAGACTCTTTTTGAAATGACATTGAAGCTATTTGGGCCCACCAACGTAAAAGATATGTGGCTTCATATCATTGGTACAATATTTTTCTTTTCTTCCATTTACTATACTATATTAAAGTTATGTAGTGATAGTTAATTTTTTTATCTAACAATTTTATTTTTCAAAAAAGGTGGAATGAATAGGATGCTAACTTAAAAAATCAACCCGTTAAACCTATAGAGGACCTCTTTGGAAATAAAATTTTTGGCAGTGCCCTAATTCTTAAAAAAAATCCAAACATATAAAGACTATGAGGGACCAACATAGAAGGGCTTTAAAGGATAACCCAAAGTATGAGCATCCTCCTATGATTCCACCGATGGAGTAGAATGAAATAATGGAATATGCAAAAGAGAAAATGATAGAGGGTAAAGGAATTCAATTGAAATATGAAAAAAGAAGGTTTTTCATGATAGTATTAAGTAGAACGAAATCATGCACTAACTAGTGATCTTTGCATTTATATAATCTAACATGTTTCAAACCATTCATACACTATAGGACACATCAAAAGCTATAAAAGCAAGAGTGAAAAAGGTTGGCCAACACAAACTTGACTCTGGTGGCTATATGAAACTTCACACTTGATTTGTAAGTAGCAACAATGAAATTTCATATCAATTTTTTTTATATAAGGTTACAATTTTTTTTTGTTTAATCAAGTTATACATGAAAAATTGACGATATTAAGCTAAAAATGTAGGCCACAAAATTCAATGTAGAGCCCATGGATGAAGAAAAAAACAATTGCCTTGAAGCAAGGCTATAATTTTGTGGTTACACACCTACACCAAGTATCCCAAGGCCATACCAAAGAATCTAGTGCACCATATGACATAGATAAATTGATCAAATGAAAAGTAAATCAAATTGAATAGTTGATAAATTTCATGGTTGGTGTTATTTTTGAACATAAATTGGCTAAATTGAATAGTTGATAAATTTCATGGTTGGTGTTAATTTTGAACATAAATTGGCTATTCATAATTTATATATCAAACAATGATAACAATATGCATGACATTTCACTCCAGCCTTCAAGTCCTATCACAAAACCTACACATGACAAAGGCTATGATGTGCATCATAGTGGCGCAGCTATTAATTTTCTATTGGAAATAAATTAGAATTTAACATCTTCAGTTACAATTGGTGTAACCTTTTTCTGAATATTTTAGAGCATGTTGAACATCATGGTGAATGAGTGGAGAATGTTCCCAGTGCTCAACATGTTGAAGTGGTGGCCGATAAAAATGTTATGCTACATGATGTGGCATTTTTAGGTAAAGAAAAAATGCATGTTATGTTCTATTGGTTAATGAAATACTTGTAACAGTTAAAAAAGAGTATGTGAATTTAACCCATTTACTTGTCATTATAGCAGACCCCCCTTTAGTGTTGTAACCTCATGCTCCTCAAAATAAGAGGAAGCATCATAATTTGATACCACAACCATAAGAGGAGGAGAATGAGTAAGATATTGATGTTTGTATTAGCCATTTTCCTTAAGAAATCTAACAAAATAATAATAATAATATTTTATTTTCTAAATGCTCTTTGATAAACTTTGTTAAATTATGAAAGAACATTGTTTTAATGAATTATTTATGAATGTTATGTATTAATATTGAATTTTATATCATGTTAATGAATATTTTTATGTGTTAATGAATTATTAATTACTGTTGTGTATTAATGAATTTAATGTGTGTTAATGAATTATTGATTATTGTTGTGTATTAATGAATTTTCTGTCATATTAATGAATGTTATGTAATTGTATTAATTGAATGTTATAGTTCATAAACAGATGAATGAATGAATGAAGTATGTAATTAGATGTTAATGGGGAATTTAGAGTGATATTAAGGGGAGGAGGGGGGGTGAGGCCATATGAGCTCCCACCTTCATGTGTTTGGCCTTATTAAATAGAGAATATTAAAGTATTATTCAAACTAAGTGAAGCTCAAACTAACATACCTTCATCAATTAATCAATTTCATTTGTTCTAAGTCTTTGCTCATAAGTGCATTTTGAATATGGCATTGTTAGGAAACTATCAAATAAAAAACTAGAAGGGTCAATACTCGACTTCTCTAGCCATGATTCAGCTTCATTTTGTATAATTATTATCTTCTTAAATGCATCAAAGTTGCATGGTTCCTCTTGTAGAGATCAAGTCTACAGTTTGATATTGAGATTAAATCCTTTGTATATGAAAATTATGACAATGAGAAATACCATATATGGTTTCTTTAATTCTACTATGGTTCTCTTTATTGGTATTATGGTAATTGTCATAGTTATTGTTAGATTAAATCGAGACCACTTTCCATGATTTATGGGACATATCAGGATCATTGAAAAGGAAACATGTAAGATTTATTGGTATATTTTTACATAGCATTGAATATATTATAAATATTCCTAACTATCAGTATGTTTAGTTCTCACTTCTCTCAGCAAACATCTACTTGTACAACTCTATTTTGTCATTATTATTTTATCTATTTATTGGCTAATTTGCCTAAGATTTTTTGTAATCTAGGTATTTTGTAGGTATTAAATTGTGTGATCATGTTCCTACATTTAGTGTCATATATTCTTATGGGTTGATTCATGTAATATTCTTTTTGATAGGAAATACTTAGGTTAAATGATTGAGAGTTCACTGCAGCATTACTAAATTTATGTCCCATGGTATATATGTACTATGAACTATGAAGAACATGCTTTTGATCTAAGGCATTGAATCCTGAATTATGAGCTTTATTCATATATTTTTCTAGAAGCACTGAAACATCATGACTTTGGGAAGATGTGAAGTGGCCAAATTGAGTCCATACATTACTTTGAATGTCTTCATTGTAGATATGCTTCAGGGAACTATTCCTATGATATAACCACCTCATAGTGGCATTTGAGGAGTCCAATACTATAATTTCCCCCTAATGCAACCTCTCAGGTCTTTGATTAAATTCTTACAACCTCAAGTGCATAACACTTCTTTCAAGCTTTAACTTATTCTCAATTCTTAGTTTGTCACCATATAACAATATTCTTAAGGTAAAAATGTATGAATTCCAATGTGACCTTGTCTTAATGTTGTGTAAGAATGATATTATCAAAAATGTAATGTATTGTTGATTCACTGCTAGAGAGATGGAAATTATCTGTGGTCAACAATATAAACTATTTAGAACAATATTCATATGGAAATATATTGATGTGGAATAGGCATGATATATTCAATGGAAATTTAATAATAGTAGGGCGCCTACAACTCTATAGGTCATTGGGTTGGTTTTGACCCCATGTCTGCGAGACTGACTTTTGATCGCCCTATCAAAACTCTAGGCAAGATTGTCCCAAAGCTCCCTATAATGTTCCAGGGAATTATCAATTATCTATATGGTGGGTGGTCAAATAATGTGTTTAGGGGTCAGTGCCCTACCATTCTATAGGCACCAGCCCTACCATTCTATAGGAAAAACCAATTTCAGTGATAATGAAACTAACTTGGAAACAATTCCTCAATCTAATCAATATAAAAGACTAAACAATTATTATATATATATATATATATCAAAGTTGGAATGTGATAATAGTTGAGCATTTGATCTGATATTAGAGATTGTGAAGATCTAATGTTGATTACTAATCTACAATAAGTATCATTAAGATCACTATAGATTGAACTTATGTACATGCAATATGATTTATGTTGATTAGTCTATAGGGACCTAGTATATTTAATTACTTGTTGCCTAATATATTTCTTAGAGTTTATGTGAATTTGTGCCTCAAAGGATGTAGTTTAAGCTTCAAAAACACTAACTAATGGTGACGTAGTATCACTATGGGATTTATTTTGTTATACATGCATTTGGATATATCACATAAGAAGTAATTAATGATTCTTATTAGCAGTGGCTATTTCTTGGCTTGATGCTTATTCATTGTTTATGTATCTTCCCTTTTTCCTTTTTCCCCTTAAGACAATCTAGATGACTATATGTATATATTGTAGAAGCAAAGTAACCAAGTTGAGTCATCACCAACAATAATGATCCAAGTAACATAAATGGACAAAATCATAGATCTTTATTTTACAAAACTATTTCAATTTGCACGTTGAGGGATAGTTAAGCTCTTTTATTTCCTCAAAATGTACAGTGACACCTATATTTCCTTAAGAATAATAATCTAATATGGGAAAGATGCATACATCAACATTCAAGTGAATATTTATATACATGCATACCAAAGTTGTCTATTTGCACACTTCCAAATGAACATGTTTGCACTGAAAAGTGGACATGCACAAGCTATGTCATAGGTTAGGACCCCTATTTTTTCTTTGGCATTAAGTGTAGATAGTCTTTAGGGTCCTAGCTAGTAGAAATTTCAAGTCTTCAAGCCTGTGTAGGGGGTCTTAGAAGTTAGGTCTTAGGAGTATGCAAGTACAAATGCTTGCATTTTAATCAAAAGGACTTTAATCAATGAGAAATCACCTTTCAAATTTGTATTTAGGTAAGGATTCAAAGTAAGGTAAACGGCTATATGTGGCTAAGGATGAGACAGTGGATTAAATGTTGGAATCCTCGGGGCAAGGAAAAATATGCTTGCACTTGAGGATAAAGTCCTCTTTATCATAGGATTTATGCCCTCTTTCAAATCATGCAATTTAACCTTCTTTTGGTTCTTGAGGTAAGTTATTGATCGAAAGGCCAAGTATTGATATTTGTTGGTGTATTGTGAATTAACTCAATATAATTTGACAACATGGAAACATCACAATCCTTCCTAGCTATGAGAATAGATAAATCTCATGACAAAAGAATATTGGACACCCCCCCACTGATGAGGGTGGGCCACATTTCATTTTTATTTTTTAAATGCAGATTCATCTAAATTTCACAAACATGTTTACCATATAGCCATCATGGGTTTGGTATACTAGTAATATGGGTTTTTTATTCTTGTAGCAAGTTTGACTACTGTTTGTGGAAATTTTGACGAACATGTTGACAGAAAACCATCGTGGGTTTGACATCCTAGTCACATGGGTTTGTCATGCTTGTGGAAAGTTTGACCTCAAATGTGTCAAAATTTGACCAACAAGAATTGACATTTGGATCAATTGTTAAGGCCATTTTTTACCAAACTTTGTGTAGAAATTTTGGCCTCAATAAGAACTAGTCAAATTTTTGACAAAAAAAATACCGACAACACAAATTATTGAAATTTTGACCATTCTTAAAAGAAATTTTGACCATTTTTTGTTGAAAAAAGAGGTAAATTCTACTAGTGATGTGTTGTTTAATGATTATGATTACCTGTGATTTAATGATTCTTAGTTAACGAATGTGATTAATTTCATAACAATGTCATATGATATGTCTTTAATGATGATTATTTTATATTCATAGTGATGCATTCGTATATCTAGGCATTTGATGATTTGACTTGTGATTTATTGTGGTACTTACCCATACTTGCATGTGTATGTTGTGTGTGTTTGTTTTATCTTTCTGTATGATGTGTTTGATGTGGTTAAGGGAGGGATTCATAGTCACCTACTAGTTGAGATCTACATGTTGTACCACTCATTTCCATTACATGTTTAGCTTAGACACACACACACACACACACACGTGTGTGTGTCTGTGTGCATGCTCATCTTTTGTGCAAGTTACAAGTACTGGGCATCAAATTTCATAAATTTCCAAGATGAGCGTACCCTATCGCAATAACTCAAATGGTAAGAATGGGGAGATAATGATTAGGTTCAATCCCAACCATTGCCTAAATACTTGTCCTACAAGGAGGACTCATACATGATTGTCTACCCTTTTAAACCTGTGCCTTTATGTGTGTATGTTGTTTGACTTTCTTTTTGGTTATTTTCCTTATGTATTTTACATGGTTTGACTTTGTGGTTTGCTTGGTAGAATACTTATTTATGATATTTGGGTTTATCATTGATTTTTAAATTATTAAATGTTAACATAAAGTCCTAATTTAGAGGTTTTTGGGTCATTTATTCTTACACAGGTATTTGAGGAGCTATTATCAGGATTTTGAGCAAAAGGAAATTTGGAAGCTTTGAAGGGTTTTGATTTAGTAAGGATTTCACCAAGTTGCCAAATTGTTAGCATCAACATGAGGTATGGTATGACACCCATATTATATTTCATTTTAAAATATTTTTCTACTTCATGTCTTCCTAGGTGCTTGCAAATCATTCCTTCAAAAGATTGTCTTCTTCATGTCTATCAGGTTGTGTTGTAGTGAATGTTAAAATTTGTGCATGGATTTTATTTGTGAAATTTAAGAGAGAAATTACTTTTGGGTTATATTATTTTTGAGAATTTGGGAAAAAATAATTTAGTGTTATTATGTAGATAATTTTGATAAAACTCAAATCTAGAAACTTTTGTTTTAAATTTAGTAAAAACTACGTTGTATGAAACTTGTCAAAATTCTAGATTCCTCCTAAGAAAACTTACATGCAATATAATTAGAAAATATGAATATTCATCCAATTTAGAGTTTAATATGCCTTTGGAAATCATTTATAAAATTATAATAAACTGAAAGTCAAAGATAAATTCAACAATGATGCCTAGTTGCTCCTCTTTCATATGTGGCTAATCTTGTAGCCCTTATGTTTATCTTGTAAGGTAACGAGGAAGTGGAGTTTTCTTACTAGTTCTTTCCCCATGGAGTTATCAAACTAGTCATTATTAATATTAACTTTCAATGGCTCATCCATTTTTTATTAAAAAATAAAATATATTATATATTTAAAGATGTAATGTCTACTATAATTTTTTTTAAATTAACATTAAATTAGCAAATTAATTTTATTTTTAAAATTTAAATTAATTTAATAGTAAAAAATTCTTTTAAATTTAATAGTAATTAAAAATTAATGTCTTTTTTTACTAAACGAGGGGTAAAAATTCATTAAGACAAAAAGAAGAGCTCAACAAGGAGATCTATCCTAAGCAACATTCCAATCCTAAACATTATTAGAAGCCCATTTGGCCAAGCTATCAACAACTCTATTCCATTCATGAGGAATGTGATTAAAATCAATGGACTCCATAGAAGTACAAAAGAGAAGAGTTTGATTAACTACAGAAGCCACTTGCCAACTAAAATCCTATAATGCACTGCCAGGGAATGAAAAAGAAGTTAACCTAAAGTTTTACTAATTTTGCCAAACATTTTTTTTTTAAAGATAACACACACAATAGTAATAGAATAGAGGAAGCTATAATATACACTCAAATATCAACTACACATAATTAGGTTACAACTCTTAAGGGTCCCATGACAATGAATCACATTTAAATTTAATTAACACTAAATCCACTATATAATAAATCCACATCAAAGAATAATGTACAAATATGATTTTTTTTAAATAATATACAGTTATCTCAAATGCCACTTGGCAATAATCATAATGCACCTTCATCCACTATACAAGTCATAGGGTGTGAAGGGCTGAAAGAATATACATCATAAAAATAGATTACAATCATCTCATAAGATCCATGAAATAAAGTACAATACAATATAGTAAAACCATCCATCATGGTACATGAGAACAAAATGAAAGAAAGTATAGAACAAGGAACTCTAGCTACGACATCGAACTATTGGATCTCAATGGTAAAACTAAATAGCACTACCACCCAACCTTGTGGTAACCCAAAAGGCTCCACTCCCACTGTGCTAAGGAGATAGTGTCAAGTCCCAAATAGTATAACAAACTCAAAATTCAATCCAACATCTAAGTCAAAGAAAACCTAAAATCAATCTAACTGAAGGTACCAAGACACAAATGACATCTAGACCTAGAGGTTGCAATGACACATAGGAAATCTATTATGCAAGTGGGAAAGTGTCATCGCACGAGCCAACTCTAAGGTTACTTAGCTAGTCTTTTAATCCTCCACTCTGCTAGTGACTCTATGCAGCACTAGTATCTTTTTGTACTGATAAGGCATACTAATGATGCAAGGTCACAACCAAGCATCCTCTCTACTCTCATCCTAGCCTGTACTAACACTCAAGGCATGGGAAAGGAAAAAAATAATGAGTCTTATTAATTCATTTTACTCTAATTTAATGTAGAGTTATCACATATTAAACACATTACAGTGGGTTACCTACACAACCACTTAGGGCTTCAACCTTCATTGCAAGCCACTTCAAGACGTTACATACAAATTACCTACCCTAGCCTCATAAAAGTACAAATGAAAGTGTTGGTGTTTTGAAATGTCATGGTTGCAAATTACCCTTATGAGAATAGAATACATCTAGGGGAAGTTTCTTCCCATCTACAACATATCCTTTTAGACATTAGGACAACTATAAGGCTAGACCCTTCTTCTACTTTAGGCTCTACAAAACCTAAGTGGGTGGGCCTATTCGATTATTCATATGGCACCAGCATTTAAAGCATAGAACTGAATCTAAAACAAAGTAGATTAAAATCATTATATCTTATGTACTTATGCAAATATCATAGGCATGAAATAGCTAATAACATGGACTAAGAAATTGATAAGATAAGTGAGGGAATCCTTTCAGCTCTTAAATAGAAAAGAAAATGGATGATTATAATTTTGATTTCAGCAAATCCCCAATTATGCAACAGGTAAGAACAACTTGATCATGTGGCTAATCAATGCCTTATCTATTGGACAACTCCATAAATCACACACATACATCTATGATACTAGTGACATATTCCATACATCAAGATATTAGATCTATCTTATCACTTTGTGAATCAGACATCAGTGTTCATAAAGACCTCATTCTCATGAAATTTTCTTCTCAAATAACAAACAACCCTCTCAATTACATTAAGCATTTACTTGGCTCTTTGTTCCAACAACAAAACATACTAGACATACAACCTTAAGGGGATGAAAAAGGGTCTAAGTTCTTGGTTCCTAAACCTCAAAAAATTGTAGATTACAAATATAGGAAATGAGAATTAGAATGAAACTAAGAAGATTCTTGCTCATTTGCATTCATTTCTTTGAAACTATACATTCAAGGTGCATGTAAATAACTCCTAAAACCACTAAATATATTAGAACTATCTATGTTAGCTTAACTATTGTTGTTCATACAAGAGAAATAGTGAAGAATGTGGCAGAATCACAGCTCTAGATCCAACAACGTGGTCTCACAAACAAATTGGAACCAACCTGGTATCACAATAATGGAACATATCAAAAACTTGAACCTATGGTCTCACAGTGAAAATTGTTAACCTTGGTATCACAAGAATGAGAATTCTTTTCCAGAACTAGAACCTTTGGTCTCACACTAAAAACTATTAATCCTGGTATCATAGGAATGAGAATTTTTTTCCAAAATTGGAACCCTTACAATGGATGAGAAAGAGAAAGATATAGGAATGAAATGTAATCCTAGATCTGATTTGGAAGTGATATGTGTCCACTTGAATCTTCATTCCCTATTGTTGCAAAGCATCTCTCATCTTTCTACAACTAAAATCTGATATGATTCTCACCATTGTCTGTAAAAAACTTGGAAATGTCTCTTTTTAATTGATAAGAAACGGTATCCTTGACAAAACATCACATATGCATCTAAAATGTTGATAATATCTTTGCTAACTGAACTTAGAGGTGACAAAATCTACCCCTAATTGCATGCATACTACCTCTGGCACACATTCAGTCCATCATCTTGCTAGAAATCAAATCTAAACTTCAATACCTGAATGTGGTTGCAAACTAAGTACCTGGGAAAAAACCTTGAATAAATCAAATAGGTAGCTTCCTATGCAAAAATAAACTCCAAAAATGGAAATTTCATTCTCTCCTATTTCTGACGATAAATAATAGTGCTATGTTGGCATATCAAGAATGCCCAGAGGATCAAATTGAAAATCATGCCTCTACACTAATTCACAGGTCTACACTTCTTTTTAAATTTTAAATGCAAAAACTTTAAAGTCCCTAAATTCAAAACTTTAAAATATATCCTTTTTTAATTTAAAATGCCTATATAACCAAAAGAAAATAATAATAAAATATTATTTTCTAACTCATAAATTTCCCTCCAATCTTGCATTTTGGGTCAAACTACTTTGACCAGGCCTGACAAGTGTCAGCTGTGATTGGTCAGATTTTGTACTATCATTTACCATATGGGCACTACATGGCACCCTCCGATTGGTCCACTAGTCTACCATGCCAACTCCTGTCAGGCATTTGCGACCTCATCACCACATGGCATCCTGCTATTGGTTGGATCATTGTACCTTCGATGTCATCATCAACCAAAGCCTGCTGCCACATGTCATCTAGGTGCTTCCCTACTTTCCTTAACTTCCATGTATCTTCACAATGCAAGGAAGTGCCTATCGTCAGATCTCATCACATGGCACAATGTGGAGAATCAATTTTGGATCCACCTCATCACTTCCAACCTCAAAATTCATGCCACATATCCACTTGCAATTTGTCTATTTGAATGCTAACATCATCACTCTTGGTTTGAGATCATGATGCCACGTGTATGCTCCTAGTTCATCCAAGTTTTCACATCATCAGTGCATGCCAACTTGTTGGCACAAAATTTTATAATGTTTTCCTCCAGTCTGGCTGGATCCCACATGTGAGTCTTGTGGATTTCCAAAAGTTCATTGTCTTATTAGGCACTTAAGATATTTATTGTTGGGCTTATAAGGCATTTGAAATGTGTACACACAACTAATGTGGGACAAAACTATTTCTTTGTTTTTCCTTTCTTACCACAAGCTGACAACTCCTAAATATTTTGCATGATTAATAGTCCACATTTTCAACCTCTTGAGAATGAGTTGTCCTCTTAGTTTGACTGCTAACATTCCCATACTCATGACCTGGCAACACATTTTCTGAATTTTCTAAATGGCCATGTCACAGGTTTGAAGGCATGGTTAAAAAATGTACAGCTTCCTTTGACTTAGCACTAAACAGGGAAGCTTGAATGATAAGCTTTGAATACATTCCCTCTATCTGCCATCTTGATTGGCGTGTGACAAATCAAATATGATCTTCCCCTATGGATGAACAAAGATTACCATGTACTAATTTCAAGCCAAGAGAATATGTGAAAACATTTCAGCAGGTTATTTCCTTCAAATGACATATTGGTCTTCCAACACAAAGTGCTATCTTACCTTCATCTCATGTCCTCCATTTGTCTTCTATCTACCTCAGCTATTTAAAATGTCCAATCTTCTTAGAAAAATAATAAGCATCAATGACGTCTAGAAGTAAACATGGATCATCTCCATGTATGAACATAATCAATCTTATAATCATTTACGAAATTGTTTACGTTGTGTTTTGAACCCTATAGAGTAGTGGATGAAGGGTTGGTTGTGAAGAAATCATTGAGAGTGGAAGGAAAGGTGGATGGAAAAATTCTTGCACAGGATAAGTTCTCCATCACCTATGGAAAAATTTAGGTCAAATTGAACAAATTGTTCATGATTGTAATCAATGTTGTACTCATTGAACAAATTGTAATCTCCATGGATCATTTCTAGTTTATTTCATTTGAAAGTAAAACTAGTCTTCATTATCACATAAGGTGCATCTACAGTAACCTCATCCACCCACTTAATAGAACTTATCAATTCTTAATAGACTCAAGACATAAATGCTCTCCATCTTAGTTTTAAACAAACTAGGAAGATACAACTATCTTCGTGACCAAGTATCACCCATGTGGGTAGAGTGTCTAACACATTTCCTTATCTTCAGGCTATCTCAAATAAGAAGTTCAATTGAGAAAGTCACTATAAGAATCAATAACAACATTTGTGAAACTTGGGATCTTGTCAATGTGTCAAGCTTCTTCCCTTATTACTTGTTGTAGGTATTACAACATCTTAACAAATCTGGTGCAGTCAGTTGGGCCCCAAAGTGGGTTCAGCAAAAAAAAAAAAAATTGAAACACCTGATTCCTCAATCTAATCTTCTTGAACTCATTGCAATTATTATAAACAAAAATGACCATTGATTGAACATTTTAAAACTCATCTCGCCCTTTTCTACCAACTGTAATTTTCTAACAAGAAGGCCTACGAGCCAGCTTTAAAAACTGACTAAAACACTTGACTAAGCTCTAAGATCTAACACACTACTTCTTTGTTCTACATTATTGTACCCTACTAGATCCTATGTCATGATGATCACTCAGTCAAAATATATTGACTGTCAAAGTTTCCTTTGTAAAACTGCCTGCAAGAAAACATGTTAGAAAACCATAAAATGCATTTGGTTTTGGCTTCAGAAATAGGTGAAAATGATACTTGAGAGCTTGAAAACTAGGGCATGAATTCATTTTCATGAGGAGAGTATAAATATGGGATTTTGGGTCATGATGAATAACTGGACATATTTGGTGAGCGGTCAAAGTGGGCTACTCAAATTTGCAGAACTAGAAATACTTGCATAAAATCAATTTTTGCAAATGGAATGGACCTGAGAAAGTGTGCAAATGGATTTGTCAAGATTTGTAAATTGGCACACCTAAAGAATTTTTAGAGTAGAACACAATGGTATAATCCATTTGATCTCACCTATCAAGGATTTAAAGTTATGACATCCAAAACAGGGGTACCAATCAATCTGCAGTTCTTGACATAGTAAAACTTTATAAAATGCATTTGGAACCACGTATGAAAACTAATCTAATGGATTTTTCATAAGCTCAAATCTAAAACATAACAAGTCTCTGACCTATAGAATGCAATATAAAAGGAATTTTCTCACTTTGGTTAACTGGGTCAAAGTTATAATATGTCAAACAGGGCCTCCCAGAATTTTGAACAATTTACATCAGCATGACAATAATAAACAACCAACTTTAATAGATTCAAAATCATTCAAAACATGTCAAAATGACTTGAAATTAGAAACATAGGTTCTTTGATATGCGTGCTAAACATTCCCAAAGCATTGAGTCATGAAACATTACTGGGTGCAAGATATTCAATTGCAAACTAGGTCTCCTGTCACTATTTGACAAAGGCAAAAAATGCAAATTTGAACATTGTTCAAAATGGGACTTCACGGAATGACTCAAAATGAAAATTTATTATTATGGGACGAGTGGATATACTAAATGCAAGGTGTTAGAAACATTAAACACCTCTTCAATCTCAAAAGGACAGTCAGGTACACATGCATTAAATGTGCTTTAAGGGGCTCAAAAGCTTCGAATGGTACTCAAATTGGGAAGGCAATTTTGAGTCCCAAAATAAAGAATCATAGTTTTCACCAATACAATCATTCTAACATGAATGATCAAAAATCAAGTACATAAAATAATCCATGTCATAACATGACATCACCAAGAACAAATCATACAAACACCTCAGTCCTATACAAGCAACTAGAAAGCAATCCAAAAACAACTGATTGAAGACTCAGGTTAAATCAGATAGGTCACACCATTCACCTTAGTATCACACAAGAACACTAGAAAGAAATAACAACCAATAGATCAAAACTCCTCATAGAGCATACAAGACACATTACCACGGTTGAGTATAAAAGATAGAGATCAAAACTTCATCATGACATTACAAAACATAACTCTTAAGCCTCTAGTAAACATCTTGATTTGGTCAAAGTACTAAGTCACCCCAACCCCGACATACAAGAAAGCATACAACTAACAATATAATTCATAATCAATTTGGTTTTGAAAACACATAGTTTGAGTTTAATAGTAGAGTTTCATGTTTTCATTTCCTTGTAAGATTTTGTTTTGATAAAGTATACAAATTTACAAAATACGAGAACCCATATTCACTTTTAAATTTGATCAACTCATTATCACTAAATCACAACATCATGTCTCTGGGAGGATAATGAAAAAATTAAATAATAATTATTAAATAATTAACTAATTATTATTAAATAATTATTATTAAATAATTAACTAATTATTATTAAATAATAATTATTAAATAATTAACTAATTATTATTAAATAATAATTGACAAGTTATTAAGAAAATAACCATAGATATTTACTAATAACCATGTCCATTTAATAATAATATAAATCTATTTAAAATTCTGAATTAGCATCCAATAAAAAATTGATTAAATAATAATGATATCAATTAAATTAATTCCAAATTTAAAAAACAAACTTGATTAAAATAATTAATAAATTATAATACATTTAATAATTTAAAAATAATTATTAATAAATATATTAAAATATTAATTAATTTGTTATTAATTAAAATTTTTTAATAATAATAATAAAACAAATTTAAAAACTCGGGTGTGTTTAAAGGCCCACTGACTTGCCTAAAAAGGGTCGTCGTAGTAGGCCCTGCTACGGCTGCAGCAAGTCCTGCATAAACAGTACCTACTGTTGTTGCAACAAGATTGCTACGGCAGTCCCTGTCATGGGTAAGAAGAGAAGGGTGGGTGGGGGGTTGGTAGCCCCCACCCACCAATAATATTTTTTTGTTTTAAAATAAAAACAAAACAAAGCGTACCACCCCCCAATAATAATTTTTTTTTAAATTTTTTTATAAAATTGTGAATAATACTCTAATAGGAAAACCCAAAAAAAGCATTCGACTTTAGATTATAGAATTTGATTTTTAAACCAAAACCCATCTGATTAAAATTTAAAAGAGTGAGGGCTTCAAAAGAACTTAATTCCTCAAACACAGATAACTTCGAAAATGAAATTAAACTAAGATTCTCAACAGGATTTTATCCATGACATCAAACAAATCTACAAATGTTTGAGAATGGATTTATCCAAACACAAAGCAGACAAAAGATTGGAAAATGGAAATCTTTTGCTTAAATTAATCACAAGATTCTACTTGAATCTAATGCTAGTACGCAAACACGCAAATGCACAAAGCATGCGAGAAAATCCCTTTCTTCTAAAAAGCTTCCTTCTCTGAAAATCTCTTCTCCAAAACCCAGTTCATTGCAAAATGAGCTCTAGATCTCTGATAAATAGTTCTCCCCTAAATTTGAGGCTCTGATTGTGCAATCACACGAGGGAACTCGATGATTATTATATTTTATTATTGTATTATCTTTTTACATTTTCATGCACCAACTTTTAGATAATTAATTACAAAATATCTTTATTTAAATAATTATCTTTCTCTCTTTAATTAATTTTCAAAGCGTCTTTTAATAAAAATATATATTAACTAAATAATAATATTATTTAGCATTTATTTAAAAATGATCTCCTAGATATATTATTATTAAATTAAATAAATATTATTATGCTCCAAAATTAGACTTATAACTTTATCTTTAAATTTAATTCCTTTATTTAATTAATTTCTCAACTACTTAAATATTGAATTTTCTTAATAAATTTTCCATTAAATTAAATCATTAATTATTCTTTTAAATTGATTTAATATAACATAAAATAATCACAAACCCACAAGACTGAATGCAAACTCATAATAAAGTACAGATATGTCTTCTAGTTCAACAAATAATGGAATGGACATTTTACAATCAGAGGACACCTTTGAGAAGAAAAATTCTCCTGCTCCAACTTTATCTTTGCAGAGATTTAAAAGGTTGCAAATTAAATGGCTTGGATAAGAAACAATTGTTTGATAAAGCATGGAAAAAATGGACATTTATGCATAGGGCACCATCAATTATGTGAGTGATGCAGCCAAATTTTTTGGGGTCAAAGCCACAAATTAATATAAGGTTTCTAATCTCTACGAGGTTGACATTGTGGTTGTAAGGACTATGTAGAGGGAACTTCTTCATTGTTTGCTTCATCACTGATTAACTTGCACCACAGACCAACGATATGCATCTTTATTATGGGCTCCTATCTCCTATGTAAGTCAAAAAATTAAATGATCTTCATCTTTTTTGTGGTCTCCTATCCCCTATGTGAGTCTTCATCTTTTTTATGGGCATGAATCAGTATTTTAGAACTGTTAGAACTTTTGAATGCACATTAAACAACATAAAGTATTAAAGACTAAAGAGAGTAAGCATAAAGATGCATACATTAATTTATTCATGTAAAACCTTTATGGGTAAAAAACCACAGTATACAAGAACTTTTTATTAACCAAAATGAAAAGTGGGCACCAACAACCCAAAATACAAATGTGAGCACCAACCTAAATGCAAGACTTAATGCCACTTTTCAAAACATTCTCAACATTTTAGATAACACCCCTTTTTATCAGCAATAATAGAAAAATGAATGTTGCACTGCAAATATCATCTTCAATGACAACATCTCAACTGTAATGAAATGCACAACATCAAATAAAATAATAGTAAACTGAGAATACAAGCTTGCTTGAATTTGTATAGAATTTATGTTTCTCTTGACTCTTCTTACCCAAAAAAGGTGTTGAATGAATTATATTAGATATTCTAGAAGACTTTAAGGGCTTTGTTGAATCAAAAGGTGGCTTGGGAAGCTCATATAGTGTGGTTTTGTGAGGTGGAGATAGATTAGGACGTGAGACATTGGGAGAGAATTTTGATGGACCACCACAACAAGATATTGAGGAACGAAGGATAGGGTTGGATTTGAATGAAGACTCTATAAGCTTATATGTCAATGGGCCACTACTAGATATACTTGATCGATTAGACCACAACTTTCTTGTCAATGGACTTGAAATAGCATGTCGTTTGATTATCTTAGAATCGGAAGCATCTGGAGTATCAAACCTTACCATAGGTATCCTTTCAACTGAAGTTGGCACAAGTAATGTGTTTACTCAAATGCATGTATTTGGTTCTTCTAGACATGGTTGACCTCTTGATATGCCATTTTGACTCAATATTAAACTAGTTTCCAACTTTAGGCTAAGATTGCTCTTTCTTTGTGTTGGTTGGAAATAGAGCTTCAACTCCTTATCTTATCTTCTTTTTATTGAATATATTGCAATCCAGTTGGCCTTTAGGGGGCAGTATTGTATAAAGCAAGATAGAACTAGATAATATCCAATAGATCTACAAATTTGCTCGTATATTTATTGGTAAAAAAGAGCTACATCTACGTGAAATAATAGTACTATTGGTTACATGGAATAGTGATGCAACTAAGGCATCTTTTTCTTGTTTCACATGAATCTACTACTCAATTAATGACAAGCACCGATTTAATTATAGGTAACAAAATAACACAAGAATTAAAGAGATGTGGAAATACGGGCATTTTAGAATCATACATATAGATCTAGATTTCCTATCTCACTTTCTATGATAGTATATTTGTTACCCAATAAACTTTATTCAGTGGCTATAAGGTAGATACTTCCTTGATCCTCAGGCTTTAAATCCATTCTTAGGATTTGATTTATAAATCCAATCATACATCTCAAGCAATTATAATTTATATCATACTAGAAATAGTAGATTGGTATATGCCTAATATACTCAATACTAAGGGTTATAGTGGTTTTTATGTTCAAGTGTGCCAAAAATCATACTATGGACCTACCATAATTATTATGCTAAGAATTGAATGATTAGTTTTGCAAGTTGATGTTTTCCATTCATATCAAGTTCTTACAAAGGGGGGACTAAAGGAGGAGAATATTATTGTGTTCACGTACGATGACATAGAAAATAATATTATTAATCCTCATCCGGGGATTATCATTAACCATCCTGAAGATCAAGATGTTTATGCAAGTGTCCCTAAGGTGATCTACTTTTACAAGTTTACTTAATTGTTCAATTTCATGAGACTATTTCATAAGTCTACCAATGTGACTTCATAATATAATTGCTCTATTCCTGATGAGACTATATTCCAAGGTTCACCCATTTGACTTACTATTAAGACTACTTTCTCTAATTGTTTTTTTTTCATTCATTTAGGACTAAACGGGAAGGGATGTGAACATAGAGAACTTGTTTTTTGTTGTCCTTAGAGATAAGGACTCTATAAAAGGTGGGAGTGGGAAGGTCATTAATAATAGCCCTAATGATCATATCTTCATTTGACAAAGCATCTTCAATGGATGATAAAGGTAGATCCATAATCTCTTCTTCAAATCTAAAAGACCATAAATCATCAATTAACTACAAAGTGAGAACCATCAATGAGATTAGAATAAGAGCTGGAGCATCTGATACAAAACATCTCACTGTGGTATCTAAATCTCAAAGGCCTATAGGAAATCATTAAAACCTTAATTTTTTAGGCAAAATAACATTTTATTCTTTTCAAGATGCTTTATAAGAAGTTCTTTTGCATTTTCTGATAATGCAGACTTTGGCGTTGATAAGTTTTGCGAAGCATTAGCACAAAATTGCATACAAGATACAACCTCAAACTTGTCTACAATCATTAGGACTTTCAAAAGAGTAGTTTTGGTGTATGCTTTGAGTGTTTCACAATAAATGAAGTTTAGTAAATCCATTAATGCCACTTCCTCTACAATCATTAAAAGCAACTTGGTATATTAGTTATTACCAAATGCAAAATAGTATTTTAAAAATTGAGAATCAAAAGAAAACATCAAATGAAGTTTTGTATGTCCAAAATGCCACTACCACTTCTTCTCCAATTAACAAGAGGAAATTTACATATGCCAATAACAAAATAGCATGTTGAAAATTCAAAAAAGCATTAATCAACAAAATATACATGTACTCAAAATATAAAACAAATCACTTTTGTTCAGCCTAGACTTCACCAAAATAGATGTCTCTAACAGAATAGTTTTGCATGGTAAATATGTACTGAAAAGCCATAAATTAATTCCTCCCTAAGTACAGTTTACGGGTGCCCCCTGTCTAGTCAATTCTTCCCTATATATTTAATTAATCTACTCTAATAGTTCCAACTATAAACTCCTCAAGTCTTCTATGATATTCTCCGTCTATTCTACCATTGATACTTCAAAATTGGATAAACTGTCTGCAACTTCTTCTAGTTCTCTCAACACATGAGATGCCTTAACTCCTCAAAGGCTTTTAACATCATATTAATCCTTTTGATTTTCTTATTCAAGTACCAAGTTTTGAATCTCCTTTAATGACACCATTAACTATAATATGTGAATTACCTTCTAAATGTAGTTTCTTAATCCCCAATATCAATGCCATTTACATAGCTAAAAGAGCAACCATGATCTCAATCTCATTGTTTATTCCATCTGGAAGCCATTTTGCTCCAATCATTAGGATATTTCCAGTATTATCCCTAGCCACATATCCAACCCCGAAAAACCCAGATTCCCCTTAGAAGTGTTGTCAAAATTACCTTTGGTCCATCCACTTTTTGGGGGTCTCCACAACTCATTTAACCTCCCATAAAATTGAGGTTGAACCCTCAAAGGCCCATTGATAGGGTGCATTCATCTAATTTTTAATCCTTAACTAGAAGCTCCAATGGTGCAGGAGCACCTATAGGTCAAATAAGGCCTATGAAGTCTTTAGTGTCTAGAAAGGAAATCAAGGATGTAGCAACACCTTTTAGACCAATTTTTTGTTTATTTTAATTATTTGAAGGCATTCTATAAGGCAAATAAGCCAAATTGTAATTGTAAGGCCAATTAGCATGGTTGGGTTAAACTTGGTCAAACTAGTCCAATAAGAAAGACTAAGGTAGAATGGGAGTTTCTAAGTTTTTTTGGTCATATATGACACAAATCTAATGTAACAAGGTCCATTACAGGGTCACAGTAATAAGTTGTCAAAAAGTTGTAAATTTGTTGAAAAAGTTGCTCAACAACTTTTGCAAAAAGTTGTCAAACAAAGCCTTAACCTATCAACCAAGAAGGTGGCTGATAAAAATCAGCTATAAATATTTTAAGGACGCTTAGATACCCTCTTTTAGTTGAGCAGTAGGTAGTGGATAAAGAATGGAGGAAAGTTATTCAATAAAATATCATTTCAACGTAATTTTCCTGCTTTTTCTATTGATCAAAGGTTATAACTTCTCACGATGGATTGTTATTGCCCTGCAACTATTTGGAGATCAATATATAATGAACTAAATTTGATTTTTTGAGGTTTTGATTTTTTTCATGGCTTGTGGATGAAGATTAATATATTTCTTTCAAAAATTGCTTTAAAACCCTCATACACAAGGGTTTCGTGACAAAAAGATTCTTTCCTCCAAATTCTACTATTCAATAATCCTCATTTTCTAGATTCAACTAGCACTTTGAAGTACCTAATTAATGCAATTGGTCTAAGGTGAAAATATTGTGTATTTGGAAAGATCCATCAAGCCCTGGGTGGATTGGTTGTGTGAGGTTTAACTGACTGTAATAGTGAATTGTATTATTTGGTTAATTTTAGTTATGATGGAGCCTCCAAATGTTGAAAGGATTGAAATAAGGTTGTGGAAAAAGTAAAGGATCAATTCAAGTAGAATGGTAAGGATCACAAGCATTTTTAGGATGCCATTTCCCCTAATCTGTCTAACTATTTTGTGAACTATGACTATTATTGCAGAGTTTTATAAGTCACCATTATGATTGGTTCTCCTATTATTCCATAAACTTTAATGTGATGAACCCTCACATTAGATGGAAATGGCTTATAAGTTTCTTTAAGTCCTTATGTAGAAAAAATATTATCATACTGTCTTGACCATGTTAGTGACAGTCATAGTAATATATTGATTCATTGAAGGTCAAATCTATATGGTTGGGATAAAAAACATTGTGATTGACCTTGAAGTGCATTGAAGTTATTTATTTGTTTTGAAGTGTGCATTAGGAAGGTTTATATCCTTTCATGTTTTACTATTATGCCACAGTCACAGTGTAACATTCAAATCAGATTGTGAAAAGAAAGAGCCTTTTGTTCCAAAAGTTTGTGCATTCATTTGTCATGTTTAAAAGGGTGTAGGGAGAAAATTTGAATCCATATTGAGATTTGTCAAGTTGATTCAAGGGTTGAGCATTAGGTGGGTAGAGTACTATTGTCATGAACTACCTAATAGGCCTAATTGTTTATGTGATTAGTGAATGGGATAGGAGTTGATAGTTCATTTGAAGGATCTAATTCCATTGGGTGCTTCATGAATGGAAGTGAAGTGAGTTTAAATGTCTATGGGATTAGGTATTCTTATTGCATTCATGGAGAGCATGGTGAATTAGAGATCCAAATATCCCTTGGGGTTTGTGTGATGGAAATGGGGAAGCTTCCATTGGGAGTTTTTTCATAAATATTTTGTAATCAGCAAATGAATTTGATCCATCTGATCCTATTTAGAAGGTGTTATGATGATTTAGTGAAGCTTTATTCTAGTGTCAAGTTGGTAATGCATTTGGGAAGAACTAAATGCTATTTAAA
This sequence comes from Cupressus sempervirens, assembly GCA_028749045.1. NCBI lineage: Eukaryota > Viridiplantae > Streptophyta > Pinopsida > Cupressales > Cupressaceae > Cupressus > Cupressus sempervirens. The sequence goes on from CM053789.1 coordinate 548,505,694, forward strand.
GGCCAAAGAGTAGGTTTTAATTAAACATTGGAATGAAAGTTTTAATAAAACACCAAATTTTTAATCCTTAACTAGGAGTCCAAATAGAAAGCTCTTACGTCCTCATCCACAACTAACTTGGACTATTCTCCTTAAACTTAATGAAAATGATAGCACATGATCAAAATCATGCCATATCCATCAAGTCATATTCCCCCCCCAAAATGGCTTTGCATGTGTACAATCTCACAATAGAATATCATCTTTAGGCAGTGAGATTGGCCATAAAACACTTGCATGTAATGACCATGCAAACTCCAAACAATTGTTGGTTAAACCAACAAATATAAGAGGGACACTTGCATTCATTATTATCCTACACATCTCCACCCTCACATGAACTTCCATGTACTTTGTGCCTCCAACTAACGTATAATGCTATCGCTTTCCATAACTATGTACAAATACCATTAAATTTAGGGTGGTGGTCTCTTCATAGTTATTGTGATAGAATTATCCCAATATTTTACATCTACTTTCAACCACAAAAAGTCTTGAAAGAATGCCCCTTGATTATACCTTAATTTAGCTAGAATATTTTGAACTCTATTAGCAATGGGAGATCTTGAAGAGAAGGATTTCATACTCTATAGTTGCACCTCTTCTAAAATTGTGTTCATATTCTAATTAGGATAATGGCCTTCTAGTTTTTAGTTGTATTATAATTTTCTTCAGTTTTTATCTCTCCAAAAGCTAGCTGCATAAGTAGGATAAAGATCGGCTAATTAAGCTGCTCTTTCTACATTTTTGTTTGCTTTCTTTGCTAATGAAATTGAAATACATAGCAAAAAGCCTCCAGGATAATGATAAAGAACATAACTACTTCATACTTTGCATAGATTAATTTTGGAGGCCCCATAAAAACTCAAACCTCCACTTGTAAAAACAGTCCCCAATACAATCTTTCTCACTTATTCACTCTTGAATGGGAAGACACTTGATGCTCATTGATGCATCTTTCTTTGAACATATTAAATCTCATTCAATGGCTAATATGTCAATACTTCTAGGACGCTTCATTTGCATGCTTTCTACTAAAAGAGGCTGAATAATTTATGCAAAATTGGAGAGTGGAGAGAGATTGACCTTGGTCCCTAGAATACTAGGAACCACACACTTTCTCTACAAATACAAGTTCTCCAAACTATTTCCAATTGATACAATTTCACAATTGAGAAGCAAGAAAGGATTACCAACAATTGTAGTAGAACAAATGACATGCATGCTATAAAATCCAAAATGAGCTACTACTCTACAAACATTTGTAAATATGGTCTTGAGCCTTCAAAGCAGCATAATGCAAAGCAAAATGATCCTATTTTTGTTGTATCTAAATCATATGGATGCTCTGATAGCTTTGCTTCCTTCACTTCTTTGCTTTATCCTTCATTCTCTTCAATGTGGCATGGTTTTTTCTCTTGCAGCAATTTGTGACCTCATTAATTAGTTTCTCACCATACTTAGATGTGGGATTCCCCATATTCTGCCACTTTCCTTTTGCATGAAAAGTATTTCAAAATTTTAAGTAAAAACTTACTAAATAGTCATTTTTTGACTAATCCAACATATCCCATTTATAGGTGCCTAGGTTCCACTCTAGCTTAAACTAACAGTTGTCAAAAAGAATAAGTGAGAGTTGGCCAAGGAAATTACTCTCTTTAAAGCTTGCCATGGGTTTTTCATGACCAACATTAAAAATTAAACATTACAACCTAAAAATAATTAGTCCTAAGGTATCTCATGTGTTGAGAGAACTAGAAGAAGTTACAAAAAGTTTATCCAATTTTGAAGTATTAGTGCCAGAACAGATGGAGAATGATATATCTATACAATTGAAATTTGACCTCCCTATAATAATGCATCCAAACCTATCAATTCAAATGAGCGTTGCCATTTTTTGAGCGTCTCTTTTCCATAGACCCCAACTTCATCACTCTATTAAACACTCGTATATTGAGGTGATCTTTTAGGTAGCAGCACACTCAATAGTCAACCAAAATATACTAGATTCTCGTTGTAGGAAGAATATTTTCTCACTAAACCATTTGTACTTTTTGAATTTCCATCCACAAAATTTTTATCAAGCTTGGGAAGTAACACACCCTTGCTAATCCACTTAAGATTCAAAACCCCCAAGTATTTCTGGGTATGAAATAAATGGGTCTTTAGACTAATCATGTTTAACTAAAAATCTTCATGAAATAGGAAAACTTATCAATTATAATTGCTATAAATCTAATAAAAGAGTTTTCAAGAAATTCTATTCATGTAAATAAGAAAACTAAAAGCCTAACTTAAATATTGATGGTTCTGGAAGGTTATAGAACAATTTTTCTTAAAAAAATGCTACGAAGCTTGTGCAATAGTTATTGTGCTTGAGTTGTAGAAAAGTCAAAAGTGTGCTTTGTGGAATGTTGATTTGTTGCCAGAAAGCTATGGTGGCATCCCATCTTAGATCCATTGATTTTTGTCTTCATTGAAATTGCATTCTAAAACACATGCAGTGGAGATTAATTTTGAGTTTACTTTCACTGTATAACATTCTTACTGTGATTCTACATTGATTTTAATTAAGAAACACTCCAACATATAAATTGAGATCACATCTAGGTGATAACAAGTGCAAAAATTACTTCTAAAAGCATGTTACTTTGCTACTGTCTATGTTAAAGATGAAAAGAACATTTTAAGGTAAAAGTTATGTGTGCTTACAGGCTTTATCTAATCTGAGTGAAGAAAGCTCAAAATAAGTGCACCTATGAGCTTCTTGATACTGGTTCATTGAGGTTGGCCTTTGAGATTATTTGTTGGATATTAAGGGTGTCAAAGACTTGGGCTCAAGTTTAGGTAGGTTATCTATGCAATTTTTCCTTGTAATAGAAACTCATTGCTTCCACAATTCTATCAAAGATAAGTGCACCTAAAAGCTTTTTATTACTATAGTCCACTTTAAAGACCAAATTGTATGTTCATAGTGGTTGGCATTTGAGACGATCTCTTGGATACCAAGGGTTTCAAAGAGTTAGCCTCAAGTTTAGGTAGGCTATGTATGCAATTTTGTATCATAAGAAAAATTTATTGCTTCTAGAAGTCTCTCAAAAGATAAGATCATTTACCATCAAAATCAGAGACCAAAAACTTTTTTTTAGATTCCTGTCAACTCTGTTGCCTTCATTCTTTATGCTTTTACAGTTTTACACATACATATCGTTAGTTAATTTGAACAAGCCCTAAGGAAAGCTCTTGAAATTTGAAACCATTAATGGTTGGAAGTAATTATCTAATAATATTTTATAGAGACATACGTTGGAACTACATTGCATTTGCACTAAATGGCATTTTCAAGAGAGGCAATAGTTGGTGAATGGAAAATTGGTGATGAATCTCTGCATAAATATTTTGTAATCACTTCTAACAAATTTTAGTTTTCTTCTAGCTCTTCTCACTCTCTCTCAATTTTGAAATGATGAAAAATGAGCTCAAATTGATCATATACCCTTTGAAAACCTTGCATTTAATGCTAAGTCTTACATAGTTGTAAGCTTGACAATAACCAATTTCAAGTTCACTCAACATCCATTGATATTTCCATCACTTGGTACCTACTACAAGCTAAGCATCCACTAACTAGTCTGACAGCTTGGCATCAACTAACATTCCACTCAGCACATATAGGAAACTTTTCATACTCGGTAACAACATTAAAAACTTTAAAGATTTGTCTTGAATTTCTTAATAACGTCTTGCATATTCACTCATGCTAATGAATTCTTTTTAGTATTGTCTCCTTTCGGAACTGATGCATGCTATAACCTTTAAATATCAATCCCACATACCTCTTGTTTGCCAAGTTTGATGAGGTGTGATCACCTAACTCATTGGGTAAAGTGATCCCTTTTCCATTTGATGTGTTGCAAACACCTTTCTTCTTCCATGTCTTGTTCATCTCATCTTTGATTTGTTCAACATCTACCCTACCTTTTACCTTTATTGAATTCACAAATTGATGCCTTTGACCTAGTTGGACAATATTTACTAATGTGACCAATCTTCAAATAGCTAAAATATGTAGTTTGACTCAACCATCTTTTGTAATTGTCACTAAAGTGTGTCCTAATACAATTTTCAAGAATATGTCCATATTCTTAACAATAATAACAGCTATATCTTGTATTATAATCCCAATTGTAGGAGTTCCCATTGTTTCTACATTCAAAAGCTCTATGTCTATACTTCTAACAATTGTATCAATATCCTTCAAATCTTTGTGCATACATGGTCTTGGTTCTGCATTCATGTGCCTGATGACCTTGCCTTTTGCACTTATGACAATGACTCATGTTCTTAGGCTTGACATTCTAATTTGTAGTCTTGCTTCTACACATATTAGAAATATGTCCTTTATTACCACAATTATGACAAGTGGGTTTGGAGTTCTTACCTTTGGTGTTCCCTTCTTCTACAACTTTGGATGATTCTCCTTCTTCAGTGCTTATGTAGCCAAACCTAATGTATCATTGTTGGATCTAGGGGATCTCAATAATTGCTCAAAATATTTGATGGCTTCATTTGGCTTGTTGAAACTTTTAGAAAATTCATTTTCTCTCTTTAGGTCACTCTACAATTATTCATTCTACAACTTCAATGTAGTTATCTCAATGTCCTTGACATTCAATTCATAGTTGGCATTTGTCATTTGACTTAGGGTATCCAATTGTATGTTGGAAATCTTGGTTAGCTTTGTTGACTTCTCTTCCAATCTATTGGCCAGAATTATTTTGTCTTCTTCAATAATGGCTTTGTCTTTTATAGCTTTCTTCTTTTGTTCAGTCACCTCACAAAGCAGTATAGCTTGTGATTCTTGCTCTAGCTTGGGATTTATGATTTCCTCAACTTGGACTCTATTCTTTTCCATTAGATATGTAACTACTACATCAAATTCATTGAAGTCACCATCTACAAATAGCTTGGTAGTGTCTATCTCTTTGTATAGTGTGTCATTCTCCACAATAGCAATCTCTTTCCTTCTCTTGAACGATTTCTTTAGTTCTTGTCTTGTGTATTCAGTTGATGTAGTATAAGATGTATTTCAATCTCCTAGTTTTCAATAGTCTTGCCCAACTTGTTGACTTTTATTTCAAGATCATTCCTCAAAGTTGCAAAGCTTCTCTTCTAGAGAGCTAGGCTCTGATACCAATTGTTGGAATTAAAAGGGGAAAGAGTAAACTTCTGAGAGGGGGGTAAATCAATAGTTTAAACTTGGACCCATAAAAAATTCACCATTCATTCATTAGATGCATTAATAAGTAAGCTGAAATAACACATAAATCATATGCATCTAAAACACATAACCATGTAAGATCTCACACATAACACCAGATATGATTACCTAGAAACCCTCCAAGTGAGAAGGTAAAATTGGGGTGGGGATGACACCCACAAAAATTCACTACTATGTAAAAAAGTGTATCTAATGACGATTACAATATTTTGACCATGAATCATAATCTACCCTATGAAAGGTCTACCCTATTAAAGGCTTACAAAGACTATTAGGTCTCACCTTGTTAGAGGATTTCAACACCCTATTAGAATTGTGCCTTGTTAGAGGACTTCAACTTACAACTAAGCACCCATTTAAAGGATTTCATACAGCCTATTAGGACTACTCTATTAAGATATTCAATTGAAATCACCTGTTAAAATGTCTCAGCATAGATCCTGCAATTGGCACTTGCTTACCTGATAGTAGATCACCTCTAAACACTTATTTTATTGATCATTTATGATCAAATGTCTCAATGATGTATCCTTTTCTCTATCCTTTGTTCTTCTCTAATTGATTCTACAATTCACTCTTTCATCATAACTTCTAAGTCGCCTTGAATGCTTTGCATGCGAACTATCTTGTTTGCTCCTTCAATTCCATCCACATTCACTCTCCTCTATCGTAAACATTTTAGGGCTTTGTCCTCCTTAAGAAAACTTAGGTGGCTTAGGGTTAGTTATGAATCTATGGCTAAGATTCATCCATTTTTTTGCTTAAACCTTCCCTTCTTTTCTAATTGGTTGCATGTAATTGCATAGGGAATCTAAATATAGATTTGTCCTTATCTCCATAATATTAAAATATAATCTTAAGTTGGCTCAAAAATGGTTTACATAGTTGTTTGTGCCATTACAAAAAAATATGTCAAAATTGTGTCACTAGACATATAAAGTCTCTAATTCTTGGCATGCACTATTTTGTATATGTTGACTCGGCACTTGCCTCACTCAGCATCCACTATTTAATCAACTCCAAAATCCCTCTGCATCCACTATTTACTCGACTCGTGAATCACTCGACATGGTCTATCTACTCGGCACTTGAGTGACTCGACACTCATTACCACTCAACATGGTCTAATATCTACTTGTTGTTCTCAGCATGTATTACTAGTTTGGCATGAACTAAGTAAATGGTTTAAGTGTGTTGACACTCATTTGTCAAAATAAATCTAAAATAAACACAAGAAAACTTATTTCCACCAAGGGACCTCAACATCCCTAATAATTGTCTAGTAATCTCCCTGTACCCAACAGAAACAAAATATTTACCAAATAGGGTACTTAACACAGTGCAAGGCAAGAGAATCACCAAAGGAGATTTCCTAGCCCTTAGAAAATACCACATAGTGAAACATAATACAAGATACAAGATCCAATACCAAAATGTAACTCTTTATTCATATAATAACTATTTACATACAATGTGTCAGGTTGTAAGGTCTTTCCGGTTAGGGCCAAATACAACAACAATTACAATAACAATTTCGCAAGATCCCTCAAGATCCAATCCAAACACTTGCTAGTCTAGATCCACACTCTTGTAGAAACCTACAAGGAAGATCTATACTTGTGCTTGCAAGCCCACTAAGCAATCTCCTTGTTTCTTAAGCCTTAGCTACTAGCCCTTCTCAAAGTTCATTCTTCTCCCACATCCTCTTCTCTAAGTTGGATGACTATGAATCACTCCACTAAATGAATGCCTAAAAGACTTCACAAGACCCCTTACTTATACCATGGGTTAGACCTAGGGACAACTTATCATGTCCTTCTTCTCGTCATCATCCCATGCCTAGGGTATGAAGTGATCACATATTTTCCTTGACATTGGCCACTCCAGATCAGTGAAACCTTGTAGTGTTCCTCTCCACCAGTGACACTCCTCCCACAACACTCAATTACATAATAGAGCCCCTAGTCACCCCCATCCTTCTCATTCATTTTTTTCCTTCTTTTCTCTGAGGAAGGATCCCTAAACCCTAATCTTGTTTGGGGTAAGTCTTGCTCTCTTCTTCATCTTCTATTTTAGGTTTTGTACTTGTTCTTTTATTGAAACTATTTGGTGTTCCATTTGGTGCTATCTCCTTGGTTGTAAGCTCCTAATCCCATAGGCCCATGTTGTGGTCTCTTGTTGGACATTAATATTATCTTATCTTATACCCAACTAAGCCATAGCTTGGCCCAGCCCAATACAAATTAAAATAAACCCTTACATTAAATATTTTCATAAGCCACAATTTGACTACAAAAAAAATTAAATACCCATACATAAATTAAATGCCAAAAGTCATCTCATAAAAAACTCAAGAAACATTGTAGCCAAGCTACACCAAGCTCCTAGTGTGTGTCGAACTCTTGCAAGAATCATTGAGCTCCTTCGATGATCAAGTACTCCCAAGCCATGCCAAGCTCCCTCAACAACCAAGCACCTCCAAGATTTCCAAGTTCATTCATCCACCAAGTTCTCAACCAAGAACTGCCAAAGATGACCAAGTAACCTCTACCAAGCACCTCTTCTTCAACTAAGTATCAGTCCAAAAACCCTCCAAAGAAACTATCAAGCCTCATCCCATGAACTCCAAAGTAGCCACTAAGAAAACCCAAGATGCTCCTACATCAATACCACCCCAAGCCAAAACATCTTGCCCCAATAGAGAGAAACACTCCCTAGAAGAAATAATTATAGAAAGCTCCTGTTAGTTTTCCTTTGAGCCCCCAAAAGGCCAATTTGAAAAGTGCTTCCATCTATATTTGATAGAAAGACCCAGTTGAAAAGGATTCTTATAATGAGTCACTTTATCTCATCCAACAACAAGAAAAGAATCACACAAAGTTTAAAGAAGAGGTTAAATGGATGAGATGGGAGGGTTTCCATCCCAAGTATCAGACCAAAACAAAACCTCATATCCTCCCTTACATATCCATAAAGGCCCCTCTTAACCAATTGAGCTCTAGTCTTGAGAGTATTACATACCATATAGCCACGACCTTCAAGAGGAAGTGTAGAAATAGACCAAGGATAAACACCTCTAAAATACTTATGAGTAATTACATGAGCCCAAAGTTGATTTTGTCCAAAGCACTAATGCTAGTAAAGCTTAGCAGCTAGAGTTTGGCTACACAAGATAGAAGATCAAAGGCCAAGACCACCCTCCTTCTTAGGACCACAAACACTCTCCCAACTGATCAAACTCTATTTAGAGTTACAAAAATTACCATTCTAAATAAATTATTGAGAAAGAGCATAAAATTCCTTGAGAAAGTAAACTTGAGTAGCTTAAACCATGCTTCTATAAATGGGGAGTTCCTAAATAAAAGATTGAAGAAGGGTAACATGAGCAATAGTAGATAGCCATCTATGGGTCCATTTTTTTACCTTCTCCTGAAGCTTGTTAATCAGATTCTTCTAGAAGACTCGTGTCTACCTAGGAACACTGATAGGAATGCCAAGATATGTCAAAGGGAGCAAACCAATTTGAAACCTAAGGATATTAGCAATCCTCTGTTGAATAGGTTCAGGAGTGTTAAAGAAATATATAGAAGATTTGTGTTCATTATTTTTCTAGCCTATTGTCACCAAATAAATATCCAAAGTGTGTTAGAAGGCTTCAACTTCCTTGACTCAAGTAATTCCCACAAGAGCAAAGTCATCAATAAATTGAAGATGAGAAAGAGAAGGTAAACCATTGCTCCAGTGTCACCCCTGGATAGATTTTATAGACACCTAATGTTTAATTAATTTTCCCAAACCCTTAGAATAATGAATAGATAGGGGGAAAGAGGATCACCCTGGAGGAGACCCCTAGAAGCACCAAATAACTAGGAAGGTTGGCCATTAAGAAGAACAGAGAAAGATGCAAAAGTGACATGGCTCATAGTCCAACTCACCCACTCTAAGCTAAAGCCAAAGGTAAGAAGATTATTCCTTAGAAAGCTCCATTTGACTCTATCATAGGCCTTAGCCATATCCAGCTTAATAAACATGGATCACTCCCTTGACCTAGCCATAGAGTGGGTAGCTTTAGTAGCAATATCCACCCCATCTAAGATTTGTCTTCCTGCAACAAAACCTTTTAATTGTTCTTCTAAGATAATAGAAGGAATCCACTTTTTAAGTCACTCAATAATCAACCTAGTAATAAATTTTCAATCCATGTTACATGAAGCAATAGCTCTAAAAAACTCCAATTGATTAGCCCCATCTTTTTTGGGAATAAGAACCAAGAAAGTAGAATTTAGTGTCGAAGCATCTACTTCCTAGAATAAGATTTTGTAACAACTTCTAAAAAATCTTGATTAATGATGTCCTAGAAGTCTTGAAAGAATTCAACGTGAAAGTCATTGGGATAGGAGTTTTTCCCTTGGGCATACCAAAGACCATATCCTCCAACCCAACCAAAGAGATTGGGTGCATAAGATAATCATTCATTTCTTAAGAAATAAGGGAGGGAATACAAGACAAAATAATATGCTCTTCATTATCAACAAGAGGAGAATCCTCAGAGAAGAGGTTAGAAAAGTACTGAGTAGCCTCCTAAAACAAAGTTGGTAAGGAAGATAACTAGATACCTTGAGAATTAACCAAAGAAGAAATATAGCTCTGATTCTGACGAGATTGCATAGTCTTGTAGAAAAAAAAAATGTTCCCATTGCCTTCCTAGAGCCAATCAACTCTGGCTTTTTGCTTTCAAAATATTTCCTCTAGAAGTGCCCATTCTTCCACATCTCTACAAGCAAGGGATTCAACATTCCCTAGATCCTCCAAGAAACCAAGATCCCTAATCTATCTAGTTATGACATCCAGATGTTCCTGAGCGAGCCTCTTCATGAAATGAACATTCCCAAAACATCTATGTTCCATCTCTTGAGCTACCTTTTGACATATTGAAGTTTTTTATAAAAAAGAAATATAACAATACCAAAATCAGGGGCATCATTCCTCCACCATCAAGAAATAAGATCATGAAGAGAGGAGTCTTGAAGCCACGTGAGCTAAAACTTAAAAGGAGGATTCTTAGAAATAATCACCCCAGTGGCAGAAAATTTAATTGGCCAATGATCAGAACCCTTCTAGTTTAGAATTTTGGAAGAAAGAGTGAGAGCACCACTAACCCAAAAGGAAGAAACTAAAAATCTATCCACACATTTTGAGATAGAGTAAGCTCCAATCCTTCTATTATTCCAAGTAAAGAGACCATTAGTGATCTTAATATCATAAAGATGCAAAAGATCTATATTTTTAAGAAGAAGATTAGAGGAAGGTCCTAATCAGGGAAACCCACCTCACTTCTCTTCTAGACTTAAAACTAAATCAAAATCCCATACTAAAACCCAAGTATGGTAAGGATGAAAGTTTCTAACATGCAAAATATGTGCCCAAATTTCTACCTTTCCCACAAAATTGAGAGGCACATACACATTAGTAATCAAGATCATATCACCTAAATCCAAAGAAGAAGCCACTATAGAGAGAGTTGAACGAGAAGACACCTAGCCAAGGGGAGAAATTTTCCTAGGGTCCCAAAAGATAGCCAAACCACCATAAGCCCCCATAGACCCAACACACTAGTATTGCCTATGAGGCCAAATACTAGAGGCAAATTGAACCACAAACTCCATTGAAAGCTTAGTCTCCTGGATACAAAAATGTTTGAAGAATGATTAATCACTAAATTGTGAATATCCTTTTGTCTAGGGATGCTATTCAGCCCCTTAACATTCTATGAGAGGATGATCATCGCTGAGTAGAATGGGGAAATGAGCATCCAAGGGTTTCACAATCCTAGAATCTATCAACATATCTCCTACAATTTTGAACTTCTCCTAGTCTTTTTTCACCCACTCTTTAGAGGAGTAAATTAAACCCTCTTAAAAGGTCTTTGCAAAAAGCCCAAAGGGAGGGGAGACTCCTTACCTTTACCAAATGCCAATAAATCCTTAACTAAGTGTACCAAAATACCATCATTATCTTGAGGCACCACAGGATTTGTTGAAGCTCTAAACTTAGGAGTAATAGGGAGTTCATTTGTCTGCTAAACTACAACTTGATATATTTCATAGAAATAATGAGGTGGAGCTTCCCCATTGTAAACTAGATTAGTTGAGATACGAGGAATACCCTCCTCTAAAACCATACTTTCCAGCACCTCAAATCAATTAAAACTAGAATCTGACTATCGATCTTTGAGAGGCCTTTTTGGTCCATGCCCCTTAGCTCATGGGCGAGTAGGAATGAAGCCATCCTTATCCAAGCCAATATCATTCTATCAAGTCTTCCCTTTTCATGCATTATCTTCTTGTACATTCCCCTTTCCTATGTTATCCATTTGAGCTTTACCTTTTCCTATAGTGTTCATCTAACCACCACCATTGGTAGTAGCAGAACCATCTATCCCTTTAGAAGTTGAGACTAAGGGAATTGATGTTGCAAATGACCATACTCATGCCATATTCGACATTAGAAAGGAAGCGATTCATAATCCAATTGTTGCACCCAAGAAGAAGACCTAAGACAAATTTAAATAGAATCTAGTAATGGGTTATTCAAATCAATTTCAACACAAATTCTGGCATACAAGAGAAATTTTTTATCAAGGGCTTGATGTGAAATTGCAGTCAGCTTTCCAAGCAAAGTAACAATTTCATGAAGAATGTCTTCTCACTAAAATTCAAGAGGAAGATGGGGCAAACGAACCCACACTAACACTTTTGAGGTGAGATCTTTAGTAGAATTATATCCTGAATGCCAAGGTTTAACAAATAAACCCATGTGGTTGTAAAAATAAGAATCCCCTTCAAAAACATGGTCCCAATCAGACATGCTAGAGAAAACAACAAAGAAATAACTATTCTTAGCCAACATGATGTCCATGTCTCCTTCCAGCTACCAAAAATGACAAATCCATGCCTCAAGAGCTAATAAGGATATCTGAATACCAAGAAATTTACATATCAAAGCATGCTAAGTCTAGTACTCAATGTCCTCCATCACTACTTCTAGAGGAATAACCAAAACAGGGTGATCTTGGCTTCATAGAAGACAAGCATTAACTTTTTTAAGCCTAAAGCTCTCCCCCACATTAAATGAATCAGTTCCCATTACATGCATGTTCAGAAAGGAACCATGCATGTTTGAAAAAGAGTCATGCATGTTTGAAAATAAACCATTTGTTACCACCAGCATAGAAGAAATTCCAAACCCATGTTTTTTATTGGATTGTTGATCATTGTTGTTTGGAAAATTCGCAGTTGTTGTCGTAGCTTTGGCACCATTAGATTCCATAGATTTCCCCAACACCTATGGTTGATCCATCAATACTCCCTACATGGCTAAATTTAGCTCAAAACTACCTCATTCTTTGGCTTATTTCTTCAAGTTATTTGAACCTGCAACCATTGTTCAATTATATAATAAATTAATATATTGAAATTAAGTAAATATTTGTTTCTCAATTTAATTTCAATATATTCATTTATTATAATTTTACTTTAATTGATAAATAAAAACAAAAGGCCAAATATAAATGAAAAAGTGTTTTCAACAAAATATAAACATCATAATTATTTTATAAAAAAATCTATTTGTATTTTAATAATTATCTACAGCTCATGAAGCGTTAATTTCAAATGATAACCAAACTATAGATACTGAATCCCCATTTGCAAAATATAAACTAACTAAATAAAGTATGTAAAATCATCAAATAAAGTGACTCATACACCAAAGACATTAATAAAGCATGTGCTAGAAATTAGTAATAATTTATGCTTTCTTAACCATTAAAATTGTGTGAAGCTAGTATTGCTTGATGAATATTAAAAAAATCAAATTGTACTGCCACCGTTGATAAGGATTAAAAACATAGACCAAAAGATCAAAGGACAAAACAAGCACAAAATATATTAGAAATTTAGAATGCTCTAATACCATAATACAAAAACATAAATATTGAAGCATAACACAAAGACTCAATCATAAAATAAAAAAACATTTATAAGTACTTGTCAGTAGGCTAAGTACTATTGTGATACTTTTTGAATTTTATACTTTAACTAGTGATTTTTATTTTTTTGGTTTCTAACTCATTTACCTCTTATATTAGGCTGATAGATTTTAAAATTCATATCTGTTTAATAATTTTTCTAATACTTTTAAGACTAGGTTTTTATTAAGCTAATGTGATTCATTTTTGTTTAATAATTGTTTGAATGTAAGTAAGTTGATTTTGATTTTTATATATTAATATTGTCTTTTCTTATAATATCATTTTTATTGTTCAAAAATACTAAAAAGGTATTATATTTTTTTTTTATTTTTTTTTAAGAAATGTTATTTATATTATTATTATGAAAATATTACTACTCTCATATTATAATTTATATATAATATATCAATAATTATATTTATTAATAATTTTTTAACATACTATAGTAAATTTATCAAATTAAATTTAAAATTATATAAAAACTAAAGGCAAGTACTAAGCCACTATGTGGCACTTGTTGTATTCAACTATTCAATTGTGTATGATTTACAATAGCTACATTGGATATATATATAAATAGGCCAATAATGTTGAGCACCAAAACTCTAGTCTGAAATTAAAAAATGGGCGCCAACATTTAGAAGATTCTTAATTTCAAAATTCATAACAGTTATTTCAAGACAACAAATGACAATTGGAGACAATAATTACTTCTGCCAAAATAGAGCCAATGGCATTTAGAAATTATAATCCAAAGAAAACATAAATGAATATAGAATGATCTATGTTTCTTTAATTCTCAAATCAAAAGAAATTGAACACACGGGATCCATTCCCATATATAACAACAATGAATAGTATCTAATTTCTCTATTATTACAACAGAAACTAGAAAGAACAGAAACTAGAAAATATTTTCTCCCCTTTTCCCTGGCATATAGACTACAAAAGAAAAGAAGCTTTGTTACACAATATTAAATTATTTCCCTCTATACACATGGAGTCATGGATACCCCCCCTTTTCCTAAAAAAATTGCAATAAAAAATGACCACAATGAATGAGTATTTAGTTAATTGAATCTTGAAAATATTCTTCACTTCTTTATAAACTTTCTTCCCTTTAGACTCCCAATTTTCTCCTTATATGAGGGTCATGTCGAAACATGTTAAAAAATGGGTCCATATCACAAAATGACATTTTCCACAAGAGGCAATTCCCATAAATAACCATATTCATATCTCAAAATGATAAACAAACTCTCTATTTTGTTTGAAGTATACTTTCCCAGGCACAAAGCATTTCAAAAATTAATAGAAAGGGATGGATAATACGGCTCAGGGTTTAAAATACACTTACCATATTCTTAGCATGATTCTTTTCCCCACAACAGTGACAGCCATCAACTAAAATTAATTGTTTTGAAAGTTGGGCATCTCCAACCTTGATAGAAGTAAACATATTAGTTTCCTTTTCTATTGTCATTTTAATTAACTCATCATAAGCTTAATGGTAAGAAATAGATAAAAAGAGAGGGAATTTTTAATTAATTGATTTTTTATTTATAAAAAAAAATTGGTCCCTTTTGAGTCTTCCGCATTAATTTTCTCTATGGTGAAACTTTCATAGCCAACCTTGTTCAAGTCTAGCATTTGATACCCTTTTCGCTACAGAAACTGATGGAAAAATTAATCTTAGAAAAATAAGTCAACTTTAGCTATTTAACACTTTTAGCTTAGGAATGAAGCCTTTATGTATGATCTTGATGTAATTCTAGAAAGCCACACAATTGTCCAATACCAACAAGAGCTACAGGGAAACATAGTTCCTACCAAGGGCAGCAAGACCATAGATGAAATGTTTGTGTCATACTCTTCATATATAATGCATGCAATGTCAGGAAGATTTTGTTCAAACAGATCTCTTTATAAATTACAATGGATATTGTCTTCTTTTCTATGTAATGTGCAAATCAATTTATGGTGGTACATAGGCTGGATAACTTCGTTGCACTAACTGCAAATTATAGAGTCAGTGATATCTAGACTGTTGTAGGCAATGAGAACTTCTATGTGCTACAACATAGCTCCTATGGCGGCAAAGGTGGATTTTTAATCTTCAATGTTGAAAGTACCTACAAAACATGTTTAGTCAATATATGGTACATTAAGTTTTAGGGAACCTGTAGCAAATTAAGTTAAAGAGTTGGGTGCAATGTGGAAACAAAGTTGAAAGCATTGTAAATATCTAGAAACAAAACTTCCTTCTTTTAAACCTAAAGCATGAAACCCTTGCTATTAAATGTCCCTAATAATAGTTGCAGACTAGAGAAAATAGACAAGAAATACTTGCAGAGGAAGAATGAGGAGGAAGACTAAAAATATAAAGATTCTATTTTATACTTTTTCCTATCATTCAAATTAAAAATTAAACTGAAATTAGAGTTAAATAGTATCAAGAATACATGGAATAAACCCCTACCAATACTCAGATAAGCTATAATAAAAAAATAGTAACAGAGAGAAAGTAGCGGGTATAGGTGTAAACACTGAAAAAAACCACTTAAACAGTAATAAAAAAATGGGTAGTTCATAGATTCAACAACCGACAGATCTGCATTGATTCTTGGAAAGTATATCACTATTTTACAATAATTAAATTGAAGAATTTTAGGGGGGAAAAATAGCACTAAGGCTGAAATTGAATACACACTATATTCTTATAATTTTGCATGCATCATGCCCACAACACATCAAAAAGAAAATCTAATACAAACTAAATCTAAGCTTACAGTCAAATAAAACATAGCAGAGAAAAAAACATGCAATGGTGGACTAACAATAATGAATGTGAGTGGACATACAAGGCTCTTTGCATGTCAAAGCTACACAAGGGAAAAACGCAAAAATTGTAAAACATTCTCCCCTTTTTTATTGCACACTTTATCACATTCTTCCTTCACTGCAGAGATTGAACCGCACAGCCACCACACCTTGCTTCTTGTTTTCTCAAGATCTTTCTTGTTACATTCTTCCCCTTCTTTGGCCCTCTTCAACTCACCCTCCATCTTTTTATTCTTCTTAACCAATTCTTTGGCCCTCTTTAGCTCTCCCTCTAGTTTTCTGCTTTTCCCTACACCCACTTCTTTGGCTCTCTTCAGCTCTCCTTCCAGCTTTTTGTTTTTCAAAGCTAATTCCTTATTATTTCTTTTTACTCCATCCAAATCAGATTTCACATCTTCAACCTCTTTACAAAGTTCATTAGTTGCAAATTTTAGACAAGATTGTGAACATTGAAAGCGTTCTATGGAATTTCTCCAAGTTGATTCACTCTTTGCCATAAAAGTCTCATCTTCTTCGAATGGTGAATTCAACCTATCTTCTTTAGATGAAATGTCCTTTTTTGATGAAATGTCTTCATCGGATGTCATTTCTTCTTCAAATGAAATATCTTCATCTTTACAGGGCACAGCTCTTCTTTTAGTCATCTATTCCTAATGATGATCTTGGCCCTTACAATATCTTGCCTTCACAAAGTTTAATTTTTAAAGACATGCAGATTTGGAGTCTCTTTAAAAGGGAGGGATCTCTCCTCATTAGAATTTTAGTGTTGGAAATCTGATTGAAAAGCTCATTGTTGTTGAAGATCAAAGAGGGAGATTGTTATAAAAGAATGTTTTCAATCATTTTTTTTCCATTGATGTCAAACCTACTATTTGTAGGGAAGATATTTTTTTATAAGATCCAAGCACTATCACTTAGTTGATTGATGAAGAGGATTTGATCAACAAGATGTAACAAGAGCACCTAAAGGAAAGGTTGAGTTATGATGTTGTAATGAAGTACAAGGATCAGTTAAGACAATGGTTAAATGATGTATTGATGACATACTCAAAGATACAGAAGTTGGTCACACTTAGATACATTGGAAGAAGAAATTGTAACAAGGCTGACTGCAAAGCTTTAATTAAGATCATCAGTAGGTGTCGAGCAAGTTAGTTGAAGCCAAGAAAATTTTTAGTAGAAGTTGAGTATTAGACATTTCTAGTGTGTGCCAAGTGATCTTCAAGTGCCAAGTGAAGATTAGGTGTTGAGCATCAAAAAAAAATTAGTAGGTGCCAAGTGACTTTCAGGTGCCAAGTGATCTTCAAGAGCCAAGCATCAAGAAACTCTTAGTTGATGTTGAGCAACACAATATGTGCCAAGCACTAGTATTTCAATAGTGTTGAGTTGCTGCATTATTTCAAATGATGAAGATTCACCAAATTTAAGTTGACATAGTGGTTGCATTGAATTTTGTGAATGAGTTGGACAATAAGGATGATGAGTTGTTGGCAAAAAATCTTATGAAAATCGTCTTTGGGAAAATTATAAAGGATTATTCAAGAAGTTTCTAGAGGAAATAGAATATGGGTTAGATACAATGAATCCTACCTAATCCATGTGAATTGAAATTGAAAATAGAAGAATCAAGTGGGAAAAAGAACTCCAAGACTTCTATTTAAGAAGTCATAAACCAAGAAGCAGAGAGTTGTTGATATTGTTGTTGTTGAAGTGCCAAATCTATGAAGTGATTGAAAGGGTGTCAAGAAGGAGACATCAAGGAGAAGGAAGAGCATAGAGGCTCTACTTCTACGAGTGGTCATGAAGAGATGATTGCACTGGTGCATTGAGTATGGAGACTCAAGGAGACAAAGCTTGAAAGTGAAGGCAAGCCATTAAGAGTTGCAAAGATTGAAGGCCAGGCAAGGGTATGAGCTAAGAAGTGATCTGAGATCTACAAGATAAGTTGTATGTTGTAGTTAGGTCAAGATTTTCTAATACTCTCTAGAAATTGTATTAGATCTAAAAATCCTATGGACGTAGGTTGGCCTAATAGCCATTTGTAAATCCTTTAACAGGGTGACATTCCAAGTGAATGTTCTAAAGTCCTCTAACTGGGCCCACTTCTAATAGGGTGGTTAAATCCTCTAACACGGTCACATTTAACAGTGTGTTGTAAGCCTTTAATAGGGTAGGCCTTTCATAGGGCATCATTTCAGAAGGGTGAAAATTAAGTAGCATGTTACTAGTGGTTTTTTCCAAATTGGGTTTCCACGTAAATCATTGTGTCATGTGTTGATTTCTTGTGTGTTATACTTGCATGTTGACTTATAGTAACTTGTTGATTAGATAAGTTAAAGCTTAGATGGATGAATGGTTGAATGATTTCACTATACTTAGTGAAAAGTTTGAATAGGACATTTGGACCTTGAATAATTGATTCACCACTCCCCCCCCCCCCCCCTCTCTCTCTTATTTATTCTAAAGAAATTCTAACACTTTGTCTATCATTCTATTGTTATGTTGTAGGTTTTCTTGGTGATTTTGGAGACTTGGAGTATTCTTGTATTTTTGTATTTTAGCTTAGCTCTCATTCTACTTACATTATGGCATATTTTTTAGCTTAGTTTCCTTTATGTTTTAACTTAGTTCTCTTTGTTATCTTGCATTTCATTTAGAATAGTTTGCATTTGCAAATGTTACATTTTATTCTAGATTCTTAGATCCTAACATTCTTGCTCTCATCTTTGAATCTCTTGTTCTATGGTGAACCTTGCAAGGGTTGAATAGATTGGCTCATTTGAGAGCCACCATCTCATATAATATTCACATCATAGATAAAGAGCTATAAGCCACCTCTTAAGATGCCCTTTTCATGGGTATTATCAAAAACAATGGTTTATAGAAGTATGACACTTTTTTTACACACATTTTTTGCGCCCGCTGTGGAGCTAGAACCAAGTTTCTAGCTCCATTTTCTTGTTGGTATTTTAGTTGGATTCTCATGTTTGATTATTTTATAGAAACTTATTGCATCTAATCAAGTGGTTTTTCAAGTTTCTTACTTTGGTTTTAAGGCTAACCATTGTGCAGATTTGTTTGAAGGGCAAAACTCTAGTTTTGAAAGATTTGAGCATATCTTTCAAACCTCTTTGAGTTAAGATCTAAATTTATTTTTTCCAGGTTGGAGATGTATCCGAGATGTCTCAGTCCAATTTTCAATTTTTTTGGAGTTTATTTGCATCCGCTATGAATTTTTATTTATTTTTCATAAAAAAAATCATTTCTGGTCACCAATTAACATATTTTTTAGAAAAACTTACATTTTAGAAAGGTCTCTAAATTATACAGGGTGTTAGTTATTTTTATTTTAAATTTTGAACTCATATTAGGGCTCAGTAATTTGATTTAAGAATCTAGTCTATTTTAACAAAATGGGTCCCTAGGGCACAAATGAAGAGATATTTTTGAATTTCTTGCATTTTTTGAAAGCTCTCTAATTTTTAGCAAGGGTCTCTTCTTTGTATTTTTATTTTTTGGGATTAAATTATAGCAAACTAATCCAATATTTTTTACTAGGTCAAAAGCAAAAAGTAAAAACGAGATCATTTTGTGATTAGATTGCACTTTCTTTGCATACACTTGGTTGGAAGATAACTTGAATTTTTGAGGCAACTAACCACTTTGTGTTGCAGGTCTTACTTGGTTATTATGCCCTAACCTTAGTTTTTTTCTAGAGAGTTTCTCATTTCATTGCTAAAAAGAACGCATGTCAAAGACCTTGCTTGCTAAAAGGGCTACTAATTCTATTTGCAGGGAAGCCCAAAGCATAAAAACCAAACAAAAAAGTGTTTGTTCTTTCCTTTCATTTTTAAGTGTAGAATTAGGCACTTTATATATTGTCATTAGAGTCTTTTGGTGGTAGGAAAGTATGCTCTTCATCCTTGTGGTGAATCATAAATCTTGACCCACCTCTAGATTTTGAAAGCAAGAGGGTTTATTGAAAATTGTTTGTCACATTTGGGAAAGGCTTTTGAGATAGAAGAGTATGTTGTTCATCCTTGTGGTGAATCAGAAATCTTGACTGTCAAAGGTTTATCCGCATTTTGTTTAGTCTAGAATCCTTTAGCAAGCCTTCTTTTAAGAGATCAAGAGGAATGACCCAAGTGTGGACAAGCTAATACCTGGCTATTCCAAACCACTATAATCTCAAGGCTATCAAGGACACAAAACCTTGATAGACATAGTGTTTATCTTTTCTTAGTGTGAGTGCTTGTGGGATTGTGACCATAAGGAAAATCCTAAGCAAGAATGCTTCAGGTACTCTTGTGGCTGTGAGGTTCATTACTTGCCACAAGGTAAGGTGTCCGTTATTGAGAGCAAGAGGGGTATTATGAATGGAATCCCTTACTAGACACCTTAGGATTAGAGGTTGCCTTATTTTTCCACTTAATATCTTGGTGCAAGGATCAATCCTAGTGGACTACCCAGATCACCCCAAGATTTGACTCACCATATGTGTTTCTTTAGATTTAGATAACTCATCTATGACAAAGCCAATATCTATTGTGGGAAACCACTTTATGTGAGGTAGGGAAGCATCAAGTTGTGGGCCAAGGTATTGAGTAGTGAACCATGTCCTTTAAGTAGATATTGCTTGATGTGTTTTTGAAAGTGTTATACCAATGGAAATCTTATGAACATACAAATGATGATAGTTATAGGGATTTCTTTTGAGACCTCATTGATGCTTGTATCATGCAAGGTTTCTTTGTCCCTTGCTTGATTTCTTGAAGACTACTCCATGTGTCACTATCTTGCTTGGAAAAAAATTGCTTTTGAACATGAAAATTTCTATGCTATCAACTATTGTCAAACTTTTTCAACCAATTCAAAACATCAAGTGCAAACATTTGCCTATGTTGCTTGCTAAGGGGAGTCTCATCATTTGGCTTTTCCTTTCTATGTCTCTAGTGCTTGAACATGCTTAAAGTGACTCTATGGTCTTAGTGCTCTTGGTCTTTCTATCTTCATGGTCTATGTCCACTTTCTAGTTATCTTTTTGTTGAAATGGTTACCTTGATTTCTTGACTACACTATTGGGTTAGGAAATTTGTTCACTTATCAGCCCACTTTCTCTATCTATTTGGCTATTTATCTTGTTTCCTAGCTCTTGACTTGAGTCGCTAGTGTTGTAAGTATCTTGGACACTTTTCTTGACAAGTCACCACTCATTGCTACCTCTTTTTGACAAAAGAACACTATACCTTTCTAGTTTGGACATCAATATATCTTATGTCACCCTATTATCTCATTTTAGCCCTTGTCACAATTGATATTTTATCTACCACTATGGGCTTCCAATCTTTTGATACTAGAATACAACTACTTCTCAATAATCCTAAGTTTCTTTTTGTTGCTGAGAAGTTGCAATATCTATACACTCAACGTAGTAAGTTAGAGGGGACCAATAACCTCGCTTACTCTAATCTCTCTAGGGACCTAATGAACACATACTCTCAGTATGAGAAAATGTTAGAGGAGAGAAGGGAATTCTCTGATGAATCCTTCTTAAGGCCTTTGTATGCACATACACCCTCTTCTCCCACATCATCTTCTTCTAAGTCTACATGCTCTACTCCAAGACATCAAATTTCTTCATCTTCTAGATCTAAAGATCTCTTTAGAGAAAAAGCAAATGATATCTCCTTTGAGCCTATGCCAAGCTTTCATGATAAACCTATCTTTGATGAAGATATTGATGCATCCTATGCACTTAATGAACAACAAGAAGATCTTAAGAATAATTTTGAGAGAACTTTTACTCCAATAGAAGATTCCCATGATGAAATTTTACAAACACTTCTTGGTACTAAGATTATCACATTGCGTAAGTCTAGCTCATATAGAAATCCATTCTTGGATATCTATTATTCTTATCATCAACATAATGAGCATAGTACTTCAGATTGCATTAACCTAAAACATAAAATCCAAGATCTTATTGATGATGGTATTGAATATATCTATCCTCAATGGCTACCTCTAAAAGAAACTCAAGCCAATCTTCAATTGATTGCAACTCTTTTCCATGCTACTAGGACTAAAGATCCCCAACCTTTGTGTGCTATTATACCTACTCTATTTCCTCTTCATTTTCCCTTGTCCTTTGAAGTGGTTCCATGTCAAGAGGACTCTCAAAAAGCTAAAGCTATAAAGAAATATCAAGATCAAGCACCCGTTTATCTCCTTCAAGATGCCACTCTTCCATATCCTATGTCTTACCCACCTCCTAAGTATGATGAAGACACCACTTCCACTATTTCCCTTGAGCTTAATGAAAATTATGACAAAACTTCTATGCCTATGCTATCTAAAGAAACTTGTCAAGATCAAAGTGTCCTCTCATGTTCTACTTCTCCATATCCACTTCAAAATTTTGCTCAAGCTTCAAATGCTCCTATCAAAGGTGTTACTCCTATCAAAGATACTCATGAATCTATTGATGCCCATGGTCACATTTCTCACTCTAAAGATGATGATATCCCTGCTCACTATCCATTTGAATATCCAAAATCTATCCTTGGTCCTTATCCATCTAAGCTAGAACCTTCAAAACTTTCTTCCATATTGGGGTTGTATATTCCTTCATCTCCTACATTTTTCATTCCTAACTCTCTTATTGTACCTCAAGATCAACAAAGACCCTCATCCTTGAAAAATTTGCATTCATCTATCCATCTAAACTAGACATATTAGCCTTATTCATCCACAGATC
The DNA here is from genome assembly GCA_028749045.1 of Cupressus sempervirens. Classification (NCBI taxonomy): domain Eukaryota; kingdom Viridiplantae; phylum Streptophyta; class Pinopsida; order Cupressales; family Cupressaceae; genus Cupressus; species Cupressus sempervirens. The sequence continues at coordinate 548,528,644 of CM053789.1, forward strand.
CCAAGTCTTTTGGAAGTGAGAATAAACATAAGAATCCATTGAAAAATGAAGATCACTATGTCCCATCTAATCGACATGTGAATGCTAAGAAAGAAAAAACATTCAAGTGACAATAAAGGTCCACTACCCAAAGAGCTAAATCAAAGAAAATTTGGGTTCCTAAACTCATTATTGAAGAAATGTGCTCTAAAGTATCCAAAGGAAAATCTAAAGCTATATGGATTCGCAAGTCTCTCTTGAAAGACTTGAATGTTGAACATAAATCTAAGTTGACATTCAAGCTTCCAAAGGCTTCCACTCCATCTTCTTCTAAACAACTTCCTCAAAAGCTTCCAAAGGCTTCCACTCTATCTTCTTCTAAAATTATCCTACCACCTCATACATCTAAACCTCAAGCTATTTCATCCACAATTCCTCCATCATTACATAACCCTTCAAGGTGTGTGTCAATATTGATCTTGCCCACTTTTTCACCTACCCTCATGAAATCCTCTAAAAGTTACACTTACTTGTTATCCATACTCCTACAATCCTTCCAAGATACAAGCTCTTATCCTCCATATACTCTTCCTACTATTATCTCTCTTTCATCACCCTATCAGCATCTTTGGGCATACCTTTCTATGGTCTTGGTTTATCATGAATTATCTTTCCAATAGGAACACTATCCAAATTGAAAAAAAGCTTGACCTGTTTCTTAAAAACCAAAAAAAAAAAAGGAAAAAGAAGAAGGAAAAAAATGTGACTTGGTGAAAATCACTGCTTGTGGCACCTTGGTAGCAAAAGGTAAAGATAAATAAATGCATCCTATGGTGAAAACTACTTCTTGTGGCACCTTGCATAAGTACTATGATGAAAACATGGTAAACAAGCATCATGCGTAATTCTTCCATCATCTATCTATTCCCTCTTCTTTCTTTGATCTTGACAATGTTGAGCTATCCTTGCATATTGGCTATCATTTTCATCAGCTTACCTTTTGTGCTTTCTTATTCACTCATAGCCTTTATATCCAACTTCATTCTTATTTCTCTATCTCATTGCTATCCTATCTATTTGACCCCTTTATCTTGATCACAATAAAGAAAAACATGGTTCTTAGGCCTCTTGACATGTCTACTCTTTTGGACTACACAATTCATGATATCTTTCTTATTGGCTTTCACTACTTATCCTATATGCTATCTCACTTGTTGGCTTTCTTGGCTTATCCAAAACATACTTCATATGACTATTTCACCTCTTTCCCTAGCTTGGGTAGTCTTGAGGAGTCAGTACTTGAGGATCACTTTCACTTTCTTCTTACTTATTTCTTATCTGTCTCTACTTATCCATAGACTTGTTACTCCATCATGTCCTATACCTTGCTAGAAAATAGGAGAAAATGATGTGATCTTGCTTGAAAACTAGTGATCTCTAATCTTAAAAAATCATATATGATGCTGAAATAAATTCCTAAAAATCAGGAAATGTCCTAAAAAAATGATCTTAGTGAAACATAGCAATAGGCACTTTGATGTATCACCAAAAAAATCCAAAAATTCAAAAAAATTGAAAAAAATCCTTAAAAAATATACCAAGTGGTGAAAACCTAGACACGAGTGCTACTTGAGACCCTTGCACCTATGTCTATCAATCTTAATCAGTCACTCTACAACACATTTCCTAGCTTGGAATTGTTTCTTGTCCTCGTCTTGGAGGCATAGTAGCTTAGTCTATTGAGGTCTCCTTATGCATTGGGGTCTCTTTGGCATCTCACAAAACAATGTTTCTCAACACTACCCCCCCTTTTGACATCAAGTGTTTTTAACACTTTCCAAAAAGTTTACCTATAGTCTCTGATGTCATGATATTTCTCACTATCAGAATCAAGTCTTGAAGAAATGGCCAAGTGACTTACACGCACACACTTAAACATTTAACCGACTGAGTTGTGATGAACTTTATCTACTTTGTGTGTTGTCTATGATGATTTCTTGGCTATGTGATCCCTCCCTAATAGTCTTCTGAGCTGTCATGGACTAGAAGACTAGGGGCATGGGGCATGTTTTATTTGTTTTCTACTTGTGGGCATACTTTGTTAATCTAAGGTGTTTTGAGAATTCATGCTTGTCCTACTTGATACTTTGGAACAACAATATATCATTCTTGTTTGTTTTTTGCAAGACCACACTCAGGGGTTATCCTGGCACTTATGCCTCCATGCAAGTGTAATCTTGCTATACTAAACTAGAAAATCTAACTGCATAGTCATCTTGACCTATATGTCTTTGATGCATAGGTTGGATTCCCACATTTCTATCTGATATAGATCATATTCATATCCTCATAGCCATACTAGTGATGCTTGTATGATCCTCTGATGTCCCTAATAAGGCTCGATGATTAAAAAAACTAGGACCTGCTAGAAATAGGGAATACTTGGGGGGGGTGCGAGGGGAGGGCGGGGGGTGTGAATCAATATTCTATGAACTTTTCTCCCCAACTGGATATTATTAATTACTTTGTATCATGCATAAGAAAGTAAACAAAAAATGCTAAACAAAAATAATAACCATGCATAAAGAGAATTCATAACACCATATTTGTTAACTAGGGAAAACCTTGGTGGGGATGATACCCACTAGATAATATACTGATATATATGTTCCTTGTTAGAGGATGGACCCTGTTAGGAGTCAATGAGAAAATTCAGTATAGAGGGTCCCTTTTAGAAGATTCCAACCTTGTTAGGATTTGTAGTATAGTAGATGCAAGATGAGCTCACTACCCAAAGATGCACTTCCAATTACAAGAAGAGCTCACTGCCCAAACATGTAATTAGTCCTCTAGTATATAGGTGTTGTAACTTCTTTCTTGATTGATCTTTGACCTTAGCTCGATCTCAGTTCACAAACACTTCACAAATATCACTTCACAAAAAGTTTGCATGTCACTTATTGCAATACAATTGCACACTTTTTATCGCAAGTTATCTTTTTCATAAATACCATGCCTTTTCACAAATTGCTACTAGGCTAGCTAAGACCATAATACACTTTTCCAACTTAAAGTAAACATCTAGAATGCTGACTCTAATTGCTCAAGTAATTATTTTGTAAACAAAATAATTCCTTTACATTTAATTCTGCTATTTTGTTTCACTGGTAAAACGTGAATATCTCTTTTTAGTATTATTTGTACTGATGTCTGAGGTTATACACATCATCATTAACATGCATACTATCACCATTTAACTTCACTAGTCATAATATGACGTCAATAACAAGTTACATACAAAACAATACACTATTGTAAACCAATTTCATACTTGGACAATTTTTTGGGTACCAAAAGCTAAGTATCCTTATTTCTGAAGTTTTCTACAAGCATGTACATCATGTGGTCCCATAAATGACAACAATTTTCAACAATCTCTCCCTTTTGCATTGATGGAAACAAAATAGGGAAAATTGGCTAAGTATCAAAAACTTGTCCAAAATATTACAGTATCAATATATTAATCATCTTTTACAATTGATCCAACTTATGCATGCTTCCCCTTTTGATATGATTTCATACCTTACCTTAAAATTTTATCATGCATCTTCTCCCCCTTTAACATTAATGAAAAAGGTTAGAATGTCAAAATTTATCAAAACTATTCATCTACTGTCAAAAACTCTATTCATTTTCCTTAAGCTGATAACATCTTCATACAATCATCAAAATTTGTCTTGAGACTGCTCAAACCTTTTAACCATGCATCCTTGTTTGTTTCAACAGAAGTGAGAATTGCACATAGGGCATATTATGCAATCTCAACTGCATTGAGATCGAAGTATAAGAAATTTGAATAGGTGTCCTTGGCTATGACACATTCCTCCAATTATCTCTCAATAGTTCATATCTTCATGGCAATAGAATCTCTAAATTCTTATAATCTCTTCAAAGTTTGTTCTTTCTCAAGTTATTGTTTCCTAATATCACTGTAAACACTGGCCACTTATACATCAAAGTCATCAACTTTGTTTGAAGTATGTTGTATCTAGCTTGATAGAGCTTCTAACTCACTTGGCTTTCCTTCAATCTTGATGTCTAAATCCTTGGTCAAATTATGTGATAAAATACACTTAATGTACAATACCTTTCCATCTTGTTGACATCTTTGAAGTTCCTTGATGCAAGTATGAAGACTTAGAAAATCATTCTTGATATTCTGACAAATGGTGCTAAATAGATTAGCATCATCATGAGAAATATGAGCCTTAGAAACTACAAAATTCAACAAATTTGTAAATTCCTCATCAAAAGACTTTAGTACTTCTTATGCCCTCTATTCTAGATCTACCTCTATATGCTTGACTTCCAAAGTACTATGTAATCTATCAATTACCTCCATTAAGGTTCTTTGTAAGCTCTTTACTTTTTGGTTCTTCTCAATCAATTTTGTTAGAGATGAGATCAAGTTAGTTTGATCAACATCATCACTGGTTAGGCTAGCAAGCGAAAGTGGAGTAGATGAACTAGATGGTTTAATTTCATCTTCCTTTTGCTTCTTCTCTACTACCTCCTTATCTCTTCTCTCTTCTTTCTCTTTCTCCTCTTTTTCTTTTCTTTCCTTCTCTTTCTTTTCTTCCTCCTCTACTCTTTTCTTCTTTTCATCCTCTGCTCTCCTTTTCATTTCTTCTTCAAGTAATTTCTGCTTGGATTCTTCATCTTTCTCTTTTCTAGCTCTAATTGTCTCTTTTCTTCTTCAATTTGTTTCAATTGATCTTGAATGACATTGGCCTAAGATTCAAGCTGATTAAAACTTTCAAAAGGGTTAGTGTCATCAATGTTGATAGTAACATTGGTCTGGCCAATCTACATAGTGTCACCACTTACTGACACTTTCAAGGTTGTAGGTGTTGCCTTTGACTCTATCATCATCTGACTAATAGTTGCAGCTATTTCATTCCTTATTGTATTCTTCTCGCCTGCCATAAATAAAAATGGTCTCACCTTGTTTCTCAAGTAGGGTGCCAACTTTTTCATCAATTTCTTGACTTCTTCCTCATCATCTATTTTGCATATAGTCCTTATCATGGACTTTTGAATTTTTATATCCTCTTCTCAAGTTGGTGCTTTCTTCTCTATAAGTTTTTCATAGACTTTTTGATTTACTATGCCTTTAGTATCCTCAAGTTTCAAATTGTTAACAATCATATATCTCACAGTAGATATATCAATTGAATCTTTCTCAATATTATTATATAGATCATAGAATTTGTTCATCTAAACAAAGTTCCCTTTATTTTCAATGGTTGAGTTGATCATTTCAAATCTTTTGCTTCCAAGGTTGTCTTGCTTTTCCTGCTAACTATTTAGAAATAGTAAATTATTTTGCCTATTTTACTTCTTGTTCTTCATCTTCTTCTTCGCTGGATTCTACAATTGCTAACAATGACTTATTTCTTTTTCCTAGTCCAATAACTTGTTGCTTGACTCTTCTAGTCTTGGTAGTCATAGCTTCTACTAGTCTTTCAGATTTTCTCTTTGGCTCACATGGTTGTTTAGCTGATACTACAGCATATTGAATGCTCTATTCTGAAGTAGTTTCTACAATAGACACACCAAATGGTTGTCCAACTAATAATGGTTGCACATACACTATTCCTTGTTTCATTTTCTATCTAATTGCCTATGACTCACTTTCTATCATACCAGCCTTAGTTAGAGCTTTCTTCATTATTGTCTCAATCTTTTTGTGAGATGTTTTCTCCAAGGATTCTTGATAAGCTAACTGGGTAATCTCTTCATATGTCCCAAATCTATACTTAGCTTGGTCCTTTACTAAGTTCAACAATAGATTAATATATCTAATTGCTACCTCATCACTTAACTCATAATCTAAGGGATCAAGGAATGTTTCCCAAGGTTCTACCACTTGAATATGAGTTAAATTTGTATCAACCATAACATGTATATCATTTTTTAATCTTTCTACAATTACATGTGATATTCTAAATATTTGTTTCATCCCATTTTGAAATGTTTTCATGATCAAATTTTTGCTATCCAGGATTTTGTCTATTGGATATCTTCTACATACATCTGTAATATTTTCCATGGTACATCTCTCACTACTCATTAATTGTGTAACTAATAAGTATGGAAATCTTTTAAGTACATGAGAGAATATATGATTGATCAATGATTGGAATCTAAACACACCATTCTTGGTCCTCTTGATTTTCTCTAAGTTTTCAAGGAGTTGCACTCTCAAAATTTCACTTAGGTTAACTTGTCCCTTCTCAACACAAATCTTATAAGTTGCATAGATGAATCCCACTAACAAGTCATCTATCTTAGAACTTTCACAAATAGAATAGGCATTGATTCTACTTAGGAATCTTACATCATCTTGTTTAATTGTGCTAATCACCATGCCCTTCCCATTATAAACTACCTTAGTGTAGCTCTCAACCTTCTTCTTAACTAGTTTTTGACCTATAGGTACATTGCCTTGTTTGCTAAGACTAGTTACCTCATGAATAAGGTTGGCTGAAATGTCAACTACATTGTCTTTCATCCACAAATTTCCATCATGAATTCTATATAGTATGATCTGAGTCCATTCTTCATTGTCCAATTCATGGTAGAAGTGATTTTGAATAGGTCTAGTTCTTTCAAATGTTAAAATTTGAGCTTTACTGACATATCATGGTTAAAGACAATTTCCATATCTTTATTCATATACTTGCTCCCAATAGTTTCAAACTTACTATTAGGATAACTTCCTAAGTCTTCCAAATATACTACAATGTTCAAAGTAATGGATAATGTAGGGTTTTCTTCTACAGGACTCACGGAAAAAACCTTCAATTTTAGTCTCCCCTCAGTCTCAACATTATGAACTATTGACATATCCATGATTTTATCAAATATAAACTTTATCGAAGAAATTATGCAAAGAAACAATAAAATACCTATTTCTAAAATAGGGTTTAGTTTGAAATGACCTTGTCAAGTTGCTTCGGAGTGCTCTATGCTTCTGATGTGATCGCAATGAAGTGGTAATCAAGTTTGTACTAAATTTTATTCATTATATTTGTACTTGAATTAATTGCATACTTTGCAAACACGAAAAAGTTGTCAATTACATTCTGAAATCAAATATCTGCTCAAAATCTTTGTTCAATCTTCAAGTGCTACCCAAGGTTAACCATAGCTTCTTTTCATCATGAAAATGCTCCAAGGAATGTTGCTCCATGAAATTCGTTGTAAAAACATAGTTTTCATCTTCTTCCATAGAGTTAACTTCCTCTATTATAATAGTAACTCTTAATTCCTTCATAACAAGTTCTGATAAGCTCCAAATTGCAAGCAAGCTTAGCTAGAGTCTAAACTTATCTTGATATACCTTTTTCCAACTTCGCTACCCATAGTTTGATCTCTAAATGAAGTTTCAAATTCTAGTGTGATGACTAAGATTAATTCAACTTGTTGAATCAAACTCAATCATTGACTTCAACTTTCCTGTCTCTGCATCATCTAACTTCTCTTCAAAAATATTCAATCCCTTCACAAATTCCTATTAAATTCTTCTCGAAGTTCACTAACTATAGTTCTTTGATCTTCATTATCTTTTCTAGTTCTTGAGTTCCTTTCATGGATCCTTCTGTCATTTCTGAATTTTCTTATATTCCTTCTATTTCTAAATTTTCTTCCATTGTTCCTTCTATCTTCGAAGTTTTTGTCCATTCTACAATACTTTGTTGTATGTCTGAAGTTGGTGTATAACTGACATACTGGAGTTCTACTTCTAGGATTCTTCTAAATAATAGGTGCATGACAATTCCAAGCTATGTGTCCAAAGTTGTAACACTTATCACACATGATCTACCTTCTTTCTTCATAATGTCTTCCTTCTCTTGATACCCTCTCATTAGATCTTCTTCTATCTACAAGATTAGTATTTCCAGACATCTACTATTCCTTTTAACATTATCATATTTAGGTTTCCTAAAATCAATTGCTTTATGACCCATACCATGTTAATTATGACAATAAAAATCCTTAAAATGATTAAATGACTTATTTGTACAATCTCTTTTCATATGACCTACTTCATTACATGAAAAACACTTACCTCTAAATTCATACTTGGTTTCCTTAAGAGATTCTACTTTCTTAGGTTCATCTAATTTCACAACTTCCTTGTCTTGTCCAACTTCTTTAGGTTTATCAGAAGATTGACTGGATTCAATCTTATCATCATATTTATCTTTTCCTTTCAGCTCTGATCTATTTTCAGGTTTCTTCTATTTTCAGGTTTCTTTGCAGATATGTTAAATAGATAACCAAGACTAGTCTTATCATAAGTAGATCTTTATATTGACATTGAATCATCAAGCTTTTCTCTGCTAGAATAAAGCTTTTCAAGCTATAATTTTCTTTGAGTTAGTTCACCTTTCATAATAGTGTCATACTTTTAAAGTTCTTTATGATCTGCTTTTAATGCTTCAAGCTCATATGTCATCTTTTCTAGATTGGATCAAGGATCTAAATTTTTAGTCTTCAAATCATATTCAACTTTTCTAGGATCACTCTTCAAGCTCAACTTTAGATTAGAAATCTTCAATTCATGCTTTAAGATCTTGTACTCTATCTTTAGCTTTGAATATTCATCATCATCAACTTTAGATTCAGTAGTTTCAGGCTTGGATTTAAGATGTTCAATCTTGACCTTCAATTGTCCAATCTATACTTTGGAGTCTTCATAGCTATGTTTCATCTTATCTCTTTCTTCAGTAAGGAGATCAATTTGTTCAAGTGCCTCTTCAAGGTTCTTCATCAATAGTTTCATATCCATAGGGATCTAACTCAAGCTATTAAGCCTCTTCTGAGTAACTGTGCTCTTATACCAATTGTTAGAGATAGGGAATACTAAGAGAGGGGGTGAATTAGTATTCTACAAACTTTTGTTGCCAACTATATATTATTAATTACTTTATATTATGCATAAGAAAGTAAACAAGCAATGCTGAATAGAAATAATAACAATGCATAAAAAGAACTCATAACACCATATTTTGTTAACTAAGGAAACCTTGGCTAAGGGAAAACCCCAATGGAGATGATACCCACTAGATAATATACTGATATATATGTTCCTTTTTAGAGGATGGGTCCTGTTAGGAGACAATGAGAAAATTCAGTATAGAGAATCCCTATTAGGAGACTTCAAATCTCTATTAGGAGATTTCAACCTTGTTAGGAGTTGTAGTATAGTAGATGCAAGATGAGCTCACTACCCAAACATGCACTTTGAATTACAAGAAGAGTTCACTACCCAAACATGTAATTAGTCCTCTGGTATATAAGTGTTGTAGCTTCTTTCTTGACTGATCTTAGACCTCAGTTCAATCTTGGATCACAAAATTAGGTTCACAAAACTTCGCATATATCGCTTCACAGAAAGTTTGCATATCACTTATTACAATACAATTGCAAACTTCTTATCACAAGTTGTCATTTGCATAAATCTGATGTATTTTCACAAATTTCTACTAGGAAGACTAAGACCATAATACATTTTTCCAACTTAAATTAAACATCTAGGATGTCGGCCCTAATTGCTCAAGTAATTATTTTATAAACAAAATAATTCCTTTACCTTTAATTTTGTAGTTTTGTTTCACTAGTAAAACATGAATATCTCTTTTCTCCACTATATGTATTGATGTCTGAGGTTATACACATCATCATTAACATGTATACTATCACCATCAAACTTTGCTAGTCATAATATGACATTAGTAACAAGTAACATACAAAACAATACATTGTTGTAAACCAATTTCATACTTGGACAATTTTCTAGGTACCAAAAGCTAAGTATCTTTATTTCTGAGGTTTTCTACAAGAATGTACATCATGTGTTGCCATAAATGACAAAAATTCCATATATTCATTAGCCAATTGTCAACAGGACCTACTTATGTAACCCTTGCAATTGCACCTTTTCATACTAGCTTGCATTCTAGGGTTCATTCTAGCTTAACTTTGCATTTTGCTTGTTGAGAGAGCTCTCTTCTTTATCTTTCATGGATGTGTCAGCTAACTGCATTCATCCTTCTCTTGCCTCTTCTCAATCTTATCTTATCTCTTCTTTCCTATTTCTCTCTTCTTTTCTATCTTACCATCTCATCTATGCTTTTGACCTATCTTTTATAATCTTGACATCCTAGATCCATTTTCAAGATCAAAATCCAAATTTGGGTTCATCTCTCTAGTCAAAATGTTTTCCTTCTTTTATGTAGTTGGCTAACCTATTGAGGCTTAATCTTTGAACCTTATTGGGGAAATCTTTATTTCTTCATGTCTTCATCATTTCTACATTTCATATCTACTCCAACTCACATTTTCATGTCTAAATCACCTTCCTACTCAATTTGACCTAATTTTCATTCTTTATCCTTTATGGTCAAACTTAGTCAAATTGGGGCATATCTTCATTGCTTGGTGGTCACCCTTTGGTCTTAATCTATTATCTATCACCATGAACTTTTCTTTGTTCTAATTTGATCAAATCTAAATTATTTATGCATCTCCTCTACTTCATTTCAATTTTGATCCTGAGGGGGCGTGACTATTCTATCATTGTTGCAAATTACTTTTTGCTAGTCTATTTTCTCTTGATCTTTCTACTTTCTTTTCTCGATATATCAATGCTTGTCTTAGGTACTGATGTTGTCTCTTCTCTCTCCTAGCATTTAGTATTATCACTATCATTATGTACATTCAGGACTTGCTATCTCTTTCTGCATTTCATTCTTTGAAATCATATCTCTATCTACTGTTGCCTACTTGGCTTCTATATTCTTTGACCTCATGTGTTCCCAAATCAATCACACATTAGTCAAAGAGGGGCAAATATAATCACCCAAAAATGGTCATCTAGACTATGAACCCTCTTTCTAGCATTTTTTCATAACTTATCTAATGTTTATCCTTGATCAAATCTCCAAAAATCTATTTATTTGATTATAACCTATAGTTTGACCACTTTATCCTAATTTCATATTTAATTAAAAGAACATCCTCCATTTTAATTAAATAAAATCTCCACTTCCCACTTATCCTAAGTGTACACACATAAAGCATATTCCTATTTTAAAAATAAAATAAAAGGGATTTTTGTCTACACATGAATGAACATTTTTGTGTGAGAGGAATCTTCTACTTTTAAAATAACTTTAATTCTCCTCCACACATTTCAATCCCTCTCAAAAGTCAACCATTAATTGTGATTAGTTGAGATGCTTGTGTACATGGATCACCCAAGATTCATTCTCCTCCCTTGATTATGCCTCTTTTGCCTCTTAATTTCTACCATCCAATTTTCTTTAAAAGGGAGGGCTCTCTCCTCATTAGAATCTTAGTCTCTCATTCTATTGTTATGTTGTAGGTTTTCTTGGTGATTTTGGAGACTTGGAGCATTCTTGCATTTTGCATTTTAGCTTAGCTCTCATTCTACTTACATGATGGCATACTTTTTAGCTTAGTTTCCTTCATGCTTTAGCTTAGTTCTCTTTGTTAGCTTGCATTTCATTTAGAATAGCTTGCATTTGCATTACATTTTATTTTAGATTCTTGGATGCTAGCATTCTTGCTCTCATCTTTGAATCTCTTGTTCTATGGTGCATGTCATGTCTCCAATTTCTGCCCTTCCTTAGTGACAACATTTCTAGCAGGTTTGGTCTATTATTTGGTTCCCATAGGCCAGTAGAGCATAGAGGGAACCAACCCAAGGGCTTTGAGACTCATGCATGAGCTTCCCAAGTAGTTTGGAGTAGTAGACAACAATTTCCTACAATTTAGGAGGGATTCTTAATTTGTAGGGATTCACTAGGAGTGGTCTAGGAGGCATTTGGAGACCTCGGCAAACGTTTTGGAGACTTAGAGTGCATCTCCTATTTTTTAGGAGGCATTCCTATTTTTTAGGAGGAAGTCCCAATTCAATGACAGTTCTCTCAGAGGTGCACGTAGTAGGGGAGAGTCATTGGGACTCAATTTTGGTTGATTGGGGTTGTCTCCTACTTTTTAGGAGCATCCCTAGATTTTAGGGATGGACTGCCAGTTGACCCATCTTGTCCAGCATCAGTCACAGACAGGTGATAAGGTCATATTCATGTTTGATTGGTCATTTTGGGCCTTTTGGGACCATTTTGGAAATATTTTAATATATTTAAATATTTCCTAAGTTGGTGATTAAATAAATTAAAATAAGGTTAATAATATAACCATTTTGGAGTAATAAGGGGATTCTGGCTTTAGTTGATCAGGTACACCTATGTGTTATAGCTTGTTGGAAAGGTCTCGAATTATTATACATGATTTTTACTATTTGTAGACTTTTTGGTGCCTTCAGTTATGGAATTTTAATAAAGTAATGTTTTTTCTATAGCATGGACAACTTTAATTGGGAAAATGTTATTTTATTATATTTTATTTAAAGGGCAAAGTGTAATTTCCCTTTAGGGTTCGATTTACAATTGGAAGGGGATATAAGGAGATGGAGACCTAATTTCTTATTATCTTTTGCATATTGAAAATTTTATTTTTGTGAATTGGCTCTAAGAGAGCAATTCTTCATCTAGGATGCAAACCCTAGGTTCTGGATTGGCTGGGACGTAGCCCTCAGCAGTTATTGGCATTGGATTCTTTAGACAGTGTGTGTTTCTATTAGGGATAGAGTACACCATTCTTTATTATGGATTCAAGTTGCAAATTTATGGTTTCAGTGTTGCAGATTGATTCTTTCAGTTGGGACATGATCCTTGCATTCTGAGGACCGCCATTTGTAGCATGTACACCCCACATGGAATATAGGGAATGCTTGTATTTAGCCTCAAATGTATCCTTGATTCATGTTCATTATTCACCATCTAGTTTGGCATCATTGTTGGATGTAAGCTCCTTGGAACTACATTGGATTTATTATTTGGCTTTATAAATAAGAAATTTGCCTGGTACGATTTATAGCAATTCTAATTTGGCTCTATGCTCTTATTTATTTTCAGTCTCCTTTCATGTTTATTGTTCATTATTCATTACTATTGTCAAAACTATCAAAAAACACAAAACAAAACAAAAAACCTTCTACAACTTCTATCTATTCTCAAAGACCATCAAATAAATCACAAGAAAATATAGTTTATTAATTTAAAAATTACAACAGATCAACAAGGGCATCCATCAAGGATCTTTCAGTGCACCTTGCAAGGATTGTATAGTTTAGTTCATTTGAGAGCCACTATCTCATAACCTTTACACATCATAGATAGAGAGCTATAAGCCACCTCTTGATATGCCCTCTTTCATGGGTATTCTCAAGAATAATGGTTTATAGAAGTGTGACACTTTTTGTACACACAGTGAAGACATTCGTAAATATACCCATATTTGGTAGTATTCCCATACTTTTGTCATTTTCTAATATTATGTGAGGGTAGTGACGAGAGAGTAGTAACTAAAATATTTACATATGTCGATCATCATGGACTTTCCTATACATTGTGGGTATATTTGTATCAAAAAAGTATCAATTACACTTGTATAAAATGAGATATATGAAGAGTCTAATATCATATTTCAATCATTATTGTAATCATATGATCTAGTATCTATAGCCCTCTACCTATTGCAATTTAATCAGTGTAAATGAAGAAGAGAAGTGATTCTGCTCCATCTTCATTATCTATTATAATTACACCAAAGGTGTTCATTTCAAAATCAATGGTTAACAATTTTAGATAAGATGTGCACAATGATTGTGTAGGAGTTGATGAAATCCAACTCTGAAGATGCCCAAGATCACCTGCATGCAAATAACCTGTCAAAGGGAAGCCAAGAAGGAAGAGCGTGGACCTAGGGAAAAACCCTAAACAGACATGAGAGAGAAAATATATGCAAACACAAGAAAATATGTATTTACAAGAATTTCATATGAGATACAATGAGAGAGCCTAAATATAAAAGCATCATGGAATCTTGTAGAACAAGCTGGAAAGTGGTAGAAGATAAGGTTGACAACCAAGCACACTTCCACAAAAAGGTGGAACATGCTAGAAGGGAACAAACTCTCGTGTTGTCAACAACTCATCACTATATGCATTAAATACTAAATATTAAATAAATGCATTAAAGGGAACAAACTCTCATGTTGTCAACAACTCATCACTACATGCATTAAATACTAAATATTAAATAAATGTATTAAAGGAAAAAAACTCTCGTGTTGTCAACAACTCATCACTACATGCATTAAATACTAAATATTAAATAAGTGCATTAACCTAAGTAAGCTTAAGTAAATAGAATAAATAATTAATAATTAATTAATTATTTACTCTAACGCTCCCCCTTAAGTGCAACTTAGGGAAATGCCTTAAGCTCACAAAACTAAGATGAAAAGCAGAATGGGTTCCAGCAACAAGGCCATGTTAGGTATCCATGTACAATGCAAAGAGATGCAACCTCTAAAAATGGGGAAAGAGAGAAAACCATGTGCAAAAAATCCTCTCCCAAAAAGAGGTAAGAACCTAGCGAAGAACTGAAGAAGCCTCCAACTAGGGAAATGTCACTTAAAACAAGAACAAAAAGTGATCATGAAGAGCATCACTGAAGCATGAAGAATCTGAAAAATTTTCCATTAGAAAGAAACTATTGATCTGAAGAACCTCAATGGAAGAAAAAGGCATGAACCAATTATGTCTATATGGTAGATGATCCATCTCACTGAAATGCATAGGTAGCCAGCCATTGCAATTGCCTCGTATATAGGATCAACCATTGAATACATAGTTCACACTATTGAACCATCGAACCACAAATTCATTAGAACAACAACATAATCCCCCTTAATGCAGATGGGGTGAGATGACAGGCAACTGAGAAGGTGGGCCAAAATCCTCTGCAGACAGGACCAAGAGCAACGAGAGAGGAAGAGGTACAAACACCTATAAAGACACAGTCACAATGATGTTGCATGGGGCTAATGTCATGGAAGGGACATTCACTTGAAAAAGGGAGAAGGCCTAAAATAGCAAAAAACTATCCCCCCCATGGTGCTTTATAAAAAAAGTGCAAGTACAACTATCTCAAAAACCACGTTCATGAACCCAAAATGCAAAAGTGACACTTTATCTCAATGCATATACAAAAGAGCACTTACAAATGATGTCTACAATGATCAAAATAAGAAAAAAGCTAACACAAAAGATAGGACAGCCCAAAACAAAAGAAACCATGCTGAGAAAATGATCCTTAGACCTAAAACACCCAAGATATCCACCATAGAGCAAAAATGCCAAAAACATGATAGAAAGAGCATGGGCTAGAATCTAAGGAAAAGGACCACATTTTTGAAAAAGTGACAAAACCAGCTTTCCAAAAATATAACATTTTCAAAAAACTAACATGGGACGCAAAAGATATGCATGCTAGAGTCAAAAATAGAACTTCAAACTTCAACTAAAAAAATGAGCAACAAAATTGCATCAAAACCTGAAAATACCTACACCAATGTCTCCATCTCAAAACCAACTTTTCAACACTTCTTTCAAATTGGAAAAATACCTTCGTATGCTCAAGTTATGGCCAAAAAACTGAAGCTAGGGCCAAAAGGACCTTGGAGAGGTGCAAGAGGATGATGCAAGATGATGTCATGCTAATGTCAGTAGATAGCAAGCTTAAAATTGACAGCCACATGGCCGTTGCCAAAAAAAAGAGGCCACATGGCATACCACCTGGCAAAATCTGATGTGGCAGGGTGATGTGGTAGGGAGGCTTGGCAAAGTGCCATGTGGTACCCGTACCACATGTCACCCTCACACAGTGCCAACTGTGCACAAACTACAACTAAAAGGAACACCACACATCCGTAGCAGGAGACTCCAAGCGGAAGTAGATGCAGAAGCAAAAAATTCACATGTCACTCATAGGAGTGTTGATTGTACTGCTAAGTGTGCAGAGGTGCAAACAAGCGGACTGGTAGCGTGCCAGTTGAAAAACACTGGCAGAGCAGCAGGATTTGACTATGCCACCAGTGGAAAAGGGGTGGAGGGCAACGGGAAGGCTGAGGCGTCACTTGGGTGGCAAAGCCAATCATAGTGGGGTGTGAGCAGAGTGTGGGCGGCCTCGTAGTGTCCATTGGGTGGTGCCATAGCGATGCGCCCTGCACTTGCCTTTTTTTAATTTTTTAAACCCCAAATCGCTCGTATAGTCTGTACGAAAGGGTTGTGACTAAAAAAAATTTGCCTCTCGGAGCCCTGTCTCCAAAATCAAAAAAATTTATATGGATCCTAAGTGAAAAGTGTCTTCTAAATCCTATGGCAGCGTCTGTTTGGGCCCAATGTGCTCCAAAAAAATGCTCTTCTCCCGAATTAAAGAAAAATGCACAAACAAACTAGGGTTTGTGTCTCCGAATTGCGACTTCAAAAAATCTTCAACGAAGCAGCACCAGGGAGGCTCTAATACCATGTAAGAGTTGATGAAAGCCAACTCTGAAGATGCCCAGGATCACCTGCATGCAAATAACCTGTCAAAGGGAAGCCAAGAAGGAAGAGCGTGGACCTAGGGAAAAACCCTAAATGGACATGAGAGAGAAAATATATGCAAACACAAGAAAATATTTATTTACAAGAATGCCATATGAGATATAATGAGAGAGCCCGAATATAAAAGCCTCATGGAAGCTTGTAGAACAAGCTGGAAAGTGGTAGAAGATAAGGTTGACAACCAAGCACACTTCCACAAAAAGGTGGAAAATGCTAGAAGGGAACAAACTCCCACGTTCTCAACAACTCATTACTACATGCATTAAACACTTAATATTAAATAAATGCATTAACCTAAGTAATCTTAAGTAAATAATTAATAATTAATTAATTATTTACTCTAACAGATTGAACAAATCTGCACCCTTCATTTTATTTCCTTAAAATAAGCATCCTATAATTTGTATTTAGCCAGCACCATACATGTGTTCAATACGTAAGCAGTCGTTGTCAGTTTCTCTTCTTTTCCCATAAATGTTTCCCACTTTTATAGAAAATTGATGCTACATTCCACTCCACTTATTAATTGAATTGTTTTGCAAAACATGGGAGGTAATTTAGTTCTGCGCGCTTTGTCATAATGTTTCCACATCAACTTTATGTGTCCTTCACATATAAAATTTATTTAAACCTTATATTAAATTGTATCTATTTTATTAAGCATATTTTTCCTATCCTCATACATTACTTCATTTACAAATGTTAGTAGTGGAGTTTTTATCGGTACACAAGTAGGTGAAACTGCATTTTTCTGTGACTTCATTAGCACCTTGATTGGTAATGCTTTCTCCACATTTTCCTACAATTACAACATGATTTGTACAAAGCATTTTCCTAGGTCTATTTTTCATGAGAAAATTTAGTGAATTCTGAGTTGTAATCAAACAATACTACTTCTAGGGTTTGTCTGTCACTCTTTTGTCCCTCTTTCTAATTGTATAGGATGTGTTTGATCTGCATCTTCTACTACAGTCTATAAAGGTATTCTTGCAATCTTCGTAAGTTTCATTCCTTTAGTTTGGCATTGCAAGCACAACATTTTCATCAAGTAACTCTTCATGTTGTAACTCAAAATTCATTTTTTATTAGTTATTGCATTGAAACTTCATAGCAATTTTAAAATTCTCTCTACAACATTGGAATTATGATTTTTTGGCTATCCTTCCTATGAGATTTATGAAGCTTCCTGCTTCAATTGTTTATCCACTGTCCAAGTATCCAAAAATGTGTAAGATCATGCCCATTCCCTTTGGCATCTTGAAAATCCTCTATTTCTCTTATCCTTTTCCATATATTGTAGAAAGATTTTAGGATTTATTATCATTCAAAGAGATTCTATTTTCCTGCACTTTTGCAACTAAGCCAACACACCCTTCTGGCATATTATATTGATACATGGAAGTAGAAACCTATGTAAGTGTTCCAAGCAAGCTTTCTTTTTCTCATT
The DNA here is from genome assembly GCA_028749045.1 of Cupressus sempervirens. Taxonomy (NCBI): domain Eukaryota; kingdom Viridiplantae; phylum Streptophyta; class Pinopsida; order Cupressales; family Cupressaceae; genus Cupressus; species Cupressus sempervirens. Next base: position 548,546,677 of record CM053789.1, read on the forward strand.
GTCCCTATTTCATTTGGCCTCCATACTCTTATGTACTTACTACAACTCAGAAGTTGTTTTTAACTCCAAAAATATACTTCAAACAATTCCAATGAAAATCAATTTTCTTTTACTATTTCTTAAACCTAAAATCTCAACCAAACAGAGTCAAGAAATCTCTCTCTCTTTAGTGGAAGAAGGAGGAGGGCTACAAGAGGTTTGGGAATAGGGTGAAAATTAGATTTAATCTTTCTATTTTTCTAGGGAACAGATCCACTCAATCAAAGCCCACAATGTTTTTGATTGTTTATTTGCTTTATAATTTGTTTGAGAAAAGTTAATGAGCAATGGGTTATTATCATTATGTTTTGGATATCTAATCTTCTATAAACAAGCCTCAATGAAAATTTCTATTTTTGACTTTGTTTGTCTAGAGTTCTATTTCTTAGGGTGAAGATTTGGTCTCTACATAATTGTACTGATTTTTATGAAAATTTGAGCTTTGTATGAACTTACACTTATTGCAGCAAAGATTTGAGCTTTGTAAAACTTTGCATTGGTGGTGTCAAGATTATAGATATATTCAGGTTGTGATTTTTAGGTATAAACTATTAAGATTTCAACTTTGTAAAACTTTTCTTGTGTTGGGGATTGAGGTTTGCAGATCAAATTTGTAAAAGAAATTATGTTTTTAGGATCAAGATGGGGGGTGATTTGTTCTTTTTCTATTTAAGAAATCAAAATTGATATATTTGTTTTGTTCTCAAGCCATAACTGTGTCAAAGTAGCTAGCTTTTGGTATTTTATTGTCTAAAATTTGTAGCACTGAGTTTATAGATCAATTTGATGCTTACTTGCAATAACTAAACAAGAAATAATGTATTAGATATCTATAGTCCATATATATGTTTGGGGATGGAAATGTTTTACTTTTCAAGTTATGATGTGAAAGATTTTGCCTTTCGCTTTTGTCTATCAGATCTTCAAAGCTTATATGGACATCTAATCCCTCAATTGACCCTATAAAATCATGTATTTCATTGTTCAAGGACCAAGGTTTGAGAAGTTTAATTGTATATCTATGTTTGTAACTTTGTAGTACTCTATAAAGAAGATCCAATGAAAACATTTCAATTTTTGCTTACTCATGATTTGTATTTTCTCTCTGCTTGTTTATTTTTAGTGTTTTCACTTTTAAGGGTGTCTAACTTTGATATTTGAGGATTTGGGATTTGTTTTTTCTCTGTTTAATTTTTCAAATTTTATTTTAGTTTTGGAAAAGCTAATCTAAAGCTATTTTTAAGTAGTGGTTTTACTTATTGTAGGATTAACTTCTGTTTACAATTTAGCTTCATGGGAAATTTGTTTAGGGCTCAATTTTGTCTAGGGTCTACCTTGAATAATATAGGATTAAGGTGAAGTTAATTAGATTTAATATTAGATTTATGACTAGGTTTAACATTTATTATTGTGATTTATTATTTACAATTTAAACTTTTATTATATCTACTATGAATTTTATGTTTAAATTTTTATAATAAGAATTTATTATTTACAAAATAGAAATTAGTTTTTGATAAATTTGTATTGAAATCTTAGCTATTTTTAAGTCTTATACTATTTATAGATGAAATGTATGCTAATCTTTTTTAATTTTAAACATTAGGATTTATCTATAATATTGATTAATATATAAAAATTTACAATGTTTGTAATTTCTCATTTTATATTTATATTATTATATTATTTTAAATTAAATTATATTTATAGTATACATTTATAAATATAAATATACATAAAGATCAATAATATTTATAACATAATTAGATTGTAAACTTATCTATTTATTTAATCATAGAGTTTTTTATAGTTTTGATCTGTAATGCTAATTGGATTTGTAACCAGAATTTAAGCATAACCACACACCTAAGAAAAATATTAATTTAATTTAGAAAAAATCATACTAAAGTTATAATATTAGGTAACGTACAATGGAAATTGCTATGTCTAAAGATACAAAAGACTTTAAATTTTTTTGTATAATTTTTCTAGCATAATATTGTCTTTGATTTTATATAAATTTTTTTTAAAAAATTCTTTACACACTTTCCGTTTTTACATTAAAATTTTCATTTTTTATCCTAATTGACCTTACATATCTCTTCAGTGTTACTAGTGAATTATGTTTCAATATCAATTTTTGAAGCTTCTCAAAACCACATAATATTTGATATTATGATTAGTTAATCTCATTATTCATGAAGATCAAACAATTATTTTGTGATATGATCTTTTCTGCAGAAGTTCCAGCACACATAATTGTCATCAAACAGAGCTTTTGATATTCCAAATTCAACATTCCAATCACATTAAGGTACACAAAAACTACATCTATTTACATAGCCCTTAAATTAAAATGGTCTAAAAACTTGGTAGAAATTATCCTTATCATTAATTTTTTTTTATAGATTAACTACTTTTCAAAATATCAGACTTAGAGAAAATATATTGATATACACCATTGAAAAGATTATTGTATTTTCACATTCATAATTATATTGATTAACTAATACAATTCTTTTTAGTTTTATATTGCATTCATTATTACATTCATATTTACATATGTAATTTACGTTGCTTACTTTCCTTTATAATTATAAATATTACAATTCAACTTTTTATTCAACTTCAGATGTCGATAACAATAACTACAAAAAGGAAAAGGCTTGGACATCCAGTCTACATTAAAGTTGGGAAAGCAATGGCATAGAAACATGATTTTTCCAAGTGTGATGTGCCTAGTAATAATGAAACTTTGCTAGAAGCACTAGTGCGCATAAAGAATCAAAGGAAGATATGGACTATAACCTATAGGAAAATAGTTACAGCATCAATTCTATCTTGCTTCTTACCAAAGCCAATAATGCGACCACTCATAAATGTACCTCAAATTGATGCATGCAAACCAAAGGAAGAAGCTTATATTCCACCAGCAACCAAAATAATGGCAAACAAACAAATACAACATCGAATAGCCAGTCCAGGATACAGGCTTATACCATTAGACCTAGAGGACCAAGAAGAGCCCATAATAGGGAGTGTTTGTAGCTCTGAATAGAGAATATAAATGTAAATATAGCTATACCTAGAAGTCAATTATAGCATTGAAAAATGATACAAGAATTATGTTTTTGTATAATATAACACATCTCAAAAATAGTAACTATCAAATAATTAGCTACCCACTTAAGCTTAGACACACATGGAGCATATCCTTGTCAATGCTGATGTAGCTTAAAGACAATTATGCATTTGAGAATAATATATTGATTTAGTTTTTTTGTACTTGTTACTATGCTTGTGAATACTTTGATTGTTTTTCCTTTTACAAATGTTTAATAATCTCAAAATAAGCTACCCTAAAAAATTACTTCTTATTACGCATTTTTTATCAGTGAAACAACTTGGATGTAATGGCATCAATAATTGTAAATGAAATTGTAGAAATCTTAGAAGAAATTCCAATTAAGGGCCCTCTTTTACAAGTTACAAGTATACAACCAATGAATCGACAATGGTCCACAACTATTACTTACCATCTATATTTCTCTAATGGCATACACATGCATCCATGCCTAATTGCTCAACAACTAAACAATTTTGTTGAAGATGACACTTTGCAATGAGGATCAATCATCAACCTTACAGATTACAAATGCAAAAAGTTTATGAATTTCACATATGTTTTCTAAAAAAATTCTATGATCTCAAGTTTTTTTTCCTCTTTACATCTTTCAACTAAATTTTGGAAACTTTTTATTGTAGTGTGATTTCAATAAATAGTTTTAAAGTAATATCAACTACTACAACAACTATTGGAACACTGACTCCTCTTTTGAAAGCAACCAACTTGTCAACAAGAAAGCACTTTCTGTTTGAAAATAGTCAAAAAGAAATAAATTTTAGCTACGTAGAAGCAAGCTCTATAGTTGAACACTTTTTCCCAACACCAACAATAACCCCCATTAAAGCATTGACCCTATATAATAAAATTTGGACTATAGAAGAGAGGGCACTAAGTAAAACTCCTATTCAAAGAGTTAAAAATGGTGGACATGATGGAAAAACATTTGGCTTTGACTATATTGATAAAGAAACTATTGTGATACATGTCGCATGCTTCAATGATGTAATTGAAGAATTTAATAATGTTATCCAATCAGGTGGGCTTTATGTCATCTCTTTGGCAAATTCAAAGTTGCTAATTTGAAATACAGCAGCTCTACTAACCCATTTGAGATTTTTCCACATAGCTCATCTACTATTACTATTTCAACAACTATAAAATCCACCATACCTATGCAGTGTTTAAACATTACAAGCATAGAATCAATGCAATTTTTACCTATTAGACTTGTAGTAGATGTCATTGGCATCATCTTATCCATTAGTCTGACATCAACCATCTACAAAGTATATGGAACTAAAAGAAGCAAATGTATAATTACCATCATAGATATGTCTAATTGTACTATTGATATAACACTTTGGGGGGATCTTTGCCAAGATCAAGGAAGGGAAATTTTAGAAATGTCTTTACAACAAACCCCACCAATAATCTTGATCCAATCTACTCACATTATATCATGGCAAGGAAAACCTTTACATAGTATATCTCCAACCTCAATCACAATAAATCCAAATTTATTGGAAGCAAGAACACTTCAAATGTGGTTTGCCACAAAAGCCATCGCTAATCCATCAAAATCATTGTCAAGAACCACCTTATCTATCCCCAACTTTGAAAATCCAATACCTATTTCATCATTGATGAATAGAGCCATTTTTGAGGAAGAAGCTACATGTATAAAAGCTACAATTACAAAAGTTCATCTGGACAATTTTTACTATCTCTTGTGTCCAAAATTTTTTGAGAACAAGAAATGCAAAAAAAAACTCACTCAAACCTCAGATAGTACATTTGAATGCCCAAAATGTTCAATTAATGTGCCCAACTATGATTTTAGCTACATGTTGAAAATGGATTTGCGAGATCAACAAGGGGAACAACAAAAAGTTATAGCATTTAAAGGACCAACAAATGCCTTGTTGGGGGTCTCTACTGAAGATTTCCAACTACTACTTGCAAAACCATATGGTGGTGAACAAATATTAGGCAAAATCATCAATTGTCGATTCCTTTTTTATCTCAAAGTCAAGGAATCAACATTTGATGGACATGCTACACAAAGCATTGTTATGTCTTCCTTTACGATACTTTGAGATATGCTATCACTATTTTCAGATTTTTCTTTAAGATGTCATGTATATATTGTGGTTCTAGGACTTGTTATTTTTTATCCAATATACATAATGTAGGATGAAATTTTTAACCTACCAATTTTTTATTCCCAATGTAATTTGATAATACATCTATTTGGTTTGTACTATGTTTTGAAAATTTTGTACATTATTTTTTACCTTTTCAATCAATGTTTCCTTATACTGTTCAAATGTAGCACATTAGTTTTTGCCTTTTTAATTGGTGTTTCCTTATATTGTTCAAATGTACAATGGTTTAAATTATTTGTTATTAATTCAATAATTTGATTTACTATTCTTAAACTCTTAAGAACACAATTACTTAAAAAACTCATCGTCTACAAATTGCTTTAGCTTGAAAAGCTTGAATATTGAAGTTGGCAATGGAAATCTCAAATGACATAAATGAAGACAAAAGGGCTCAATGGAATGAGATGCAACATAAAAGATACTATCAAAGAGAAGTTATCAACAAGAAAAGTTGAGAACAACACAACTTACAATCTACTATATGTCAACCATCAATACCATCATCAGATATACCAACCATCTCGCCAACAATTGCATCTCACTTTAAAAATCCAATCCAAAATTCCACCCCCCTTGAATCAAATGAAAGGACACCACAATTCAATCTTGAGTACTACACAACTAGAAAAAACTTTTGTTTCAAAGTTAGATACCCTCTCAAACATGCCAACATGTTTGATATGCATGGAAAGTTATCCAAGAATCAAAACAAAACTATTTGATGGAAAAACAACATGTTGTAGATGTACAATAGAAAAAAATGGCCATCGATACTCTAAATGGAACAACATGGACCATGGAGAACAATCTGCTTGTTTGAAAATACTAATTCAAATAGAAGAGATGTTGATTGCTAGAGTTAGTAAATACTTCAGGCTAGTTATGCAAGAGGCAGACAACTCAAATATAGTGGTCACACAATTTCGTTCCCTCAATATATTTCAACAATTGCATCTCACTTGCTAAGGTGCAGAGGTGAATTGGACATAATTATTTTCAATAAGGAAAGCATTGGCCAACAACAGTACAATATTTATGATAGTAGATATAAAGTCTATGAAAGAACTCATATACAAAATACAAAATAATCCATATTACAAAGATGTACAAGTAGATGACATTGCATTATCATCTTTTCCTATTGCTTCTACTGATATATCAGATGCCCTCTATGAAACAACATCAACAATTGATCATCAAGAAACAAGTTTCTTAGAAACATAAGCTATAGAAGATGACCTTCTAAAAAGCCTCAAAGAAATTCAATCTTCTTTTGTAGCAAATCTTCCACTGAAATTTACAGAGGTCACAGAGGTTTGATCTTTACTTGAAATGGGAAGTGGCTTTCCAACACATAAAGTACAATGAATAATAATTTTTCTGTTTCCCATTAATGAGTACAACACTGAAGGCTTATTTCTAATGGATTTTCTAACATTCTTTCCCATGGGCAACACAGATTTTAAGAAACAATAACTAAAGTATGTACACGTGCATGAATATGCACTCCACCTTATGCAATTTAATGATAATAGATTTGGGCAACATCCACGTTTCATATACTTTTTGCTAAACCTAATCATGTGGCATTGAACACAAGAAACAACATCAGTGTTTGTATAATGACAAGTTGCTAACTCATTGCCCCCAACTATTGCTACCCTCTAGCAAAGACTAAAGGATCTACTTGATGACAAGCTTGTAGATCAATTGATGTGGTTCTCATCCAAGATACATGAAACAAAGCCTTTCTGGAATGAAAGAAGAGGGTACCTATCTGATATGGTGATCCAACTTGGTTTCCTGACACTATTCTTCACCCTTATTGCAATAGATACTAAATGGGAAGATCTAAAAAATGTCATGTCCTCAACAACTCCTTCAAGTCAACATGTAGCAGCAAAAAGGAGACTACAAAATATAATTGAAAATCCTCACCTTACAGCACTTAACATGCACCATAGATTTACTACATTTCAAGAAGAGGTTCTTGAAAAACTCCTATGGGCAAGGAACTTTTGGTATAGGTACATAGAAAATTACCTTTACAAATGTGTTTTTTGTTGGAAATCTGATTGAAAAGCTCATTATTAAAGATCAAAGAGGGAGATTATTGCAAAGAAGGAAGATAGTTGTCAAAAAGAATGTTTTCAATCATTGTTTTGTCATTGATGTCAAATCTACTATTTGTGGGAATGACATTTTCTTATAAGCTCCAAGTACTATCACTTAGTTGATTGATGAAGAGGATTTGATCAACAAGATGTAACAATAACACCTAAGGGATAGGTTGAGTTATGATGTTGTAATGAAGTGCAAGGATCAGTTAAGAAAATGGTTAAAAGATGTATTGATAACACACTCAAAAATACAAAGGTTGGTCACACTTAGAAACATTGGAGGAATAAGTTGTAACAAGGTTGACTGCAAAGCTTAAACTAAGATCATTAGTGGGTGCTGAGAAAGTTAGTTGAAGCTAAGAAAATTCTCAGTTGGAGCTAAGTAATAGGAAATTGTAGTGTGTGCCGAGTGAAGCTCAAGTGTTGAGCATCAGAAAATCTTGGTTGGTGTCGAGTGATCTTCAGGTGTCGAGCATCAGGAAAAACACAGTTGATGCCAAGTAACACGATATGTGTCGAGCACCAGTATTTCAATAGTGCTGAGCTGCTGCATTATTTCAAATGATAAAGATTTTCCAAATTTGAGCTGATAAAGTGATTATCTTGAATTTTTTGAACTAGTTGGAAGATATGGATGATGAGCTGGTGGCACAGAATTATATGTAAACCATTTTTAGGTGAATTCAAGTGGATTATTCAAGAAGTTTCTAGAGGAAACAAAATATGGGTTAGATGCAATGAATCCTACCTAATCCATATGAATTGAAATCAAAAGGAAGGAAGAATCAAGTGGGAAAAGAACTCTAAGACTTCTATTTAAGGAGTCATAAACCAAGAAGAAAATGATGTTGATGTTGTTGCTATTGAAGTGCCAAATTGTGAAGTGCTTCAAAGGGTGTCAAGGAGAAGATATCTAGGAGAAGGAAGAGCACAAAGGCTCTGCTTCTACAAGTGGTCATGAAGAGATGATTGCACTGGTACATTGAGCATGGAGACTCAAGGAGACTAAGCTTGAAAGGAGGGCAAGCTGTCAAGAGTTGCAGAGATTAAAGGTCGGGAAATGATATGAGTTGAGAAGTGATCTAAAATTTGCAAGTTAAGTTGTATGTTGTGGTCAGGTCAAAGAATTTCTAATACTCTCTAGAAATTGTATTAGATACGAAAATCCTATGGACGTAGGTTGGTTTAATAGCCATTTCTAAATCCTTTAATAGGGTGGCATTCCAAGTGAATTTTCTAAAGTCCTCTAACCAAGCCCACTTCTAACAGGGTGGTTGAATCCTCTAACAAGGTCACATTTAGCAATGTGTTGTAAGCCTTTCACAGGGCATCACTTCAGAAGAGTGAGAATTGAGTAGCATGTTACTGTTGGTTTTTCCCAAATTGGGTTTCCACGTAAATCATAGTGTCATGTGTTGATTTCTTATATGTTATGCTTGCATGTTGATTTACAGTAACTTGCTGACTAAAAAGTTAAAGCTTGGATGAATAAATGGTTGAATGGGGTCACTATACTTAGTGAAAAGTTTGAATAGGACATTTGGACCTTGAATAACTAATTCACCCCCCCCCCCCCCAGTTATTCTAAAGTATTTCTAACAATTGGCATCAAATCCATCTGCTAATTTAGTTTTAAAGTACTAGAAGTAGGAAGATCAAGATGTCCAAGAGAGAAGTTCTCGAGCTCAACAAAGACAACTTTGTTGCATGGCAAAGTCTGATGAGATTGCACCTTGGATCAATAGGTGACCATGCACAAACCTCAATTGGAATAGAACATGTAAATCCATCAGGACCTCTTACTGCAGATGATTTGAATAAAAAGGAGCACAATCAAGCAATGCGGGAAATTGCCTCTACACTTAATTATGTAGAATATGATGATATCAAAGATTGTGACACTACATTCAAGATGTGGAAATCCTTATTAGATATCTATGGAGGAGATCAGAATGTCTAGAGAACAAAGAGAGAAATCCTAAGAGGAAATTTTGATGACATGAAAATGGAGGAAGGTGAAAATGTTGCTCAATATGTTGCAAGAATGAAAGAAGTGGTAAGTGCAATAAGAAGTCTAGGTGTCAATTGGAAGAAGAAATTGTCATCAGAAAATACTTAAGAACTCTACTCCCTATCTATGCTATCAGAATTTCAGCCTTCCAAGAGCTAAGGTGTGTACAAGGAAACACGCTAACCTTTGAAGGAATAGTGGGAAGACTTACTACATTTGAATTGTCTGATTTTGATAACTACAGACCTGAAAACCTTAAATCTACCTTCAAGGTCAAGATGGCAATAAAAAACACTAAGGAAAAGACATCAAGCAAGAAGAGAAGAAGGGAAAACATGCATCCAGTGATAGCAGCATAGATGAGGAAGATGTGGAATAGTTAGAGGTACTATTGGCTAGGAGATTCTATAGAGGCAAAGCTAAATTCAAAGGTAAGCTCCTTATCATATGTTTCAATTGCAATGAAGTAGGTCATATTGCTGCAAGATGTACATATAAGAAGAACTAAAAAGAAGGAAACAAGTACAAGAACAAGAGGGAAGATGATAGCAAAGACTACAAGGGGAAAGGCAAAAGATGCTACATTGTTGGAGAAGATTTTGATGGGAATGGTGATGAAGTAGTCTATGTGGCCATGAAGGATGAATCAGATAAAGATGAAGATGAAGCAACAACATTGGTTACTTGTGTGAACAAGAATGACAAGTGGATCATAGACAATGGATGCTCACATCACATGACAGGAGATAAAAGTAAGTTCCTTACCTTTACTCAATATGATGGAAATAGTGTTAGATTTGGTAATGATGCTCCATGTCAAATCAAAGGAAAAGGCTCTATTAAACTCATAGAAAAAATTGCATGTGATAATGCATATTATGTTGAAGGATTGAACTACAACTTGTTGAGTGTGTCATAGTTAGGTAATGTAGGTTGTAAAGTTGAATATGGAAACAAAACTGCCAAGATCTATGACATTGATGGAAATCTGATAGGAAAAGGTGAACAAACTAGGAGTAAATTGTTTTACCTTGATATGAAAGATGCACTGCAAGATGATGACTGGTATAAAGCCATGGAAGAGGAGATAGATCAGATTGAGAAGAACAAAACATGGACCCTAGTTCCTAGACCAGCTAATAAGAATGTGATTGGCACCAAATGTTTAGAAACAAGCTTGATGAGAATGGTGAGATAACAAGAAACAAAGCCAGACTAGTTTGCAAAGGCTATGCACAAGAAGAAGGACTAGATTATGGGGAAACATTTTCCCCTGTTGCAAGAATGGAAGGAGTAAGAACATTACTTGCATATGCTGCATACAAAAGTTTCAAAGTCCACCAAATGTATGTGAAGTCTACTTTTCTGAGTGGTATACTGGAAGAGGAAGTCTATATAGAACAACCAAAGGGATTTGTAGTTGACAAGAACAAGGACATAGTCTACAAACTGCATAAGGCACTTTATGGATTGAAGCAAACACCTAGAGCATGGTATGAGAGATTGCACAAATATCTTGTGAAGATAAGATTTGAGAGAAAAGATGACAACAACAACCTATACATCAAAGCTAAAAAAGGTAAAGATATTTTGATATCAGAAATCTGTGTTGATGATATAATATTTGGAGGAAAAGATGTTCTATGCAAAGATTTTGCTAATCAAATGAAGCATGAATTTGAGATGTCAATGTTTGGAGAAATCAAATTCTTTGTTGGATTACAAGTATATCAATTGAAGCATGGCATATTTGTGACCCAATCCAAATACATCAAGGAGATACTCAAAGCATTTGGATTAGAAGAGTCAAAACTAGTTAGCACACCAATGGCAACTGGACATAAGCTATCCAAGAATGATGAGTCTGTTGAAGTAAATCAGGCATTGTATAGATCAATGATTGGAAAGCTGCAATATGTTGTACATAGTAGACCAGACATTGCATTAGCTATTGGAATAGTAGCAAGATTTTTTGCAAATCCAAGAGAAAATCACTTAATGGCAATAAAGAGAATACTAAGGTATTTGAAAGGAATTGATGACTTTGGTTTGTACTACAAGAGAAGTGAAAAATTTGAACTGAAAGCCTATACTGATGCAAATTGGGGAGGTAACATTGATGATAGAAAAAGCACTAGTAGAGGAGCACTTTACTTAGGAAAAAGGTTGATTACATGGACCAGCAAGAAGCAAAGTTGTACCTCACAGTCCACTGCTAAAGCTAAATATGTTGCAGCTGCTATAAATTGCACCAATATTGTATGGATCAAAAAAAATTTGCAAGGTATGAAGGAAGAGGTAACTAAGCCTGTGATACTTTATTGTGATAATACAAGTGCTATCAACATATCAAAAAACCCTGTAATGCATGCTAAAACCAAGCACATTGCAATCAAGTATCACTATGTAAGAGAATCGGTCGAAGATAAACAAGTGAAGATGGAATATGTTAGCTCAAAGGAACAGATCGATGACATCTTCACAAAAAAACTACCTAAAGATGCTTTTGAGTATCTTAGAGGTAAGTTAGGGGTGATACCCTAGCCAAGGCTACTTGAAGTAAGAACAAGAATGCCCAACATCAAATGAGCTAATTGTTGAAAGATTTTACACATTGATGTAGAGGATGTTTACTTTAGGATTCATTCCTAAAGTAGTAGAAGTGCTGAAGTTCCAAATCAGTCACAAGCAAGGTGATAGAGGGAGAAATTGAATGAACTTGCAAAAGCTACACTTGCATACTAAGATGCTAATATGTCTTTGGCATTGTTGTCAAAGAGGGAGAAGTTGTGAGAAACTGATCAATAGCATGTAATAAAATGAAGATAGAGGGAGAAGTTGATAGAAATAATCAAAGGTTGATCAGAACAACAAAAGATGAGCAATACAGAGGGGAGAAAAACAAAGAATAAGGATACAATAGCTAAGAGGGAGAAGCAAAAATGAAGCAATCAAGATAGTAGAGGGAGATGTGAAGTCACAATTTACTTTTTGGCATTTGACTTACTGTTCTAACCTAGTTAATTTGTTGTTGAATAATTTAGTCTGATGGTTGATCAATTTGTTTTTCCATCAATGCCAAGAGGGAGATTGTTGGAAATCTGATTGAAAAGCTCATTGTTGAAGATCAAAGAGGGAGATTGTTGCAAAGAAGGAAGATTGTTGTCAAAAAGAATGTTTTCAATCATTTTTTTGTCATTGATGTCAAACCTGCTATTTGTGGGAATGACATTTGATTATAAGCTCCAAGTACTATCACTTAGTTGATTGATGAAGAGGATTTGATCAACAAGATGTAAAAAGAACACCTAAGGGAAAGGTTGAGTTATGATGTTGTAATGAAGTGCAAGGATTAGTTAAGAAAATGGTTAAAATATGTATTGATAACACACTCAAAGATACAGAGGTTGGTCACACTTAGAAACATTGGAGGAATAAGTTGTAACAAGGTTGACAGCAAAGCTTAAACTAAGATCATTAGTGGGTGCTTAGCAAGTTAGTTGAAGCCGAGAAAATTCTTAGTTGGAGCTGAGTAATAGGAAATTCTAGTGTGTGCCGAGTGATCTGTAGGTGTCGAGTGAAGCTCAAGTGTCGAGCATCAGAAAATCTTGGTTGGTGCCGAGTGATCTTCAACTGTCGAGCATCAGGAAAAACATAGTTGATGCCAAGTAACGCAGTATGGGTTGAGCATTAGTATTTCAATAGTGCCAAGTTGCTACACTATTTCAAATGATGAAGGTTCGCCAAATCTGAGCCAACAAAGTGATTATCTTGAATTTTGTGAACAAGTTGGAAGATAAGAATGATGAGCTGGTGGCACAAAATTCTATGTAAAACATTTTTAGGTGAATTCAAGAGGATTATTCAAGAAGTTTCTAGCTCGAAAACAAAATATGGGTTAGATGCAATGAATCCTACCTAATCCATACAAATTGAAATCAAAAGGAAAGAAGAATCAAGCAGGAAAAGAATATTTAAGGAGTCATAGACCAAGAAGAAAATGTTGCTAATGCTATTTTTATTGAAGTGCCAAATTGTGAAGTGCTTCGAAGGGTGTCAAGGAGAAGACATCTAGGAGAAGGAAGAGCATAGAGGCTCTGCTTCTACAAATGGTCATGAAGAGATGCTTGCACTGGTACATTAAGCATAGAGACTCAAGGAGACTAAGCTTGAAAGGAGGGCAAGCTGTCAAGAGTTGCAGAGATTGAAGCCTAGGCAATGGTATGAGCTGAGAAGTGATCTAAAATTTGCAAGTTAAGTTGTATGTTGTAGTGAGGTCAAAGATTTTCTAATACTCTATAGCAATTGTATTAGATATGAAAATCTTATGGACTTAGGTTGGTTTAATAGCCATTTTTAAATCCTTTAACAGGGTGGCATTCCAAGTGAATGTTCTAAAGTCCTCTAACCAAGCCCACTTCTAACAGGGTGGTTAAATCCTCTAACAAGGTCACATTTAGCAGTGTGTTGTAAGCCTTTAATAGGGTAGGCCTTTCATAGGGAATCACTTCAGAAGAGTGAGAATTGAGTAGCATGTTACTGGTGGATTTTCCCAAATTGAGTTTCCACGTAAATCATTGTGTCATGTGTTGATTTATTTTGTGTTATGCTTGCATGTTGATTTATAGTAACTTGTTGATTAAAAAGTTAAAGCTTGGATGATTAAATGGTTGAATGGGCTCACTATACTTAGTGAAAAATTTGAATAGGACATTTAGATCTTGAATAATTGATTCACCCCTGCCTCCCCCCCCCCCCCCCCCAGTTATTCTAAAGCATTTCTAATATTTTTATATCCATTTATATGCTACCTATTAAATTTGTTTTCCCTTAGGTATGAACGGCAACATAGAGCTTCCACACATATTCATGGGTTCATTTGGCTTCCTAATGCACCAAATTTTGACAAATTGGATTGGAATAATAAAAAATCTATTAAAAATGCAATCGAATACATTGATAAGTATGTCTCCATGTAGTGCCTCTCGTGTTTGCAGTCTATACCTTGTCTATTTTTTATTTGAGAGATACTTGATACTCTTACTATTATTTATACTTTGAGATGACCTGAGGGTCAAATGTTATACTTTGATTTAGTATCATAGATGTTATACTACTATGTTTTTTAGTTTATCATGTTTGCATGTTGACGCTATTTTGAGATGATAGTAGATCTATGATGATATCTGGTTATATGGTCTATTGGACATATTTGTTGATTATGTTTTGAGATGGATTTTATGCTATGGTTATTTAATTCATTCTTGTCTCTTTATGCTTTATGTGAACATGAGTGATGTAAATGCATTGATTAGGTATGTAATGCATTAATTAATTCAGCTATGATATTATATGCAATTACACTTGATCGTGTGTTTTAGTGTGCAGGATTTATATCTCTAGCAGTGGCCTATGGAGTTAGTGATTTAGCTATTCATATTTTAACAATGTCATCCCTATATGGTCAATGTATCCTTATTTTAAATTGTTCAAATTAAAACCTTTCGATGATTATTAAATCTAAACTCATGTACATTATGTGATTAGACTAGTGATGTGTCTACGCATTTAGAGGTTCGCATTGTCACGAAAGTTGTTTAGTGATTTCTATGATTTTGGGTTTTTGGGCTCTAAAACTTCTTGAATTTGATTTATGGCAGCTTTGCATTAGGTGAATTTTCATTGTGAGGAATAACCTATTTTCATTTGGGCTAATTCATAGTCTAGTTAGTCTAACTGGCTATTTGCCCTAATCGGCTATTCACTCGAAAAGTGAATAAGTATTGAAAAAGGGATTTTATTATTCACTTCTCACTTTTTGAATATAGAAATTTGAGAGCATTTCTAAAATCCTCCTTCTAAAGGATTGGATTTCTATTCATTCTAGGAGCTGTGAGTAGGGGATTTTTGTGAGATCAGTCTCATTGGATCCAGCTCAGGTAGACCTTTCTTTGTTGTGATTTCTGGAAGATTCAGCATGTGTTTTATTTTATTGTGCAGGTTCCAGTTTTTGCCCCTTTTGATGTCAGGTAGGGCCTTCTCATTTTATTGTTTCTACTCCATTTCAACTTGTATTTTTGGTAGTTGTTTGTTAGGAGGCTGAGAATTAGTGTTACCCTCTATTTTTGTTTGTTGGCTTTGCTCAGTTGGCAAGATATGAACATTTTCCCTATTTTTGGGATGGGGGTTTGGGGTTTCAAGTTGTTATGCTCGCTATTTTTGCATACGGTGTCCAAACTCAAATATTATTGTATTTTCGAGGTTTTTGCACCCAAGGACCAAAAGGGTTTTAATTTCAAAGTTTTCCAATTTTTGAAGTTTTTACCTCATTTTGTGTGCTACCCTATTTTCTCGAGTGTTCTTGGCATGAGTTTGGTCGTGGACCTGGGCGATCCATTTGGATGTCAATTGGACATTTATTGCATTTTATGTTGCATTGGGATGCATGTTGTATCCGTCCTCCCGAGTTTATTTTTGGTTGAGTGACTTTTTGCTTTATGTTCTCATCCAGTCCTTGTGTTATGATCTTTGTGATGGTGGTTTGCCACACACGAGTTCATGCACATACATTTGTTAGATGACTTGTGAGGCCCAATCTTTCGCGGTACTTCTAGAAGTTATGATCATGGGGGTTGGGTTGGGAATGTACATGCCTATGGGCACTCATCATTGGATGAGCATGGGTAGGGTAGTGTGTCATATGGAGGGGGCTTCTATCTCTGTAGCCTAGTGCCTATTTCCTAAGGGTTGGCGTGAAGAAGTTTTAATTAAGTGATAACTAAAGAAAACACTAGGTGCTAATAAACCTTAAGATAATAAAATGTGTGTGTGGGACCCTCCATTGAGGAGTTGAAATGCACAAGCTGAGCTTGGGCTTGTCAATGCCAAGTGACTCTCCATGATGTCAGCCCCTACTTAGTAGCACATTAAGTGTCTGACCAGGACCTATAGTTGATGCATTATATGTCTTGGTTTCACTCATCACACTATCTAGCATGTGTTAGCCATGGATGTTTGCTTTATGTGTGTTTGTGGTTGGATCATTATCTCCACCAACAAGAGGGGAGTAGGCCTGCAGGTGCCATGTGGTTGGGAGGTGTAGCTACTTTCACTGCTGCTAGGGACTAGTGTACAGAGATGGTTTTTGTCCTAGTGTGACCATTGCTGGATATTTTCACTTGGTACTTCATGTTCCAGAGTATGCTTTCTTGTGATTTATGCTTTCATTGGAATGTTTGTATATCATGTTTAGATGATGTTACTTATTGTCACATTTCCTTATTACGATGAGTTGCATATGATAGATGATGTTATCTATGTTGTAGGATTATCTTATGCTTTACTTCTAGCATGTTAGATTTCATTATGCTTATGTTGTAGCATGTTTTAGTAGTGACATTCCTATATGATAGTACCAATTATGATCAGTAGCTTGGAATGTTACATGCGAGGGATGGCTAGGGCCCACGATGGTCTTATGATGCTATTATGGTTGAAAGGAACTGCATACTTAGTTCGTTTGTACTACTAATTGTGATGTTAATTCCATTTACTGCAATGTTGCTTTTGTACTCTACGATGTTTCCCTTCTATTCTTTCCCTTCGTTGTATGATTAGATGGTTAGATGTTGTTTTTGGCTTTCCGTCTTTTAGATATTGTTCTAGTGTTCTTGCCTCAAAATGTGGATCCAGTACTCTTTAGTGTGGAGAAATTTCATTAACTTAGTCTTTTTGCATTTTGCTTCTTATGTGTTGTTTTGGGACTTCGCGTGAAATCGTGCATCCTCACGCGAGGATGCAAGATCTCATATGGCATGTTGGGTTTCTTTGTGTGGCTTGGTGCTTTTTTGCATGAAACCCTACACCAGTCTTGGGGTGTCTTGGTTGAATGGCCAAGCACTTCCTCATGCCTTTATGCACATCTTGGCATGGAAAGGTATTTCTTCGTGTGGCATGTTGCACATCTTTGCACAAAATTTTGTCAGAAGTAGGTCCTTGTGTGGAAAACAAGAGGTATCTCCATTGGTTTTTGGGGATCATTTTTTGGTGTTTCTAGTACCCATTGGGTTGACTTAATTTTCCTTGGTTAGGTAGTTCTTAGAATCTTGGTTCTATTGTCATTTCAGGTTTTTGTTTCTTGTTGTGTTGTGTTAGTTCAAGTAGTGGCATCAGGAGGTTCATTGGTTGTCGGGATGGTGGTTATGTCTTCCATTGTGATCTATGTGATCTGTGTATGATGTTGTCATGTGCACTCATACTTGTCAAAAAAAATAAATCTTGGCTTGTATTTCATCCTTGTTCCAAGGATCTCCGAGTGGGGCATTACACTCTGCATGGAACCCATAGACCTTCGAAAGTAGGAATCAAGTAATTCATTGTTCACCAATAGATGATCCTTTATTACATCAAAAAAAAGTGATTTTGACAAGAAACCCTCTTGATAATTACACTGAACTAGTTAATCGTGTCTAATGACATACAAAATGCACATTAGAAACTTGTCTTCCAAGGAAGCAAACAAGTATGGTTTGTCGATGCAAAGCCCCTTAGCCATAGACAAATTGAACATCTCTTTAACAGAAAATGGTCAACCAAAATACAGTGTTGCTAGAAAAAAATTGTGAAGTGTACTCAAACAGATATATTTTATCTTACATATATTTTATGCTTAATTGCATTGCATTTTTCCTTCGTGCTTGTAAAAAAAATTTAGCAATGAAAGAGAAACATAGAAAAAACTTCATTTGATTTTATGGCATGAAGAGGAAATAATTAATTCCAAAATAAAATATAAATAGGGTTTTGGATAAACCTACCTTTAAGGGTAAACAAAAGTATTATGTGAATGACCTAAACAGGAGGAGGGTAGAGTATGATGTGGGACTTGGGAAATGAAATGTAAAAAGTATATTGAAACCTTTGTGAGCATCTATAAAGCATAAGCAATGAAAGGGGGGGGGGAAATGAAAAATAACATACATTAAGTACATTACTAAAATATAAATGATGAGTTTGCATTCCACGGTGAAGGAAATAAATTAAAGATGAAGCAATTAACACTTTTGAAGAGTATAATAATAATTATATGGAACTTAAATAAGATATCTCAAATGCTGAATTTTGTCTTTTGAGAAATCAATAAACTTTTAATTCATTGGAATTTGAATGGGAAATACAATGAATAGCATAACATGAGGAAGCCTAGTTTACTTGATAAATGAAAAGTACAAATTAGGACAATGTAATTCTAAAATGTACAGATATAGTGTGAATATTAAATTTGTCTATGTTGGTTCCAATGTAAACTATTTGAATTTTTTCTCTTAGTAGAAGTGGATGAAGGTAATTTGAATGTAGATACCTATTGTTTTATAATTCTAATGAATATGATGTCTTTGTAGATAGTTGTAGTAAATATGCCTCCTTAGTTATTCGATGAGAAACACATGTGAAATTGGGTTGTATGTGCAAGGAAGAAAGCTCTTTGACTCTTGAAATTATTGTGAAAGTTAATCCTTGGCG
Organism: Cupressus sempervirens; assembly: GCA_028749045.1. Lineage (NCBI taxonomy): Eukaryota > Viridiplantae > Streptophyta > Pinopsida > Cupressales > Cupressaceae > Cupressus > Cupressus sempervirens. The sequence goes on from CM053789.1 coordinate 548,565,661, forward strand.
ATCGATGTTGCCAATGTCAATTTTTGCATGTTGCAATGTAAGTCCTTGTGCTTTGTGTATGATCAATGCCCATGCCATTTTAAGAGGAATCTGTCAACAAATTCTATAGCTCAATGGTGTTATTAGCACATCCATTAGGTGATTTGGGTCCCATGGTGGGCCTGTGTAGTTTCTAAAGTGGACAACAACAAAGAGTGGGAGTTGTGATGGTTTCTTAGTGGCTGCATAAACATTTTTTTGTACTTGTCCAAGTGCACCATTAACAAGGCTTTTTTCTACCCACAAATTGGAGGCTAACATGACTTGTTTCCTAATACATAGAAGTATCTTTGACTCTAGTTTTTCCTCAACATCATCTGAAATTGTAAAACCTCTAAGTTGTTCTGCAATGTAGAGGCCAACTAGCATTGTTGAAGATATTAACATTTGTTTATTATGTAACAATACCATTTCATTTGTGGAAAATAAATGTGTAGATTGTTGGAAAATGGATTGTTGTTTAGAAGTTATTTTCTAGTCAACAATCATTGGTTTTGCATTTCATAAGTTTGAAAAAACCAATCGAAAGCTTACTTGAGCATCATCTTCCCCATTTTGGCAAAAATTTTCCTGCAAAGTAATAACTGTGTTGAAGCTACATCATAGGTTTCCCTCATAAGATGTTGAGGCATACATTGAATCTCTTTCACTGGTGGTAATTGGCCCAAATCACCAAATAGAAGCATTGAACGCCCTCCAAATGGGATGTTATTTTGGCATGGAAATGCTTCACGCAATCATCTATCAATTTTTTCCATTAGCTTTGGCCCTATGAAACTCATTTCATCGATTAGAACATACTGAATGAAGTGCATAGCTTGTTGGAAAGAAGAAAGTAATTGATCTTGCATTGGTGTCATTTCTCTAATTGGAATTTGAAGTGCTAAATGAATTGTGGATGCTTGAATATTGAATGTTGCTACCCCTATTGGTGCAAGGAGAAGAAGTGGTGATGGCCTATTTGGTACTGATTTTATTACTATGTTTTTTATGCATTTAATCAAGTGAGATTTTCATGTTCCTATTGTCCCTTAAACAATCATTTTTAGTGGAGATTTCATCCTAGTTGCTTGTGCATGGGAAGAAACTATAGCATTAGCCATTTTTTTCTCTAGTGATAGAGTGTTTTCCAAATTTTGTTAAGTACCATGGGCTACATGAAATGTTTTCCAGTTGGAGTCAATGAAGGAATTTTCTATACCTTCTTCAGGGTATTGCTATGAGATTCTCCCCAATCATGCTTGATATCTATACTGCATCGACCAAGCATATTTATTTCATCAACATGAGTAGGCTCCCCCTACTTGTAATCCAGAAAGGACCTCCCATTCATCATGATTATCTTCTTCCATAGGTCATGTCTCCATATCTAGGATTTTTGGAACATCTTCTTTTGTTGTTGTTTCATTTGATTTGTGTACATGTCATGGACTATACATGGTCTTGAAGCTTTCCCAATGTTGTATGATGTCTTTTTATGTATTTCCTAAATCTTGTTGAATGTTTTTGAAAGGGTAGTACAACATTAGTTTTGTCCAACAGAATGTATAGAATGAGTTGTCATTCCTAGCAAGGATAGTGGTAAATATTGGAGAAACTCGAACTATTGCATTCTTAGATCATTGTTTCCACTTTTTTTTTGTGATTGGTTCTATAATACCATTTTTGGTCATCATTTTGGGCAGCATTCTATATTGGTTGACCATTTTCTGCTAAAGAGATGTTTGATTTGTCTTGCATTGGCCAAGGGGCTTTGTATTGGAAAAACATACTTGTTTGCTTCCTTCAAAGACAAGTTTGTGATGTGCATTTTGTATGTCATTGGACATGATTAACTAGTTCAGTGTAATTATCAAAGGGCTTCTTGTCAAAATCTCTCTTGTTTGATGTAAGCAAGGATCATCTATTGGTAAACGATGAATTACTTCATTCCTACTTTTCAAAGGTTCGTGGCTTTCATATAGAGACATACTTATCAATGTATTCAATTGCATTTTCAATAGATTGTTGATTATTCCAATCCAATTTGTCAAAATTTGGTGCATTAGGAAGCCAAATGAACCCATGGATATGTGTGGAACCTTTGTGTTGCCATTCATACCTACAGGAAAATAAATTTAGTACATAATATATAAATGGATATAAAAACACATTTGTAAAGGTAATTTTTTATGTACCTATACCAAAAGTCCCTTGTCCCTAGAAGTCTTTCAAGAACCTCTTCTCAAAATGCAGTAAATCTATGGTGCATGTAAAATGTTGTAAGGTGACGATTTTCAATTATATTTTGTAGTCTCCTTTTAGCTGCTACATGTTGGCTTGAAGGAGTTGTTGAAGGCATGACATTTTGTAGATCTTACCATTTATTATCTATTGCACTGAGGGTGAAGAATAGTGTTAGGCAACCAAGTTGGATCACCATATCAAATAGCTCCCCTCCTCTTTCATTCTAGAAAGGCTCTGTTCCATGTATCTTGGATGTGAATCACATCAATTGATATGTGAGCTTGTCATCATGTAGATCCTTTAGTCTTTGTTGGAGGGCAGCAATATTTGGGGGCAATGAGTTAGCAAGTTGTCGTTGTGCAAACACTAATGTTGTTGCTTGTGTTCGATGTTGCATAATTAGGTTTAGTAAAAAGTATATGAAACTTGGATGTTGCCCAAATCTATTAGCATTGAATCGCATGAGGTGTAGTGCATATTCATGCATGTGTACATCATTTAGTCATTGTCTCCTAAAATCTACATTGTCGATGGGAAAGAGTGTTAGAAAATCCATTACAAATAAGCCTTCAGTGTTATACTCATTAATGGGAAATGGAGAAATTCTTGGCCCATTTTACTTTATGTGTTGGGTAGCCACTTCTTGTTTCAAGAAAAGATCAAACCTTAGCAACCTCTGTAAATGTTGGTGGGAGATTTTCCACAAAAGAAGATTAAATTTCTACCAAGTTTTGTAGAAGGTTAACTTGTGTAGCTTCTTTTTCTAAGAAATCTCATTCTTGATGATCAATTTTTGAAGTTGTTTCATAGAGGATGTTTGATATATCAGTAGAAGCATTAGGAAAAAGATGATAATGCAATGCCATCTACTTGTGCATATTTGTAATATGGATCATTTCATATTTTGCACATGAGTGCTTCATAGACTCGATACCTACTAACATAAAAATTGTATTGATGTTGGCCAATACTTTCCCTATTGACAATAATTATGTCTAATTCACCTATGCGCCTTGGAAAATGAGATGCAATTGCTGAAATATCTTAAGGGAATGAAATAGTGTGACCAGTATATTTGAGTTGTCCCCCTCTTGCATAAGTAAGCTGGAGTATTGGGTTGACTCTAGCAATCAACATCTCTTCTACTTGAGTTAGTATTTTCAAATAAGCAAGTTGTTCTCCAGGGTCCATGTTGTTCCAACTAGAGTATCGATGACCATTTTTTTCTACTACATGTTGTTTTCCCATCAAATAGTTTTGTTTTGATACTTGGAAAATGTTCCATGCACATCACACATGTTGGCATGTTTGAGAGGGTATCTAACTTTGAACAAAAAAAATTTCTAGCTGTGTAGTAATGAAGACTGAATTGTGGTGTCCTTTCAATTGATTCAAATGGGATAGAATTTTGGATTGGATTTTCAAACTGAGTTGCAATTGTTGGCAAGATGGTTAGCATATGTGATGATGGTATTGATAGTTGACATCTTGTAGATTGTAAGCTGTATTGTTCTCAACATTTCTTGTTGATAACTTCTACTCTTTGATGGTATCTTTTACGTTGCATCTCATTTCGTCGAGCCCTTTTCTCTTCATTTATGTCATTTGAGACTTTTATTGCCAACTTCAATATTCAATCTTTTTAGCTATAGCAATCTTTAGATGATGAGTTTTTTAAATAATTGGGTTCTTAAGAGTTTAAGAGTAGTAAATCAAATTATTGAATTAATAACAAATAATTTAAAGCACAGTAAGTTTGCAAAGTATAAGGAAACTATGATTGAAAAGTAAAAAATAATGTAATTACCAAATTTTCAAAACATAGTACACATCAAATAGATATAATATCAAATTACATTGGGTATAAAACATTGGTTCAAAGTTTCATGCAACATCATGTACATTTGGATCATAACCAAATATATACATAACATCTTCAAGAAAATATGAAAGTAGTGATAGCATATCTCAAAGTATCTAAAAGGAAGACATAACGATGCTTTGTGTAGCATTTCCATCAAATGTCAATGCCTTGATTTTGAGATCAAAAAGGAATTGACAATTGATGATTTTGCCCAATATTTTTTCACCACCATCTGGCTCTACAAGTAGTAGTTGGAAATCTTCAACAAAGACCCCCAACAATGTATTTGTTGGTCCTTCAAATGCTGTAACTTTTTGTAGTTCCCCTGTTTGATCTCGCAAACCAGTTTCAACATGTAGCTAAAATCATAGTTGGGCACATTAACTGACATTTTGGGCATTCAAATGTACTATCTGAGGTTTAAGTGAGTTTTTTTTGCATTTTTTGTTCTCAAAAACTTTTGGACATGAGAGATAGTAAAAACTTGTCCAAATGAACTTTTTTAATTGTGGTTTTTATACCTACAGCTTCTTCCTCAAAAATGGTTGTATTCAACAATGATGAAATAGGTATTGGATTATCAAAGTTGGGGATAGATAAGGTGGTTTTTGACAATGATTTTGATGGATTAGCGGTGGCTTTTGTGGCAAACCACATTTGAAGTGTTCTTGCTTCCAATAAATCTGGATTTATTGTAATTGAGGTTGGAGATATACTATCTAAAGCCTTTCCTCGCCATGATATAATGCGAGTAGATTGGATCAAGGTTATTGGTGGGGTTGGTTGTAGAGGCATTGCTGAAATTTCCCTTCCTTGAGCTTGGCAAAGGTCCCCCCAAAGTGTTATATCAATAGTATAATTAGACATATCTATGATGGTAATTGTACATTTGCTTCTTTCAATTCTATCTACTTTACAGATGTTTGAAGTTGGATGGATGGATAGGATGATGCCAATGACATCTACTACAAGGCTAATAGGTAAAAATTGTGGTGATTCTATGCTCCTAATGTTTAAACATTGGATAGGTATGGTGGAATCTATAGTTGTTGAAATAGTAATAGTAGATGAGTTGTGTAGAACAATCTCAAATGGGTTAGTAGAGCTACTGTATTTCAAATTAGCAACTTTGACTATGCTATTAGAGATGACATAAAGCCCACCTAATTGGATAACATTATTAAATTCTTCAACTACATCATTGAAGCATGTGACATGTATCAAAGTTTTCTCTTTATCAATATAGTCAAAGCCAAATACTTTTCCATCATGTCCACCATTTGTAAATCTATGAATAGGAGTTTTATGTAGTGCCCTTCCTTCAAAATTTTATTATAACATGGTCAATGCTTTAATGGGAGTTATTGTTGGTGTTGGGCAAAAGTGTTCTACTATAGAACTTGCTTTTCCACTGCTAGAATTTATTTATTTTGGACTAGTCTCAAATGGACTGAGCTTGCTCGTTGGCAAGGTCATTTCTTTCAAAAGAGGAGTTGGTGTTCCTATAGTTTTTGCAGCAGTTGATATTACTTTAAAACTATTTACTAAAATTGCACTGCAATAAAAAGTATACAAAATTTAGCTGAAAGATATAAGGAGGAAAAATAACTTAAGACTATACTTTTTTTTAAATATATGTGAAATTCAGAATTTTTTTGCATTTTTAATTTGTAAGGTTGATGATTGATCCTCCTTGCAAAGTGTTGTCTTCAACAAAATTGTTCAGTTGTTGAGGAATTAGGCAAGGATGCATGTGTATGCCATCAGAGAGATGTAGATGGTAAGTAATAGTTGTGGAACATTGTTGCTTCATTGGTTGTATACTTGAAACTTGTAAAAGAGGGTCCTTAATTGGAATTTCTGCTAGGATTTCTGCAATTGCATTTGCAGTTATTGATGTCATTACGTCTAGATTGTTTCACTGATAAAAATGTCTAATAAGAAGTACATTTTTAGTCTAGCTTATTTAAGATTATTAAACATTTGTAAATAGGAAAAACAATCGAAGTATTGACAAGCATAGTAACAAGTACAATAGAACTAAATTGATATATTACTCTCAAATGCATAATTGTCTATAAGCTACATCATTATTGACAAGGATATGCTCCATGTGCGTCTAAGCTTAAGTGGGTAGTTAGTTATTTGAAAGATACTATTTTTGAGATTTGTTATATTATACAACAACATTATTCTTTTATCGGTTTCAATGTATTTTGTCATCTAGGCATAGCAATATTCACTTTTATATGCTCTATTCAGAGCTACAATCACTCCTTGTTATGGGCTCTTCTTGACCCTCTAGGTCTAATGGTATAAGCCTATATCCTAGACTGGCTATGCAATGTTGTAGTTGTTTTTCTGCCACAATTGCAGTTGTTGTTTGTGGTGGAATAGATGCTTTTTCCTTTGGTTTGCATACATCAATTTGAGGTACATTTATGAGTGGTGACATTATTGGCTTTGGTAAGAAGCAAGCTAGAATTGATGCAATAACTATTTTCCTACAGGTTACAATCCAAATCTTCCTCTGTTTCTTTATGCACACCATTGCTTCTAACAAAGTTTCATTGTCACAAGGCATATCACACTCAAAACAATCATTATTTTGCACCATTGCTTTCCCAACTTTAATGTAAGTTGGGTGACGAGGCCTTTTCATTTTTCTAGTTATAGGTATCGACGTCTGAAGCTGAATGAAAAGTTGAATTGTAATATTTATAATTATAAAGGAAACTAGGCAATGTAAATAGCATTTATAAATATGAATGTAATAATCAATGCAATATAAAATGAAAAAGAACTATAGTACTTAATAATTGTAATGATCAATGTCAAAATACAATAATCTTTTCAATGGTGTATATCAATGTATATTCTCTAAGTCTAATATTTTTAAAAGTATGTAATAGTAAAAAAATAAAAATGATATAGATAACTTCTATCAAGTGTATAAACCTTTGTAATTCAGGGGATATGTAAATAGGTGTAGTTTTTGTGTACCTTGAAGTGATTGGAATTCAGAATCTGGAATATCGAAAGCTTTGTTTGCTGACAATTATGTGTGCTCCAACTTCTAAAGAAAATATTATATCACCAAATAATTTTTTAATCTTCATGAATAATGAGATTTATTAAAACTAATATCACATAAATTACAAACATATTTTTATTAGAATACGTGGTATTGATGGCATGACATATGTAAGCATGTGTGACAAAAAATATAGCATATAGTTTGAAAAAAATTCAAAACTGATAACATGATTTTATAAAATAATTATTCCCACAAATATATATATATAGTTAACTATAATAATAAAAATAAACACAAATATGTAACTATAAAAAAATTCCAACTCCATAAAATTAACCTTCAATCCACTATAATCATAATTATAAACTCTAATCCAAGCAATAACAATAAGATAAACCTAATAAAAATATTTCTACTACTTATTTCCATTAAATATTACAAATAATAAATTCTAATTACATTATTTATATATAGTAATGTAATTTACAAAATAAATTTAATCTACTTATCAATTTTATTATAAAATTATATACATGTATAGCTAGTTAAATCTTTTAGAAATAAAAAAAATTTATTGCTAAATAATTTCACTTTGGCTTGTAAATAAAATATTCCTAATATGTATAATTTATCTCATAATCAATAATAAACATAATAAATTATAAATACTACATATTGTTCTAATATTATGACATTTTTATTAAATAAAATTTATAATGTTAATTTTATAAAAAATCAAATATTATACATTACTTATATACTATTTATATATTATAATAATATACAATAAATTAAATATAAATTAAATCAAACAATAATACATAATATTAGTAATTAAAATCAATACAAATCTACATTATTAATATCAAATATACAAGTAAAACATAAAAATAAGTAAATTAATTTTTGAAAATTTGAGCTTTAAAAAGATAGTTGAAGTAAAATATTCAAATAAGAATTACTAATATAAAAATTGGAAATAATAAAATTTTAATTTTAATATTCAATTGAAAATAAAATATTTAATATACTAATTAATTATAATTTAATTAATTCAAATTAATATAATAAAGGTCTAGTCCATTTTTTGTTTCAATCTCTATGTGGACGAATGAAAAGTAAACAATGTAGATGACAGACATGGTTTCCATATTCTTGCATCATGTATTGACTATTTTAAACAGTAGATGCTTTTTTAAAGTTTGAGAACTGCATTTTTCAAATGGCTCTATGATCACATTAGCTAAATCATTCAATAACCTGACAGTATTTCTAGTTCAGAAATGCTATTCAAACAACTACCTACTAACAATTTGCAAAGAGAGACAGATAAAAATATAACCAAGTTACTTTCATGTGAAAATTTAGATGCATTTTACACATTCTTTCAAGATAGAGTAACAATAAATCTAATTTTTTTATTCTAACTTTGTTATTAAAAATAAATTTGATTTCATTATTCTATCTTTGTTATTCTGTTTTGTTACTCAAAGCTGTGAGTCAGAGTCAGGTCCCCCACAACACAAGAGGAGGTGCATTGAGTATGCAATGTTAAAAAAGTGGTGGTAAGATTGAATTATTTATGAACTTAAGGTATGGCAAGCCAAATAAACATAGCAAAAATGATACCTTCTGGGTTAAATCCCCTTCACCGCAACAAAGCTCTGACTTGTACCAAGGAAATAACAAGAAAATTAATGTTATAAAGATATATTGAAATGGTTTTATGTCAAAGAAAGATGGAAGAGAGGGTATATAATTCAACGTCTTCTCGACGTGCATCATATTTTACACCAACTTACAAAAAATGGATGAAGAAGGAAAAGAAAAAAGGAATAATCTTCAAATAACATAAACCATTCACTCCAACAGGTGTTTGACAGACACAGAAGATACCACATTAAGAACATCAAAACGAAGAGTCCATGCTTAAAGAAAGCCTAACTATAAGATTTTAGGAGTCCACAGTCAACCCCACAAAAAATGGCAGTAAAGTGCATAGGGAATAAAGCTCAAAAGCAATGGTTTAACCATTATTGAAGAAAAGGGAGACCATAATAATAAAGATAGAATAACAAAATTGTTGAAAAGAGTTTCACCATTATCGAAGAATAGGGAGACCAAGCTATAGCCACTTGTTACATATGCAGAAACCTTTTTGTAAGGATTTTCATGCTTCCATGCATTTGCAACTATGCAATTCATTCCATCTCTTGGCCTCCTCCCAGAACCCCCTTAGAATAGTAGGGCAAACATAGGTGCCTCCTATTACTGGGCTTCTCTTATATTAATACAAAGATGGGTAGGCACACATAAAATGAAGAGTTGGCCGCCCTATGAGGCATTTCAGGGAAGGTCAATCCTTCTTAAATGTTGCACTATTCCATATGTAATATAGTGTCTAATTGATGTAGTGAAACAAAAAAATTACCAAAATCAATGAATTTCTTCCTACCTTCATCAATCTTGTGCAACTACAAAATGAGTGGACACCTTGTCACAATACCTATTCATTGCACACATAAGTAAGGTCAGTTTATATGGTTTAATTCACCAATTGCTACCATAGTCAAAGATACTCACAAACAAAAAATAGAGCCAAGAAGCTAAATCTATGGGCAACAATTAGACTAAAAAATCCAAAGCAGAAACCATTTGTAAGCTTGTAGAAAATAAACCAAAGCAAAAATAATGAGCAGAAAACAAAAATTCAATAAAACCATACCAAATGAAATTTGTTGAATTGAGGAAAAGAAATGAGATTTTTGTAACTGCAAACGTACAAAAGAAGACAATTACAGACGAAGTGCAACCACAAATTGGGGTATGGTGGAAAGATGTCCCATATGCAGGAAAATGCGAACCATTTCCATCGAAATTCATCCAAACATGATGTAGAGAGACTAGATAATTAAAATAACTCACAAAACTTGTCACAGATGCAGGAAGATGTGAGTCATTTAATGGAGAAACCTGACACTTGTCATGGATAGTGATGGTTATGAAACATTGTGTGATATGTAAATATACATCTCCTTCATTCGTTTGCACATAACACTTGTCATGTGATGGCAGAACAATTGCCAATTGTATAAACCTAATTTAACGAGACAAATTAAGCAATTAAGATGATTTTAATTGTCTTCCACACCATTTTAGTAAATATTGAACGTTGATTTTGAAATGACATTTTCATACTTTAGTAAAGGGACACCTTTGGAGTAAATATTGAATCCCCATTCGTACAATATAAATTAACCAAATAAAGAATGGAAACTCATCAAATAGAGTGACTCATTTGACAAAGACATTAATAGAGCATGGGCTAGAAATTAGTCCAAGTGATGTAGTGAGGCAATATAGCCAGCTAGCATAATGAAAATGATAGTAATAATTTTTACATTCTTAACCATTAAAATTGTGTGAAGCTAGTATTGCTCAACGAATATTAAAAAAATCGAATTGCACTGTCAATGTTGATAAGGATTAAAGGGACGGACCAGAAGATAAAAGGACAAAACAAGCACAAAATATATTAGAAATTTAGAAATGAAAAATGACAATTGGAGACAATAATTTCTTCTGACAAAATAGAAGCAATAGCATTTAGAAATTATAATCCAAAGAAAACATAAATGAATATAGAGTGATCTATGTTTCTTTAATTCTCAAATCAAAAAGAACTTAACACATAGGATCCATTCCCATATATAACGAATAGTATCTAATTTCTCCATTGTTACAACAAAAACTAGAAAATACTCGAAGCTGCTCTATAATTTCCTCGCCTAAGACTGGGCCAGGTTCTCCTAGCTAGGAAAGGAAAGAAAAAAAATGCCAGCTAGTGGCCTCCCAGTGCCTGGTGTTTTTTGGTGCTCTGTCGGTTCCTACTCTCCATCCTATGGTGCTGGTTTTATTTTTTCTATTGAACTTGGATTTAGGCTGTAGGTGGTACGATGCAATGACCACCTACATGCCTTTTGTTAACTTGTTAAACTTTGTGTGTATTAAGAATAGGAACTCTATTACTTTTAATTACTAGTATGTTGTTACTTGTGTTTTTTATGTAAATTGTTAGGGGGTCTGTGTGGTTGTCTGTTGGTTTTCTGCTGGTTATTTCACCACTATTGTAAAGGGTGAGCCCCCTAGTTTTGACTGCTTTTATATCATAAACAAAAACTATAAACTATTTTTGCCCCTTTTCCATAACAGATTGCAAAAGAAAAGAAGCTATGTTACATAATATAAAATTATTTCCCTCTGTAGCATGTGGATTTAAGGAAAGCCCCCCTTTTCCTTAAAAAATTGCAATAAAAATGAGCACGATGAATCTTGAAAATATTCCTCACTTCTTTATAAACTTTCTTCCACTTGGACTCCCAATTTTCTCCTTATATGAGGGTAATGTCAAAACATGCTAAAAAATGGTTCCATATCACAAGATGATGTTTTCTGTTTACAATTGTGACAAGTGGCATTTCCCATAAATAACTATATTTGTATCTCACAAATGATAAGAAAACTCTCTATTTTGTTCGAATTATACTTTCTCAGGCATAGAGCATTTCAAAAATTAATGTCTAGAGGGATGGATAATATGGCTCAGGTTTTAAAATACACTTACCATAATCTTATCATGATTCTTTTCCCCACAACAGTGACAACCATCAACTAAAATTAACTGTTTTGAAATTTGGGCATCTATAATCTCAATAGAGTTAAACACATTAGTTTCCTTTTCTACTGTCATTTTAATTAACTCATCATAAGCTTAAGGGTACAAAATAGATAAAAAGAGAAGGAATTTTTAATTTATTTATTTATTTATAAAAAAAATCGATCCCTTTTGAGTCTTTGGCATTAAAGTTCTCTATGTTGAAACTTTCATAGCTGACCTTGTTCAAGTCCAACATTTGAGACCCTTTTCACTACACAAACTTATTTGGTATTGCTTCATGGCTTCTAAATGTATATTGGTGATATATCCTACCAGTCTTGCATATCAATATCAAGACATGATTTTGTTATTGAATATCACTAACTCTATCATGTCCTTGTAGAATAACTACCTCAAAAGGAATTAGACAATCATCCTTGAACATCACACACTAATTGAAAAATAAGTCAACTTTGGCTATTTAACAATTTTAGCTTAGGAATGAAGCCTTAGTGTGTGATCTTTAAGCGATCTATTAGACTCAATGTAATTCTAGAAAGCCACACAATTGTCCAATACCAACAAGAGTTGTAGGGAAACATAGTTCCTACCAAGGGTAGCAAGACCATAGATGAAATGTTTGCGTCATACTCTTCATATATAATGCATACAATGTCAGGAAGATTTTGTTCGAATAGATCTCTCTATAAATTACAATGGATATTGGCTTCTTTTCTATGTAATGTGCAACTATATTTATGGTGGTACGTAGGCTAGATAACTTTGTTGCACTAATTGCAAATTATAGAGTCAATGATATCTAGACTGTCATAGGCAATAAGAACTTGCATGTGCTGCAACATAACTCCTATGGAGGCAAATGTGGATTTTTAATCTTCAATGTTTAAAGTGCCTAGAAAACATGTTTAGTCAATATATAGTACATTAGGTTTTAGGGAACCTGTAGTGAATTAAGTTAAAGAGTTGGGTGCAATGTGAAAACAAAGTTGAAAGCATTGTAAATATCTAGAGGCAAAACTTCCTTAATTTAAACCTAAATCATGAAACCCTTGCTATTAAATGTCCCTAATAATAAATGCAGATTGGAGAAAATAGACAAGAAATACCTTACCTGCAGAGGAAGACTAAAAATGTAAAGATTCTATTTTATCCTTTTTCCCATCATTCAAATTAAAAATTAAATCAAAATTAGAGTTAAACAACATCAAGAAAACATGGAATAAACCCCTACCAATACTCGGATAAGCTTTAAAAAAAAAGCAATAGAGAGAAAGTAACGGGTATAGGTGTAAACACTAAGCCAAATCACTTAAATAGTAATAAAAAATGGGCAGTTCATAGATTTCAACAGCCGACAGATCTGCATTAATTCTTGGAAAGTTTATCACTATTTTACAGCAATTAAATTGAAGATTTTTAGGGGGAAAAACAGTGCTAAGGCTGAAATTGAATATGCACTATATTCTTATAATTTCGCATGCATCATTCCCACAACACATGAAAAAGAAAATCTAATACAAATTGAATCTAAGCTTACTGTCAAATAAAACATAGCAGAGAAAACAACATGTAATGGCGGATTAACAGTAATGGATGTGAGTGGACATACAAGGCTCTTTGCCGATACGTTATTATCAACAACATTTTCCCAAGTTCCAACAAATTTTTGTTATATTATGAAACTTCTAAGGGGAAAAGGGTTTTGAGTTTCTAGGAAACTCAAATTTTTGTTCCAAAGCCCATACAACAGGTGAGTTTGAGGCCAAGCAAATTTTGAACATGTGTTTGACCCTCCAATAAACCCTACTCTATGTTGATCATTTGAATTTCTTTCCTAAGTGTTTTTTTGTCTATAAATAAAGAGTTGCTACCACTTTCACACCATGGTGAAGTGGTGCTTATCTTGGGGATTTACCAACCACTTTGAGAATGCTCTACAAGGATGATGGCTATTGTCATGACAACAGTAAGAAACCCTTTCCAAAGCCAACACAATATGTGAGTTTGAGGCCGAACATTTCGTCAATGGAGCCTTAAATAAGTGAACTTGGTAACTTAGCTTGGATTTGACTCAAGCCAAGTTGAAAGGTTATATCCTACATTTCAAGAAACTTAAAATGCATAAATGTATGTTGCTTTGTTACTATGAAGAATGTTGGAGTAGTTTTTTTCACTTTCGCAACTATTAATTTCGTCATGAGAGAATGTAACGTGAGCTAATTAGGATGTTTTATGATTAAACTACTTTTTTCTAGAGCAGTAGGTTATATACTACTTTCAACCCACTTAAATGAAATAGTTTGCATCAATAGACAAATTTAAAATCTTTGTGCATTCTGCAATCTTTTAGTTATATGTATTGGCAGAAGTGTAGCATGTGAGACTGTTATGAATACCCACAACATATTGTTTTCAATATTTTGACCATGTTGAATAGTAAACTTAGACTCACCAATCCACCTACAAGGCTACAACCAAAATACAATATGCCAATCTATTCTCTAGCTCAAGATTAGTAGGTCAGATCTTCCTTTAAAATAGCAGTAGGGTACTTGTAGATGTCATTGTTAAAACATAATTTAATATTTTCAAAAAATATATTATGATATGAAACTTTTGAAAAAAAAATCATAAATCATCATACAAGAATAAAGACCATTATAATAATTGGATACCACTCATATAACTAGTAAGTCCCTTTTCAAAAATCTATACTTTCCCTAGATGTCATCACTATAGTTTTGCATGAATTTTTGTATCATCAAAAATATCAACATGAAATATTGTTCTGTAATTAATTTTAGCTCCACAAAAATGCCATATTATTTTCTTGTTAACATTGATTTTCTCCCTCAAGGATCATTTTGAATGATCTTTTCTACTTTTATTTATCTACACAATTCATTTTTTCTATTATGATAGTCTTTTGAGGTTGTCATGTATCTAATTTTTGATATTATAATAATGATCTCTTTATGACCATCACAATAGCCTTGCAAGAATATCTTCTACCTCCTTCCATCATTTCTTTCTCAAGAACTGAATCACTCAAACATGTTTCTACTTTTATCTAGCATTCTATTGAATCATTCTATTATGTGAATTGATTAAGTGATATTTTGGTACCAATTACTCAAATAATGTGCTTGGAAAACATAAAAATTTACTTTGGAATTCACAAATCTCAATGTTGGTCGTAATAGATTTTCCATTTGTAAATTATGAAGTTTTTCTTTTTTCTTTTTTTGTCCATTTTCATATTAGAATTAGTGTTCAAGGAATAATGGCAGCCTTAAATTACATAGTATGCAAGAATTATAGGGTTGGTTTGCTCATCTCTTTTTTTCTTTAATTACAACTCATATATAGATTGGTAGAAGATATATGTTATGAATAATTCATCTATTTTCTATTCATGAAGGAGAGGACCCCTTACCAAAAATCGTTGAAAAAACTAGTGAGATTGAGAAGTTTTGTATTCGTTGCTCAGGCAACATACTCATGTTTAACACAAAGAAAGGGATTTTGTCACTCCCACCCTCTTTAATTTGATTAAATTTTTAGTGATTACTAGAGATTATTTTAATGGAATGATGAATGAGTTGTCAAGAGATCTCATATGGCTTTAGTTACATGTTAAATCTACTACTACCAACATATATTGTACATACTTCTCTCTCATGCCAACTAGAGATAGATCATTGTTTTCATTATTCATGGTCTTGGACAGTACGATCCAGTAGATTACAAAATATCTCAAAGCAATTTTATAGATCTTTTCTTTAAACAAAATATGTATTGATAGATTTTATTAGTCATTTTAGTTTGAAGGATGTGCAAGGTAAAATTCTTTTATCATCTTTGTTCTCAGTTCATACATTGTTTGAGATATTTACATCATGAATTCACAAGACATTGAATTTTTTATTTTTTTTTAAATCTAGAATTTATTGGAAACTAAATTTAACCTAGAAAAGAAATTCAAAAATGATTACTAAAACAATTTAGAAGCTCTTATAAGTTTTTTTTTTTACCTCCAGATAGCGTGAATCTACCAACACATATTCATGTTGCATATTCTCACAAGATAATTATTACTAGTTAATGCCCACATTAGAACTCATAGGGGACCATTGCGTTAATGAACCATATTGGGACCATGTACAGGATGTTGAAGCATATGTTTCATAAGTAATCTATGATTTTCTGAAAACATTTATGCTCTTGACCATCATATCTAATCAGGTTTTAAATTTCTATCTATGCTTTGGAAACAATCAAAATTTCTACAATCCTTAACAATTCATATTTTTCATCTTGCCAATAATATTTGTATTAGAAAATTAATAGAATGAAAACTTTTTCGATCACTGCTCAATTTATTTGTATACAATTCGGTATGAAATCAAAACCTCTTTCTATGTTTTGTCTTTTGAACAGTGCATGTTCCTATTTTATGTTCCAATACAATACTCTATTTTTCTAACCAACAGGTAGGGAGTCTAGCTCTAACAGAGCCCTTGTTTATAATGAAACATTTGTGTTAAATTAAAAAAAGTGCCTATTAAAAAATAATTGAAGAAAGTAAATAAATAAATAAAAATATGATTCAGAGAAAAAAATAGTTCACATAGGCAACATAAATGCTTCTCTACTTAATAAGTTAAAAAAAAATGGAAAAACAAATCATGGGAGGGGCTTCTGAGAACAAGGGTTTCTTAAGCTACGAACAACTTTGATGCCCTAATTCTTGGCCATAACAATATATCTCAAGAAAAGATGAAAGGGAGAAGAAAATTATTAATAATTATCCATGGATAAACATAAGTTGATAGTCTAGAAAACCATAGACTATGCAAGAACAAAAACAATTAAAAAAAAAAAGAATAGAAATCTAACTACACCTACACAATTAGGGCCAATGAAAAGGAATGATGTTTATAAATGCTTTGCCATGGTTAAGGTGTTATCCATTCTAAAAAAATAAGAAGAGGAAAAAATCCTATATTCAACGTTGATCACAATCATATTTCGTAAGCCAGTAATTTTTTTAGCATTATAAATATTGAATTCTCATCACAAAACTTCTAGAATTTATAGTAGCTAAGAACTCCAAAATACATGCCAGTGTAATTAGATTAGAGATAAAATGACTAATCTCATTTGATACATGACAATTTAGATTTAGAAGATACTAGTAATTAGTAATTAATAATTAAATAGATCATAAGAACATTTAGAGATGAGTGGGCTCCTAAAACATCCATTGGAGCCTCTAGAACAAATCCCCTAGCGTGGGAGACTCTTCAAATCTAGACTCCAAAACGTGTTTGCATTTTTGCCCCCTTTCTTGACATTTATATACATATGTGAAAATGTAGAAAATACATTTAGACTATTTGATTGGCTTGTTGTGAAAACTATCTAAAAAAATTTTGTCACAAAATTTTGAACCCTTGTGTGAAGTTTGACCTAAAGGCAACCTTGTGAAACATGGAAACAATCTCCAAGTTGTGGGACTTGAACAATGAGATTGAGTCTCTAGAGAAGGTTGGCTTCCTTGCGATCAAGGTGCACCTAACCACTTCTTGAGAGGAAAAGGGAGAAGGAAATGTATCAAAATCAAACTACCTAATCTAATCTAGAGGGGGTGATACACCAAAATAGTATGTTCAATCTTATCTCTACCTAGAAATGCACAATTCATCAATATAATCTCAACAACAGATTCAATCCTTGCTTAATTCAACAACCACATGGAGATCGAAGACCAATAAAATGCTATAAGAAAGGAACTTCACACTATATCATTCAAAGGCCAAATAGATATGTATACATGAAAACCTAACCTATCGGGAGCACACGCAAACTAGCACACATTAGTTGTACATGTATAACAAAGATTTAAGTAAATCAAAATACAACTAATTCTACTTGAGTTTTAAAACTTAATGCAACTAAAAAGAAAGAGTCTTCATGCAACCTTCGAGCAGATCAATAACGGCACCCATAAGAGGCCTTATTAGTGTGCCCAATAGTGAGGGATGTGGATGTGCTCTCCTCAAACACAACTATTGAATCCCCAGATGATGAATGATATGCAATGGTGAGTATGAAACTATGCTAAATGAACAAGAATACTTCAAGAGATGGTTATGGAAGTAACCATTCTTGAGGGCATTCAAGGATAATGAGATGGATGTAAGAAATAAATCTAAGAGTACAACTCTACCATGAATATGCAAAACAATGCAAGAAGTACACAAACTACCAAAGGGGTTAGTACTAAAATCTCTAGAATCACTAAAAAGATCTAAGCGTAAACTAACATGATAACAATATATATGGAGGAGATGAAGAATGCTTGAGACAAGGGCTCTATTTATAGGTTTGAGAGAGGCCTTGGGGAGGTGACATCTATGTGGCATCCACATAGGTGCCACAAGGGAGACACATGGGCTAATAGGACAAGCCATGAAAAGGGCAACATAAGCCTTTTTGGTGATTAAGATGGCTCAAGGTGTGCTCACACATGTGTGAGAAACCTTGGAGAAAGGAAAGGGGGAAAAGTGTCTAAGAATGTAAGAGGCTTTTTGGAGGAATTAATGCAAGGGGGCCCTTTTTGGGCTTTGAGATGTTCACACATGTGTGAGCAAACACTTAGAGGATACTAGGTGTTTAGGAGGGTATTTAGGATAATAAAGTGGGATTAACTAGTAGGTAGGCTTAGAAGGATGAGAGTGATGAGTGGTAGACTAGTTTTTAGGTGACATTGGGATTAAATAAATCATGGGATTATAGAATTTAATAAAGTGGAGGGGATTAAATAAATTAGAACTTATTTAAAAGAAGATTTATGGAGCATTATGCATTAAATAAATTTAACACATTAGAGGGGATGCATTTAAATTAAATTTAAATACTTTAGGGAGGTAAACCTATTTAATTAAATAAGTAGAAGAATATGACAAATATAATTAATTAATAAATAATCAATTGTAGTCTAAAGGGAAATATTAAATAAATCAATATATTGTTTGGGACGATTTTAACCGTCTACATTTTGCATGTCTTTGATGTGATGTAAGGACAACAATACATCAAAGAAAAGAAAATATAGGTTGCCCCAAAGAGGAGAGGAATCTTAGGAGTTGTGTTGTAGTGACAAGAGGGGAGGAGGGTGTCCCCTGGAGGAAATGGGGTGAAAGAGGAATATATATTGCCCCATTTTCTCAAAAATAGACATGGGAAGGGAAATAAAAAGGCTTAAAAGATGACCTTACATGACATGTCGGTAAGACTGAAATGAAGCCAGGTGAGTTGGATAATGATTTAACTAGATGTATCCTAACTACATGAATACATGGGATTCAATTGTGTTCATAGGGGAGAGCACACCTTAGTTTGATATTATAAGAGGAGTTATCCATCAAATGCTATAGACATGTAGATGACAAGATTCCTTTGTGTGGACTAGACTCTCAACAAAATCGAGACTTTAGGACAATAGATGTAGTTTTCATAGTCATGATAGAATAAATGACATCTATGCACTGGAGAGGTCTAGGCACACCCAAATCATTTTTAGGGATCTTGGTGGAAAGTGTGCTAACCTGTTGCCCCTAGTGAGCAATACCTAACCATAACTCAAAAATTGATAGATATGTGCTAAAGAATCATGAAAATAGATCATATCACAAAATAACCCATGTAATCAAGTTAAGACATTCAAATGATACCAAGATATTGAAGATCGAGGCACACTTGAGGAGGCTATCACTGACACACAAAGATAAAATCAACAAAAGACTTTATGGCCAAGTAGTCATGCAATCAATAGTTATTTCCATAAACTTTATTCAGATGGTGAATATGTAAAGCATGTGTAAGAAAGATGCATCATGTAAGACAAAAATTGATTGTTTGATTGTATTGAAATGTTTGTTATTCTTTGCTAGCAATTGCGTGAAAGGAACTAGGTTCTCAAATCATTTAGTCTCATTGTGAATTTGTGTAAGTTTGTTTGCAATCACTATTTTGATAAGCTCAATGTGACAGGGTGAAGCTCAATCGCATGAGAAGAGATGATGAATAGAATAATTTGGACAAGATGCATGATCAGATGATGGAAGAACTAGATTGAATGAGTTGAATGATGTTGATAAGATCAGGTTAGAAGAAAAAGATAGTTAGATAGGATGGAAATTGATTTATAGGAAATTATTGGAAGAAGACAATTTGATTAGATTAGAGGATAAATGAGTTGATTGAATTGAATTGGAAGAAGTAAAAATTGATGGAAGGTGGAATTAGATTGGAACCAATGACAAGGGATAACCAAGGAATGGAAAATGGATGAAGTGAAAGATGAAAGAATATGGGGACCAAAGGATATGGTATCGGACAACAGGGAGCCAAGGACCATGCTTCAAAATGAGTTAAAATGCCCCATACCAAGGATAGGAAAATGGAAGGAAATGTGGTGGGAAAGGATGCATGGAAATGGATAGATGGTGTGTACATGATACGTATGGAGGGAATGGAAGTTCATGAATTATTTCCAAAGCATACATGGATATTATTATTGTTTTTTTGTCTGTTGTTGTTGTTATTTTTGGTTCCTCTAGTTCTGATCTCAAGCAAAGGTATGAAAGTGGAAGAGATATGAATACAAGACATAAGAGGGATGGTATGAATATGGAAAAGAGGAAATGCATGTGATAATCAAGATCAAGGACATATGAAAGGATGATGGGATTATGTAGGATTATGGATGGAGGATGCACAAAATGAACATGACAAGGACTATGGGATGCAAGATATTGATAGGATGTCAAGATCAAATATGTGAATGGATGGTGGGAGTATGTAGGATATTGTGGGGATAATGTCCAAGGAATATGTCGAGTGAGCATGGATGGAGCTTGCCCCCAATGCAGAGTGCAAGTAGAAGAGAAAAAAATGAATGGATGACTAAGTGGAATTAGAAGACACTAGATAAAAAGGGAGGACTCAAACATCTAGATACATGGATGGTATCCCTTGATATTTATTTCTCTTTCTTTATTATTTTCAAGGAATTTTGTAATATTTTCTTAGGATGAAATGGATTGGTAAATGAAGGTCAAGAACTTATGAAAAAGTTTGGATGAAGGGGGTGGACTAGTGAAAACCTAATCTATCAGAAGCATGCACACAGTAGTTGTACATGTATATCAAAGAGTTAAGTAAATTAAAATACAACTAATTCTACTTGAGTTTTAAAACTTAATACAATTAAAAAGAAATAATCCTCATGCAACCTCAGAGTAGCTCAACAAAGGTGCCCACAAGAGGCCTTGTTGGTGTGCCCAAAGTGAGGGATGTGAATGTGCTCTCCTTAAACACAACTATTGAATCCCAAGATGATGAATGATATGCAATAGTGAGTATGAAACTATACTAAATGATCAAGAATACTTCAAGAGATGGCTATGGAAGCAAAAATTCTTGAGGGTATTCAAGGATAATGAGATGGATGTAAGAAATAAATTTAAGAGTGCAAATCTACCAAGAATATGCAAAACAATGCAAGAAGTAAACAAACTACCAAAGGTGTTAGTACTAAAATCTCTAAAATCACTAAAAAGCTCTAAGCATAAACTAACATGATAACAATGCGTATGGAAGAGATGAAGAATTCTTGAGACAAGGGCTCTATTTATAGGCTTGAGAGAGGCCTTGGAGAGGTGGCATCTATGTGGCATCCACATAGGTGCCACAAGGGAGACACATGGGCTAAGGGGAAAAGCCATACAAAGGTCAACATAAGCCTTTTTGGTGATTAAGATGGCTCAAGGTGTGCTCACACGTGTGAGCAACCTTGGAGAAAGAAAACGGAGACAAGTGTATAAGAGTGTAAGAGGCTTTTTAGAGGAATTAATGAAAGGGGGGCTTTTTTGGGCTTTGAGTTGCTCACATATGTGTGAGCAAACACTTAGAAGCTAAAAGGTGTTTAGGAGGCTATTTAGGATAATAAAGTGGGATTAACTAGTAGGTAGACTCATAAGGATGAGAGTGATGGATGGTAGACTAGGTTTTAAGTGGAATTAGGATTTAATTTAATCATGAGATTATATAATTCAATAAAGTGGAGGGAATTGAATAAATTGGCATTTATTTAAAAGGGAATTTATGGAGTACTATGCATTAAATAAATTTAACACATTAAAGGAGATGCATTTAAATTAAATTTAAATATTTTAGGGAGGTAAACATATCTAATTTAATTAATTTAATTAAAAGTAGAAGAATATGAGAAATATAATTAATTAATTAATAATCAATTATAGTGTCAAGGGAAATATTAAATAAATTAATATAGTATTTGGGATGATTTTAAATATCTACACCATCATATGATTTTCTTTAAGATTAGCAAAGAATCTAGCCACCATATTAATTGAGAATGCTATATCAGGTCTTGTGTGCATTGCATACTAAACTTTTCCAATCATTGATATGTAGGTAGTCTAATCTACCTCCTTGGAATCATCATTTTTGGAAAGCTTATGTCCAGTAGACATAGGTGTTCCAACTGGTCTAGAATTCTCTATTCTAAATTTCTTCAATATCTCCTTGATGTATTTTGATTGAGTAATGTAGATACCATCCTTCATCTATTGAATTTGTAAGACAACAAAGAATTTAATCTCTCCAAACATTGACATTTCAAATTACTTACTCATTTCCACAAAAAATGATTTGCACAAATTATCATTTATAGTAAATAATGTATCATCCACAAAGACTTCTGCCAACACAATCTTCTTATCTTGTCCTTCTTTGATGTATATGTTGATGTTATCATTAGTTCTTTTAAACCCAATCTTTATGAGATAATTATGTAACCTTTCGTACTAGGCTTTGGGGGCTTGTTTGAGACCATACAAAGCTTTGTGTAGTCTGCAAACCATGTCCATTTTGCTAGGATCAATGGAACCTTCTGGTTTCTCAATGTAGACTTCCTCTTCTAAGATTCCATTCAAGAATGTTGATTTCATATTCATCTGATATACTTTGAATCCTTTGTGTATTGCATATGCAAGGAGTTTTCTAACACCTTTTATTCTAGCAACAGGAGAAAAATTCTCTCCATAATCAATATCTTCTTCTTGAGCATAACCCTTGCAAACTAACCTTGCCTTGTTTCTTGAAACTTCTATGTTCTCATTTAGCTTTTTTTTAATACCCATTTTGTGTCCATTACATTCTTGTCCTTGGGTCTAGGAACTGTATGCACCCTAAAATGGTCACCTAGACTATGGGCTCCCATTATTCAATTTATCAAATTTCATGAATCAATGGTTTGCAATATTTTATTAAATCAATTCAAATCAATTTCTTTGATCAAATTGTAATTAATTTAATTATTTCAATATTTCCTAAAGGTTTGATCATTTTATACTAAGTCTTATTTAATTAAAATACAACCTTCTTTTAATTAATTTATTAATTCACATTTAATCAATTAAGAGAAAAAACCCTCTTTTAATTTAATTAAATATTTTCTATTTAATTAAAAGAACTTGCTCCCTTTTAATTAAATAAAATCTCCTTTGAATTGAAAGAAGATCCCTCTTTTAATTAAATAAATAAAATCTCACTTGAAAAAAGGAAATTAAATAAATTATTTTTTCCTCTACACTTAATGCACATATTTCTAAGTGGTATTCCATTTAATTTTCCTCATCTTTTCTCATTGGTGGAATTTCATCTCACATGGATCATTCTTTCTCCACCCTTGATTAAATCGTATTGCCTTTTAATCTTAATCATCCATTCTTCTTTATATGGAGAGCCCTCTCCTTATTTTTGATGATCCATGATCATGCTATTGTTATGTTGCAGGTTTAGAGAGCGATTTTTGGAGGAGTTTGAGCATTAAATCTTTTTGTGGAGAACTTCTATCTTTTTGTCTTCTTCTCTCATGCATCCATGGCTTCCATCATCATGATCCATCCTTGCATTTTCATATTAGCTTAGATCCATATTTGTTTTATAGATTAATATTGCATTTCCCTTTCATAGAATAGATTTCCTTTCTTGCATTGCTTTACATTGTCATCATTTAGATTAGTTTGCATCTTCATTTGCATTCATATTTTGATCTTTGAATCTCTCATTCTATGGTGTACTTGCATGGGCACAAACTAGATCAAACTAAGGACCTCTATCACAAATTCTTGCACTCCATGAATAGAGAGCTATGAGCCGTCATTCAAGACCTCATTCTTGAGCAATCTTGGATATAGTGACTCATAGAAGTGTGCTCACATTTTAGGCATAAATTTTTGGCACCCATCGTGGGGAAACCCACCTTTACTTGCTAGTTTTAGATATTTTTGGAGCTAACCCTCATATGCAGATTTGGTTGGAGACAAAAAACCTTAGATCCTAAAGATTTGATCTTATCTCCCAAATGGATTGGTATTTTAGTTTGAATTTTTTTGCAAGGTGGTGATATTTCAGAGAAGTTTCCGCAAAATTTTCAAATTTTTTCAAGGTATTTTGAATTTTTTTATAATTTGTTCTTGATTTTTCATGAAAATTTGTTTTAGGGTGCAAATTAGTGAATTTTTTCAGAAAAGTATACATTTTTGGAAAGGTCTCTAAATTATAAATAGGGTTGGTTCTTTGTGTTTTGATTTTAGAGATCATATTAAGACTCAATAATTCAATTTGCAAAAATTGGTCTGTTTTGACAAAATGGCTCCCTAGGGCACAAATGAAAAGATCTTTTCAAAATTCTAGATTTTTTGGAAAGCTATCTAATTTTTTATAGGGGTTTCTTTTTTACATTTAGAATTTTAGATTTTAATTCATATCATATAAGTTCAATCTTGTTGACTAGGTCAAAAATCAATATTAAAAAAGGGCATTTAATGAATAGCTTGCATTTAATTTTCACATGGATCAATGCATGATGTGAGCTTTAATTTGGGTTGTTTTCTAGTTATTATTACTCTTAAAAAATACATTTTTAGATCTAACCCTAGTTTTGCATAAGTTGGATATATATTGCATATCTTGTGTTTGCTTGTTTTGAGTTTGCAAGCATTCAAGCGTAAAAAAAAGGTACAACAGAGAAAAGACATGTTGCAAGGATTACTAGGTATTTTTTTGGATCTCTATAACATTTGGATTTGGAAGTAAAATGAACCCTCTCATGTGTTTGGCTTGGGTACTTTTACATACTTTCATAGATTCACACTTCATTTGGTGCTCTAAAATTGGATCTAGATTTAGTTTCATGCATATGTGTTTTATATAATAATTAGGCCCTATGAACACTATTTATGGAGTTCTTGAGGGAATGTGCTTCATTCACTTGCCTTAGATGCAAAGCTATTCTCGACGATAGATCCCCTTGTAGGTAGGGAAGGATATATGTTATTATCTCACTATTTCGCTTGGGATTGTCCTCAACATCCATTGGTACTTTCTCTTTTGAGATTAACGGTATTTATTGTTGCCTTTTCCAAAAATTTGGTGAGGTGATTTAAAATTAGCGTGTCAAAGAATCTTTTTTTCTATGTTTGGGTAAGGTGAAGAGGCTAGAGGAGGATGCTTTGTTCCCTTTTGGACACATCAAAAACTTGGAACCCTTGAATCCAAACCAAGTCTCCATGTGGTACAACTTTGTGAGTCTTCCTTGATTAAAGAGGGTTAATTGTAGTGGGCATTCCC
This sequence comes from Cupressus sempervirens, assembly GCA_028749045.1. NCBI lineage: Eukaryota > Viridiplantae > Streptophyta > Pinopsida > Cupressales > Cupressaceae > Cupressus > Cupressus sempervirens. The sequence continues at coordinate 548,591,233 of CM053789.1, forward strand.
TTTATTAGGTTAACCAAGTGGATGGAACCTCAAGTGGTAATAGCCATTTTTGACGTGGTAGTAGCAACCACTATATAAATGTCCTTGTGGGGGAAATCCTCATAAGTGTAGTTTTTTGTTGAGTTGTTGGATTTCCTCAGTATCTCCAATTGATTAAATTCTTAGAATATGTCAAAACCCTAGTGTACTAGGATTGGATTTTGCCCACTCTAGATTGCAAAAGCTATAGAGTTGAACATTACTAAGAACCATAGTGCTGCCAAATTTTCTTTTCTAAGACTATGTGCATGATTGGAAAACATTTTGAGAACATACATAGTGGTGGTTCTAGGGATTAGATTGATACTATGACACTATTCTTGTTTATGTGCAAGGTTGATTTATCCCTTACTCATGTTTGAAGATGTTTTCTTGAAATTCCTAATTGCCATCGTGCATGCTTGGTTCATGATTCAAGATATCACACCTAGTTGTATATTTAAAACAAATAAAATCTAAGTTCTTGAATTGACATTTTATGATCAAATTGCTTTGCTATCCTGTTATCTCCAGTCTCCCTAGGTTGATCCGGTTCAGATTATGCTACTTAACCCATTGTTAGAAACTTGTTTGCACCTTGAGTTATTGTGCTTTGACCCCTTGAATTAGTGATCTTTGATTTCACAAGTGACCTTGTTTGGAGTTGGTGAGTTAGAGACCATCATTATTGAGAAAGATATACCTTTGGATTATTTGATATTATGCTTGGAGAGTCTTAGTTCTTGTCCATCCACTTTCATAAAAATTCAATTTTAATTATTTATAATTTGGGTAAATCATCCTCCTAGTCCATATGTGCTAGGGTATTCACTCAAAGTTGTGGGCACCTCTGTGGCCGTGTTGGTTTATGCCTATTGTAAAATTCTATCTTATCACATCTCTTTTGGATAAGTGAGTGCTTTTACTATCGTAGTTTGGTAACAACATTTCTTAGGGTTAGCCTATCACCTAGTACCTTTTCTTCCATGTCGGTTACAACAATATATCAAGTAGATCAAGGAAAGTAACCTCAAGTCATCTTCAAACAATTACCTTTAATTCAAACTCATCAAAGACATAAGGAAAAAGAACCTATGTTTGTTTAATCACCTTAGCATATTCCAAAAGCTTTGTTTGACCCTAGTAGTGACCTTATTGAGTTAAGTACACCCTTAGCATCACCTCACTCAGATATGGATATGGATTTTACAATGGCTCCACAAAAGAAGAATCAAAGTGGTGAATACTATGTTGACCTTTTAAGTGGTAGTGCCACTCGTGAAAATAGACCAACCTCACCCCATATTGAGGATAGATATTTGGATAAATACCAAAGGGCTGAGAAAGGTAAGCCTTATGCCTATCAAGAAGAGAAATCCCAATATGATGATCAAATTAGTGAACCTTCTAGCACTCGTGTGAATGCAACATTTATTGGTAACTGGTTTAGACAGTCAAGACTGTACACACCGCTCATGACACCTTTAGGTTATGCGAGTGGCAAACTCAAAGTACTTGAGCGTGAGAGAAAAGCCCTTCTAGAGGAACAAGCTAAGAAGGAAGAACAATTTAGATGCCCAGAGGAAGAAAGGCAAGTTATGATTGAGATAGAAAGGAAAGCTCGTCAAGAAGCACAAGACCTTTTTGTGGCTTTGCAACTTGACGATAAATTCAACAATGTGCACATTGGTGGTGGAAACAACTCTCCTCCATCCACCCCTCCCAAGACTCCATGAAGTGGAAGACACTCAAGAACACCTTCACAATCTCCTAGCCCTAGAGGAAGGAGAGCTTCAAGACATGATTATTATAGGAGACCAACACCTCCTAGAGTTTCAAGACAACCTTCACAACAAGCTCATCATGGTTCACAATATGGAGGTGGTAGCTTAAATTTTGACTATAATTCTTATGATTACATGGCTATGCAACTAGAACCACATTTTCAGCAACATATGGAAGCATATATGGACCAAAATAGAGATGCATGCTTTCAACATTTAATCAACAAGGGTGCTAAGGTCCCTTACAAATTTGATATAGAAAAAAAGATTCAAAAGCATGATCCCTCTATGAAAGAAGAAATTGACCAATTGAAGAAACAACTAAAGAAAATATTGGCACCCAAGAGTTCTTTTTCACTTGATTCAATTTATCCTAATCCTTTTGATAAGAGTGTTGACATGAAAGATTTTCCTAGAAAAATTGAGATCCCCCAATATGACAGATATGATGGAAATGGGGATCTAAATGATCATGTGCATCAGTTCTATACTATGAGTTTTGAGTTTCATCATGAGGACTCATATCTTATGAGATTATTTCCAAGGAGTTTTAAGAGTCAAGCAATGGAATGGTTTACCAATGTAACTCCTCTTATTAAGACGTTCCCTGAGTTAATTCAAAGATTTGTTCAACACTTTGCATACAATCTGTCTTGCTATTGGACTTATGTCACACAAACAAAAATCAAGGAGAATCCTTTGTTACTTTCTTGCAAAGATGGAAATGACAGTGCTCTCACTATTCTTGGACTATTCTTGAGAAAGAAAAGATTGAAATCCTCATTAGTAACATGGTTCCTGAGATGAAGTACGAAGTTAAGAAGATGGTTTTTGAGTCCTTTGATACCATGGTTGAAGTTGCATTTAAAATTGAGGATGTTTTGAGAGAGCAAGGTGGTTTAACAAAAAATAGAAACAACAACAACAATGGTTAGAATAACAATAATAACAAGGATAAAGGAAATAACACATGTTGGAATAAGAAAAAACAAGTGGTTAATGATGGAGTTGTGGCTTCCTCTAAGCCTAAAGACCAAGTTGTTCTCCATTTGTCTAGTGCCAATCAACAAAGCAACAAGACAAGATAACAAGAAAGGCCTAAAGGAGAGAAACCTAACTTTACACAATTGGGTGAGTCATATAAAGAGATACTCATGAAGCTCCTTGCTCGTAATCTTGTGCACCCTTATGATGCTACAAATTTCTACATACCCAAATTTAAGCCGTGGTGATGGGATGAGAAGGCCTATTGCAAGCTTCACAATGGCATTATACGTGATATTGAAAACTATAGGAGATTTAAACATATGGTTCAAGATCTTATCGAGAATGGAAAATTTTAAATAGATGGATTAGATACCAATACTAATCACAGAACATTCAAAGAGCCTTTGCCCAAGTATGAGAAAGGGGAAGCCTTCCAACCTAAGAATGGCAAGGCTACAATCAATTACACTTATGGAAATGCAAAAAATGTTGTCAATATACTTGAGGTTGTAGAAGAAAGTGTCAACATGATGGAAGATAAAGATCCCAATGATTATTATTTAAATTTGAGCTCTCCGATCCTTGGTGAAAAACCTATTTTGGTGCTAAGGGGTGCTCACTCTAGAGAGTCATCTCAAGGTCCCCTTGTCATTAGAGGACCCAATTCAAACTAGTCAACTAAACCTAAGTAAGTGTCTTCCTAAAGTCTCAATGTTGTTACGCAAAGTCAAAGTCCCATTTTCATCAAAGGACCTAGTTCAAACCAACCAAGTAAGCCAAAATGAGTGCAATCCAAGAATGTTCCTTCAAAACTAGTGGTCAATCTTATGTCAAATTATAATCTTGTTGATCAATTACAAAGAACCCCTGCTCAAATTTTGATTTTTGAGCTTTTAGAGTTGTCTCTAAGATACAAACAAATCCTTGAGGATGCTTTGTGCATGGAAAATGTCCCAAAAAATTTAGATGTCAATCAATTCTAGAACATGGTTAATCATACTGCTAGCCCTCATTACCTTTCCTTTTCAGAGGAAGATGATAAATCATTGAGCCATCCGCACAAATCTTGCCCTTCATATTGAGGTCATGATCCATAGAACCCGTGCTTGGTGTGTGTTAATAGATGGGGGTGTTGGGCTTAAGATTTGTTCTTTGAGTCTTTTAAAGACATTAGGTTATTCTAAACAAGTTATTGATACCAGAAGGAAGATTATTATCAAAGCCTATGACGAGGCAGAGAGAAGTTCAAAGGGGTTGGTCATCCTTCCCGTTAGGGTTGATCCTGTTGAAAATATATTTTATTCCAAATAGTTGATGTTGGATCCCTTACGTACAATATTTTACTTGGTACACCATGGATTTATGATATGAAAGTGGTGCCATCTACCTATCATCAATGTGTTAAGTTCTCTTACAATGAAGCAAATATTTGTATAACTGGGGATAATACTTTGTCTATTAACTCAATTTTAGCAAGTAATCATGTTCCCCTCAATAGAGAAGCAGATGATTTTGATGCAACTTTAGCTGAATGTAAAGACAAGTTCAAATCCATAGACCTTGGCATGGGGGGATATCAACTCAACTCCCTCACAACATTACCAATTTCTCCTAGGTCTTATGATAAACCTTCATAAGAGATGAAACCTTCCTCTTCAACTATGACATTATTTGACACATTTGTATAGTCATTAATTCCTATTCAAGATGAGAAAGAAAATGTGGTTGTTAGAGATTGGATTTATAGAGAAGAGAAGTATATGCACAATGAGAACTTCACTCCCTCTCCTAGAGCTCATAGAAGAGGGTATATTTTTGTCAAGAAGATGGGCTATCCCAGACATGGCCCTCTTAGTAATAGATTGGATGTTAGAGCTGAACCCCTTGATCATGGTCTTTCCAGACACAAATCTAAGAAGCTAGTTGGCCTAGGATATGCAAATCACAATAATGTTGCTCCTATCTTTGATAAGTTGGATTGTGAAGAAGAAAAAGAGTACATACCTAATTTGGAAAATAAACAAGGTATGTGAGAAGATTGGGTCCCTTCTACTAATCTCCTTGGGGAGATTCAGATAGTTCAATGTCTCATGAGACAGTTGCAAATTTAGAACACGAGAGTGTGACCCTTGATGATATTGAGACTTCCACGTCCAGGCATCCCAAGCCTTCATGGTGTAAGCATCCTAATCAAGATTTAGAAATAGATTCCAATGAGTATGAATGGGACTCCGTCTCGAAGCCTTCTACAATTGATATGGATATTGATGTTGTTCATACATATAGTTCTCAACCCAAGTTAGCCGATGATTCATGTGTAAGTCAAATAATTTGAACTCACATGTTACCTTAATGGATGATTCTTCACTTGTTAGAATGAATCCTGATTTGGGTAGTTTAGGAAGTTACTTGATAGACTCTGACTCTTTGGTCACTAGAGATATCATCCATATTCATAACCTTGAACTAGTCAATGATTCACCCCTTGTTCATCCTAATTTGATTGATTGGTCCTAATGCAATTATGAACCTGAACTTTTAATGTTTCAAAATGATTATGAGATAGCCTGCTATTTGAATGCCATTGAACTCATAGTCTCTTTCACCAATGAATTGGCTACTAGCATGATAGAGCCAAAAATCAAGTAACTTAGTTGCAAAATAAAAAGAATAGGAGTTTCGACGACAAAAACCACTATGTGGTAGTGTTAGAACCAAAAAAAGTAAAAAGAAAGGATGTATCCAAGGGTGAAAACATCTCTAAGGTGCTTGAGGATGAGGTATCTGATCATATCGCTAGTTATTTTCAAGATAGATCTTCAATGCTCATTGAACCAACACAAGCAATCAATTTTAGGTACAAATGAAGCTCCACTAATGGTACATTTGGATCAGTCTTTGTCATCACAAGAAAAAGAATCCTACACTATGTTATTATGAGTAAATAAGATCAATTTTGCATGGACTTATTGAGATATTCCAAGGTTGGACACTAATCTTATTATGCATCACTTATCCATAGCTCTAGGTGTTAAACTAGTTAAGCAAAAATTGAGAAAGATGCATCCTCACATAACTCTTCTAGTCAAGGTAGAATTAGAGAAACTCCTTGCTGCAAAATTAATAAGAGCTATTGACTATGTTTAATGGATATCAAACATTGTACCAATTTCAAAACATGACAAAACCATTTGAGTTTGCATAGATTTTAGAGATGTTAATAGAGCATGCCCAAAGGATGATTTTCCACTTCCTAATATAGACATGATAGTGGATATGACTGCGGGTTATGAGATTCATTCTTTAATGGATGGTTTTTCTAGATATAATCATATTGAAATAGCTCCTGAAGATCAAGAAAAGACTACATTCACTTGTGCATGGGGTACCTATTGTTGGATCGTTATGCCTTTTGGATTAAAAAAATGCAAGAGCCACCTATCAACAAGCTATGACAACTATTTTTCTTGATATGATGCATAAAAACATGGAAGATTATGTGGATGACACCTTGGCTAAGTCTAAGAAAAGAGATACACACAAAAATTATTTAGAAATCATTCTAGATCGCATGGAACTATTTCAACTAAGGTTAAATCCTAAAAAGTGTGCATTTCGAGTCACCTATGGAAAATCACTAGTACTCATTATTTCAGCAAAAGGAATAGAGGTGGACCCTGAAAAAGTTCAAGCAATCATGGATATGCCACCTCCTAAAAACATTAGTCAAATGAGGAGTCTTCAAGGGCATCTTCAATCTATAAGGAGGTTTATTTCATAGTTGGCAGATAGAGCTCAACCTTTCAAGAACTTACATAAAGGAGTCAAATGTGTATGGAATGAAGAGTGTCAAAAGAGCATAGATCAAATCAAGAAATACTTGGCAAATCCTCCTATTTTAATGCCTCCTATCCTAGGGAAACTACTTATTCTATACATTTCAGCAATAGAGTCTTCCTTGGGGGCATTATTAGCTCAACTGGATGAACATGGGAAAGAAAGAGATATATACTACATTAGTCATACTCTTGTTTCATATGAGGTTAATTACACCAGTATTGAGAAAGCTTGCCTCGCAATTGTGTTTGCTTCCCAAAAGTTGCAACATTATATGATTGCACACACTAAACACCTCATAGAAAAAATTGATTTACTCAAGTATTTACTAGGTAAGGTTGCCCTCATGGGTAGACTTGCTAAATGGATGATGATCCTTTCAGAGTTTGACATAGAGTACGTTGAGTGTAAAGCAATCAAAGTGCAAGCCATAATAGATCAATTGGTTGATTTACCATTACAAGAAAATGCACCTATTCAAGTTGATTTCCTAGACGAGCACCTCATGTATATACTAAAAGAACATGGAAGGTGTTCTTTGATGGATTCTTTATGCAAAATGAATCAGAAGCTAGTGTGTTGTTTGTTTCTCCTCATGGGTATACGATTCCTAAATCTTACATGTTATTATTTCCATGTACAAATAACATTGTTGAGTATGAAGCTCTAAAAAATGGACTTAAGATGGCCATATAATGGAGAGTTACAGAGTTACACATCTATGGGGATTCATAGCTGATAATCAACCAAGTCAATGACAATTATTTAACAAAAAATGAGAAATTGGTACCTTACAAGTAAATGGTTGATTCCTTGAGATGCTACTTCATATTTGTCTCATTTCAGCAAATCCCTAGAGTAGAAAACAAAGTAGCTGATGCTATGGCTACACTTGCTTCACTTCTTCAATTAGAGCAACATGAATCAAGATTTGAATTCCTAGTGGAAGAGCTACATCACCCTATCTATGATTCCCAAGAAAGTCATGTTATTTGTACCCTCGTTGGTCGTGAGTCATCTCATTATGGTGACATTTATTCATACCTTCATGATGGCATTATACCTGACACTGTTAACCAATATGAATGCAAAAACCCTATTCAAAACACCTCTTGTCATTCCCTTATCTCTAGAGATTTGTATAGGAGGGGTCTAGATGAAACACTTCTTAGATTCTTAGAAAAGGAAGAATCCAATCAAGCGTTAGTTGACATCCATGAGGACATCTGTGGGGGACATTCCAATGGTCTTTCCATGGCTCGATGATTGCTTAGGGTGGGGTATGATTGGCCCATGATGCAAATTGATACAGTAGCTTTTGTAAAGTCATGTGAAAAGTGTCAAAAACATGGTAACCTAGTACATGTTGTGGGCAGGGAACTCATTCCTTCTATCTCTCATTGGTCATTTTAGCTTTGGGCCTTTGATCTTGTTGGGTAGATTCATCCCAACTCATCATGTAGACATAAGTTTATTATCATTGCTACTGATTACTTCACTAAATGGGTAAAAGTTATCCCACATTCTATTGCCTCAGGCAAGATAGTTTCTCTATTTATTCTAAATCATATTATCTATAGATATGGAGTTCCTTCCAAGATTATTATTGACAATGGAGGCCAGTCTAAAAATAAGGACCTTAAACAACTTTGTATGAAATTCAAGATAAAACAACATTAGTCCTCCATTTACTTCCCCCAAGGAAATGGTGAAGTAGAAGCATCAAATAAAACTATTCTCAAAATCTTACATAGAACAGTTCATAAGAATGGTAGAGATTGGCACTTATAGATAAATCCAACTTTGTGGGCCTATAGAATGAGTATTCGTACTCCTACTTGGGCTACTCCTTTTGCCCTTACATATGGTGCTGAAGCAATGTTACATTTAGAGGTTGAGATTCCTTCACTCAAAGTTTCCCTAAAGGACTAGTTACAGATGAAGACTACCATGCCATGAGACTCCAAGAGTTAGAACTTCCAGATGAGAAATGCCAAGCATCATTTGACCATATGAGGGTCTATCAAAAGCGCATGTCAAAAGTATTCAACAAAAAGGTTCACCCTAGAGAATTCCAGGTGGGAGATCTTGTCCTATGTGAAAATCCTAAGAATCAACAGAATAGAGATCAAAAGGGTAAATTTGAACCTAATTGGCTTGGACCTTACATTATTACAGTAACTTTTGGGTCTGGTGCCTATTTACTATCTACAATAGAGGGAGAGCAGCTCCTTGATCCTATCAATGTCTTTCACCTAAAGAAGTTATATCCATGATGCTCGTTGTGTCTAGGGCATCTTTGTACATATTTATTGATCTTGAAAAAATATTTTAAAATGATATATTTCAAAACTACAAAAAAATGATATACTGTCAAAATTCTACAAATTGGAAAACATCTTGAAAAACTGATCATCTTGGTAATAAGTGTTTTAATGTATCTCCAAAAAAAAAAATTCTAAATTTTTTTTAAAAAAATAAATAAATCCAAATGGTGAAAACCTGGAAATGGGTGCTACTTGAGGCCTTTGCACCCCTATTTCTTAGTGTGTGTCCTCAACACTTAGCCTTTCTCCATCATGCCTTGTCCTTGTTGCCTTGGTTTGGAATTGGTCTTTATCTAGGGGGCATAACTGTGTTTGCTTTAGTCTCTTGGCTATGTTAGTCTTTAGGACGCCTCACAAATGGTGTTTTTCAACACCACCCTAACTGTATTTTTCAATACAACCCTTGACATCGAGTGTTTTTCAACACTTATCGATTTGATCTTACCCAGTTTCGTCATGTGATCTTACCTACTTACAAGCATTCGATCCTTATCCTTAGAACTTAGTATCAGTTTAAAAACACTTAATGCTTGAGCTATGTCATGATCTTTTCTTTGTGTGTTGATTGTTATTGATTTTTGTTGAGTGTCCTTGTCTAATAAGTCTCTCTGGGATGCATAGCTAGAGGACTTGGGGTATGGGCATGTTTTTATTTGTTTTCTACTTGTGGGTGTGGTCTTGAAACTCTAGATTTTCTCTTTTTGTCCCCTTGAAACACTTAGGAGATTTGATCCATCATCCTTGACTGTTTTTGCACAACTGTTCTTACAGTCATCCTAGCATCTATACCTTGATGTGAGTATGGTTTTGCTACGTTAAATTGGGTAAGCTAACGTCGAAGTCATCTTGACCTTTATGTCTTTGATGCTTATGTTAGAACCTTTCCACATTCTAATCCGATATAAATCACATTCATATCTTCATAGTTGCGCTTATGACTAGTGATGATTGTGTGATTTTCCAATGTCTACTAGTAATTGACCAACGATGAAAATAAGTTCTTTTACATTCTCTAATGAATGATGAATAGAAAATCCTATGTTACAATTGCTCTATTGCAAGAATGCCTTTGCATTTTCATGTAGCTTGCATTATTAGACTTCATGTTAGTTTGCATTTTTAGGCTACATTATGAGTTTGAGAGGTTTTTCCCTTCATCTTTATTGTGGACTTTTAATCAACTGTGGTCATGTTTTGTCCTTATCTTCTTTCGTGATCTCAACCAAAATTTCTATCTTAAACAGTTGATTGATTTTGAGGCATTCTATTTCTTATAGAAAATTATTCTTTTCTTCTTCCTGTTTCTTTCCATATCTTCCAAATTTCTACCTTCCATTTGCTTTCACCCCACTTCTTTTCTTATAATTCACCTTTAGGGCATAATATTTCATGCTTGATGATCTACCTTGGTTCTGTGATTCTTATATATTTCATCTTACATCAAGAACTTTATCTTTTGTTCGATTTGATCAAATTTATCAATTTTTTGTTTCTCCTCTATGTCATTTTGATTTTGATCATGAGGGGATAGTATCTATCAACTTCAACCCTTGATTCAATTTTATCAATTTTGTCCTCGACTTTTTAAAGTCAAAATTTATTTGTATTCTTTCTCCTAATGTGTTCCTAAATCGACCACACATTTAGGTCATTTTGTGATCCCAAATTGATCTCACACTTCAATTTCTTTCTTTGACTACATGTGTTCCCAAACGGATCACACATTAGTCAAAGAGGGGCAAATATATGCACCCTAAAATGGTCACCTAGACTATGGGCCCCCATTATTCAATTTATCAAATTTCATGAATCAATGGTTTGCAATATTTTATTAAATCAATTCAAATTAATTTCTTTGATCAAATTGTAATTAATTTAATTATTTCAATATTTCCTAAAGGTTTGATCATTTTATCCTAAGCCCTATTTAATTAAAATACAACCTCTCTTTTAATTAAATTATTAATCCACATTTAATTAATTAAGAGAAAAACTCCTCTTTTAATTTAATTAAAAGAACTTGATCCCTTTTAATTTGATCAAAAGAACTTGCTCCCTTTTAATTAAATAAATTCCCTTTTGAATTGAAAGAAGATCCCTCTTTTAATTAAATAAATGATATCCCACTTGAGAAAAAGGAAATAAAATAAATAAAAATTAAATATATTTTTTTCCCTCTACACTTAAATGCACACATTTCTAAGTGGTATTCCATTTAATTTTCCTCACCTTTTCTCATTGGTGGGATTTTGTCTCACATGGATCAGTCTTTCTCCACCCTTGATTAAATCTTATTGCCTCTTAATCTTAATCATCCATTCTTCTTTATAAGGAGATCTCTCTCCTCATTTTTGATGATCCATGATTATGCTATTGTTATGTTGCAGGTTTGGAGAGCAATTTTTGAAGGAGTTTGAGCATTAAAGCTTTTTGTGGAGAACTTCTATTTTCTTTTCTTCTTCTCTCATGCATTCATGGCTTCCATCATCATGATCCATCCTTGCATTTTCATATTGGCTTAGATATATATTTGTTTTCATAGATTAATATTGCATCGTTATTCCCTTTCATAGATTAGATTTTCTTTCTTGCATTGTCATCATTTAGATTAGTTTGCATCTTCATTTGCATTCATATTTTGATATTTGAATCTCATGTTTTATGGTGCACTTTCATGGGCACAAACTAGGTCAAACTAAGGGCCTTCATCACAAACCCTTTCACTCCATGAATAGAGAACTATGAGCCACCATTTGAGACCTCATTCTCGAGAAATCTTGGATATAATGACTCGTAGAAATATGCTCACATTTTAGGCATACATGAACAATAGTCCAAGTTTGGTTCATTTCAATCTAATCAATCCCTTCATTCATTTCCTCAATTCAACTTTCATTTTCTAATGCATCTTTGATAGTTCTAGGTTCAAACTTAGTAAGCAAACATGTGCCTTCTAATTTTTTCTTTGTCATTATGCCTTCTGACTAATCTCTAATGATTTTCTCGAGCGCACGATTCTTTCTGACATATCCAACAAGTTTGGGCTCATTCTTTCTAAATTCGCTAGGTCACCATGATCTTTTGAATCATGCTCGAGTCCCACTGTCAATGATTTAGGTCCATCAGATGACTCAGTTTGCACTGGTTGAAACTCAAGTCCTTTTGACTACAACTCGGGTCCTTCAGACTGTGACTTGGGTTGCACTGGCTATAACTCGGGTTGAACTAGGGATTTTAAGGACTTGGGTGGTGAAGACTACTAACTGCCATTTGCTTGAACTTCAGGTAAAGTATCAAGCTCATAGTAAAAAAAGTTTCTATAGTTTTCAGGTTCTTTTCTGGTTTTTTCTTCACACTCTTCTACAAATTCATCAATCTTTACATGTGCACTTTCTATAACTTTGTGAGTAGATAGATTCAAATATTTGTATTCTTTTCTCTTATTGGAGTATCCCAAGAATATGCCTTCATCACTTTTCACATCAAATTTTCATTTTCTTGACTCTTTTAGGATATAACATTTTCTTCCAAATACTTTAAAATAATAAAAATTAGGTTTATAGCCATACCATAATTTATAAGGAGTTTGATCTGAGTCCTTCTTCAGCTAAACTCAGTTCAAGGCATGAACTGTAGTGTTGACTACTTCCTTCTAGTATTTGATAGCAACATTCTTCTCTGTCATCAATGTCCTTGCACAATTCATGATTGATCTATTCCTTCTCTCAGCTATGGCATTCTGTTGAGATGTACGAGGTGCAAATACATGTCTTTTGATTCCTCTTTCATTGTAGAATTCATTGATTTCATTTGAGATGAATTCACCTTATTAGTTTCTTTCTCAACTCTAGCCAGATACCATTTGAACTTTTGAAAAGCTTTTGATTTATACTTTAAATACATAACTATCATCATCTTAGAATAATCATCATTAAAAAAATTTAAAAAGTACTTATCTCTAGAGTAGCTTTGTATGTCAATAGGTCCACAAAGGTCTATATGAACCAGCTCTAGGACTTCTTTAGAATGGTAATTCTTGCTTTTGAAACTTGTCTTTCCCATCTTTCCAATTTGATAATTCTTGTACATGGCCATATCAGATTTTTTTAGGTTTGGAATATCTCTAACCCTTTTATTCTTGCTTATGTTGACCAGGCTATCAAAATTCACATGACACAACCTTTTATGCCATAACCAACTTTCTTCTACTTGAGAAATGAAACATGAATTTTTAATTAGATCTAGGTAGAATAGACTACCTCTTATTTGATTGCTAGTCCCAACTAGATTCCTATTTCCATCCAATAGCTTGGCTTTCCTATTAATGAATTCTACCTTGAATCCAATGTTCTTTAATTGTGCCATAGAAAGCAGATTATGTTTCAATCCTTCAACCCAATAAGAATTGTCACATCTAATATCATTAGTTAGTGTAATACAACCTTCTCCCTTCATATAACAAGGTTCATCATTTCCAAATCTAACACTCCCACCATCATAGTATTCCAAGTACTCAAATTTAGATTTATCACCAGTCATGTGGTGAGAATAACCACTATCAATAATCCATGTATCATTCTTACTAACATGAGAAATGAGGGTCATCTTATCATTCTCGTCATCTGATTCATCCTTAACAACAATGTAGACCATTTCATCTTCTTCACTACTATCAAAATCTTTAGCAATTTAGTAAGATTTCTTACCTTTGTCCTTGTAGTCTTTGTAGCTTTTGAAATCCTTCTTGCCTTTGTACTTGTCATGCTTCTTTTCTTCTTTTCTTTCTTTGTTTGGACACCTTGCAACAATGTGACCAACTTCTTTACAAGAAAAGTAGATCAAAGTAACTTTTCCTTTGTACTTTCCTTTGTCTTTGGAAAATCTTCTTTCAAGTAATGCTTCAATGACTTCAAGATCACCATCAGAACCATCTTCATCTTCACTATCAAACTTCTAGCTTTTAGATTTTGCAATTTTCTTCTTGAGTGATAATTTTTCTTGAAATGCAGTCTCAAGGTTACTAGAGTTAGGAATATAATTATCAAAGTTATCTAACTCAAATGTTGTCAACCTTCCCACTAGTGCATCCAAAGTTATATCATTCTTAGGATCACATCTCATTTCTTAAATAGTTGACACTCTAATTTCATAAACAGGAAGAAGTGTTTTGAGTACCTTGTTGACCACTGTTACATCATCAATTTTCTCACCCGAGGCTCTAATTGCACTTACACTAGCTTTGATTCTTTCACTATACTGTGCAATGTTCTCATCTTCTTTCATCTTCATCTAAGCAAGCTGACCTCTAAGACTTTTTGCCTTAGATCTCTTCACACTGTCATCACCTTCGTAGATATCATTTAGTTTGTTCCAAATTTCATGAGTAGTACCACAATCTTTGACTTCATCAAATTCAACATAATTTAGAGTGGAAGCAATGCTAATCATCATTGTGTTATGGTTCTTCTTTTCCACAATTTTATCCATAGTCAAATTTTTAGTTGGTGGCACATATTTTTTCTCTAGATATTTCAAGCCTATGTCATCTATGGTTTCCAAATGGAAATTCATGAGTTCCTTCCATGCTTAGAAGTTATCTCTATTCAACTTAGGAATCTCCCTTCTGTAAGACATCTTGATCTTTAGCTTAGTTCCTTGAAACATTCTCTACAAGCACCAAAAGCTCTGATACCAAATGTTGGAAATATAAGAGGAGTAATTGAGAGGGTAGGGGTGAATTAGTTACCTCAAAAACAAATCCAAGATCCCTTAAGATGTCAATACAATTCAAAACCAAATTTTTCTAAAACTAAAATATTGTTGTAACTCGGTTAACATAGGAACACTCGATTTACACTAACAATTACTATCACTAGGAAAACACTGAAATAATCACTTATTAAGATGTTTAATGTGTTTAACCTTAATTAACTTAGTTGCAAAATCATAAAGCAAACAACATGAACACAAGAGACACTAAGATTAAATGTGGAAACCCAATTTGGGAAAATTACCAATTGCAACTAGTTATTGTTTTTCACTATTCTGAAGTGAGTCCTATTAGGAGCCAACCCTATCAAAGGTTACAAAACACATTGTTAGGTGTCACCCTATTAAAGGATTTAGTTTACCCTATTAGGAGTGTCCTTGCTAGAGGTCTTTAGACACTTCAATCTAGAAATGCCACCTTGTTAGAGGATTTGACAAATAGCTATTAGGCTAACTCTGTCAGGAGATTTGATTCATTGCTACAATTATTAGATAGTAATAATGACTTGACCCGATTGTTGATGCAACTATCTTTGCTAATTTCATATCTCTATGATCTCTATTCTAGCTTGAATACTTGATCCTCCTTTATTAGAATATTCTTTGTAGTTCGATCAACTCAGATACTTTGATATCCTTCTATTTCACTTCCTTGCTCTATTTTTTCAATCACACGCTTCTTCTCAATTCAATACTTAACTTGACCTTATATTATATGTTTTATCTTGTCAAGTTGACTTGAATACACTTTCAAACAAATGAAATTCATCCCATGAGTCAACTAGAACTAACTAACAAAATTGTCAGATCAAATACACTCATGCTGGAAAATCCTTCGTTACCCAACCCAACTCAGTCAACACTAACTCATAAAAAACTTTCCTTCAGACTTCCTTTGGTAACCAAGTGAGCCCGGTTAACATTTGTTTCATGTCAGCTTTTCTTTGGTAACCGAGTGAACTTGGTTGACACTATCTTCCTGCAAACTCCCTTTGGTAACCGAGTGAGCTTGGTTAACATTGGTTCCATGCAGACTTTCCTTAGGTGATCGAGTGAGCTTGATAGACACTGACTCTAAAATTGCTTAACATTCAAACACTTGTCATACACTAGAACTTCCTTTGACTCCTAAGTGAGCTTGACATACATTGATTGCTCGGTATATACTTGACATTTATGTAACATCAAAGATAACATACAATTGAATAATTGTATCCAATAGTTAATATATCACTATTAAAATTCTCCAAGTAATAAAGAAAGACACAATCTACAAAAGGCCTTACAATGACATGAGTTATAATCCATATCTTGTTTTAAATGACTTTGTAAGATGCATTATGTTGGAAATATAAGATAGGCTAAGTTACTGAGAGGAGAGGGGTGAATTAGTGACCAAGAATACTTAATCTTAATTCACCAATTAATCCTTGATTTAATTACATGTATGAAAAAGTGAAAGCATTAAACATTCATAACACTTTGACACATAATATAGTGACCCAAAAACCTTCCAAATAGAAAGTAAAATTGGGGTGGGGATGATACCCTCAAGCTTTAGTATTGCAATATAAAGTTGGCTTGTTAAGGCTTACAATGATAACTTTTGATGATCTGCCCTATTAGGAGCAATAGGGACTGCTAGGTCCACCTTGCAAAAGGATTTACAAACATGCAATGAAGTACGCACTCGATAAAGAGATATACAAAAGACTGTTAAGTCTACCTTGTGAAAGGATTTAACTGTTCCGCCTATTAGGATGAACCAGTGGCCGATCTCTAATCTGCAACCTTAATTTTCTAAATGAGATTCCTTTGAGTGTAATGATCACATTTCTATGATAGATAATCTTAGTTTCTCCTTATACTACTTATAGCCTTCTACTTCACACTTCTTCTCTTATATATATCCTTTTATTTCATACCATACATCATGCTTTGGATGTGATACAATACATTACATATATACCAATCCAAATTAAAATTCATCAAAGTCAGCTACAATACAAGTTTTGCCAAATTACACAAAATCAACCCAACTGCTAGTACTCAGGTTCTGAAGACAAACTCGGTGAGGTTTTGACACTCGACAACCATTGTCAACGCTTAGCACCGACATGTACAAGGTAGACATAGAATCTTGGTTCATACTAATCACTTCCAAGTAGTCTAAACTTGGTCTACACTGATGACTCAGTGAACACTGCAAAACTCATCATATAAACTGAATCACTTGGTTGATACTATATAGCTCGGTCAACATTATCACTACGAGCTCAATATAAAATAAATCACTTGGTTGACACTGTATGACTCGGTCAACACTAGATTCTCATTGTTGAAGCTACGAACTTGGTAAGCATTAGAGAACTCAATTTGTAATAAGAAACTTGGTAAACACTATAAAGCTTGGTTTACACTGATAATCACCAACCCAGTAGATATTGCTCGGTACAAATTAAACATTATTTTTAGAACTCGGTAGCAACTGTAGAACTTGATAGAGCCTGAATTACTTGATTAACACTATTAACCATACTATAAGCTTGGTAGCTACCAATCATCTAAATAAGTGTGTGTGTGACTAATAAACAAATTTGACTATAATGTCAACAATCTCCCCCTTTCACATTAGTGATAAAAAAACTTATCAATCAAAACTAAATTCAAAAAGTTCAAAATATTTTTTACTCTCCATCTTGTGTCTTCAATTTGGTAACATACTTTGTTTTTGAAATTTTTCAAAATTGCTTTTGTAAGAGATGTTTGTCTGAATATCTATACATGTATATGTATAATACTAAGATGCTTCGCCATACATATATATTCAATATACTTTACACATTATATACATCTTCTCATCTTCTCCCCTTTTATCATATCATCACATATTCCCCCCTTTTACATATTACATCTTATATTACATCTTCTCCCCCTTTTTGACATAAATGCCAAAGGTGTTAGCTACATGGTAATGCCAAGAAGTCAAAATGTACCTTTAAAATCAGTGACATTGTCTTGTCCCAATTTTTTTGCAACACCTTTCTTACATGTAATGCAATCTAAACTTCTGCCAATAATTCGATCATGTGATCAACTATGTAGAAGTTGTTATCATGGATCAGAGTTTTAGCATGTGCAATGTGTTTCTACAATACATCCATGTTTGGAAGAATCATGCCTTGTATATCTAAAAGTGTAGCCCTTATCCTAGCTTCTTCCCTTAGTAATTTTGCTTGCATATCAGTCAAAAATCTGATCTTTGTGTAATGAGTAGAACTGTAGCTCGGATCAAGTGACAGCTGATGTGCACTTGCCTTCAGATCTTCATCTATCTTGCAAAGTTTATCTTTGATTTCCTGCATGAAGATAGATGTGTCACATAATTTACTGAATAGAGAAGTGACATTATTGGTAGTGGTTTCTAATGAGCCTAGAATAGTAGACAAGTCTACTTGGTATAGTGCAATCTTCTATGCTACTAGCTCCAATACTTTATTTTCAAATTTCTTCTCTACTCTTTGCACCAATTTTTCTTGCCCATTCAAGTCTTCATTGAATTTATAAATTGCTTCGGGTAATTGAAGCAAAATAGGTTGAGAAGTATCAACCTCAGTGCTAAGTGCCTTTGCAAGAATGTTCTTTGCATCTTCAAGCACTTGATGTTCTCTATTTCTTTCTTCTCTAAGCCTTTGTTGCCTAGCTTTCTTCTGCAAAAGCTCTCCTACTATATGCATTTGATCAAGATTCAGAGTAGAGATATTCCAATTTAGAATAACTATATCTACATCAAGATTAATTTCTTCTTCCTTATCTTTTCCTTTGCTAGAGATCTTAGTACTCGGTTAAGACTTGCTCTCAACTATCTTTGTACTAACTATTTGCAAACTTGAAATAGTAATAACAGTGGAAATGGAAGGACTAGCAACAAAAGTAGATATTGTGTTGATTAAAGAAATACCTAGTTGTTGAGTCGCCAAAATTGATGAAGGAGGATGCATTGACTACTTGGTAGATGAAGTGCTAGTCACTTCAATCAATGAAGTACTAAGTTGAATAGCTACAAAGATTGGTTGAGTGCTTGGATTTGCAGTGTTTGTCACAACCAACTTGGTAGTAGCTTTCTTTGAGGTTGATGGCTTTAAAGCTTTGCTCGGAGAGTGAGGAAGTGAGGCGATAACTATTGCTACAATATTTTCATGCTCAGTTTCCTCGATGCTTTGAATCTCAAGGAGATTCTCCTCGGTGGCTTCCTGTTCTTATTCCTCAACATCTATATTGTCATAATTTGTTTCTTCTTCATCATCATTTTTCTTTCCTTCCTTATCATCTTTACCATCATTGTCTTTATCACTAACATGAACAAAAAAGTCACTCTGCTTATGAAGATTGTAAATATTCTTCCATGTATTAGTGGCATTCCTTACCACATGTTCAATGTCATTAATCATTATCAAGCATGTTTTAAATTTCAAAGTGAGTTTTACTTCATTCTGTTTGATAGACTCTTTTACCTCTCTGTCATTAAGACTCAGCATGAGTTGCCTTAGTGTTTGCTCATAAATATTCTCTATGGTTTGTTTAGCACGTTCCCATCTTGGTTTGATTCTTTCCATCAGTTCATTGGGAATTTGTTGTGCAAGTTGGTTTGGTGAATATTCCCATTTACCTATCTTAGGAATAACCATGTCTTCAACTTGCTTCTTCTCTTCTGCATTTCTAGTTTCATATTAGAATGATTTGAAATTTGCCATGCTAGCTCCAAAATTGATCTCTTTCAATTTTTCTTGAAATGTGGGTGGAGGCCATTTGAAAATCACATCCTCTACTTCTCACTCAATTTCAGTTTCTTTCTGGATGTTCGCCTTGTAAACATTGCAATAGATGACTTGGTAGGTTTGGTTATGATAACCTTACCTTTCTTCTTGACTGGCTCTTATTCTTTTGATTTTTTTTCATCAGCCTCATCTTCTACATCATCTTCTATTATATTGTCTACTTTGCCTCCTGTCAATAGGAGAGTAGAACTAGTTTTTCTTAGTTTTACTATCCTCTTTTTTCCTTTACTAACAACTTGAGGAAGCTTTATTTCTAGTTCTATTCAGGCTTTGGATTCATCATATGTACCAAAATGTGTTGCCTTGGGATCCATAGGTTCATTCAATAATGCCTCAATAATATCCCCGGTGTCATCAATATCAACCTCATAGCCTAGAGGCTTGACCAATACCACTCTCGGTTTGACTGGTTGTATGTACACTTTGTCACAATCTACCATAAAACAAATATCATCCTTGTAATCTTCCATAAATTTCTTTGGAATTTTGAATCTGTTATTCATCTTTTCCTTGAATGAATCAAAATAATTGTCCATGATACTGACATAATTTTCACCCATCTCTGCTATATATTCATTGATTTGATATAGTACAGGCACATCTTTTCTCCATACAATTGTACCTTTTGAAAGGAAAAACTTTTGTACAAAGAAGAATAAATAGGTTAAAAGTGAACCAAACTTACGCAAGTTATTCTTTGATGTACTAATGCTCTCCATGTTTATGTTGAATTGGTTCAACACCAACTTGGCAAGGTCGAAGGACATATTGTTCTTCACTACCTTAAAGGCGAGATCCACTGCCTCATAGGATACACTGTTGAGACAATTGGAGCTATATATCTTGTGTGCAATTACATGAATTCCAAACTTCAGCTCCATGTCAATTACATAGTTGATCTTCATAGCTCTTCCATCCCATTTAGCAAGGGTTTTCTTCTCTAGTTCTACCCAACTTATGGTTTTGGTTGTTTTTGCCTTGGTCAACATTGGTAGCCTTGTGATCTGATAAATCATTTTCTTTGTAATGAGACTAGGCTACTCCAACCATAACTTCCTATTGTGTATGCAACTAAGGATAAACCTTATCAATTTTATTTGAAAGTCTCAAGGCATGTGTAGAATATGAGTTAAACCCTTGGTTTCCAAGTTTTGATGCTCGAGTTTCAACGCACCGTTCACATATAGCTTTTCTAGAGTTTCATCCATTTCTAGGGTTCTCATGTCTTGAATTGAATAACAAAAATGTGAGTGAATATCGTCAACCAGAAGTACCTTAGGTGGAATCTATGAATGAGCTCCAATAGGGTCAAGTGTTTCCATAACTGCCAGACTCAATTTGAAGTCAAGTGCTTTCCATTCAACTCAATGGACTAATATTTTGGATCCTTTCTTGGTTTTGTTGCTAGAGGATGCCATTGCTCGGTAGGGTTTATGAAAACATGGAAAACTTCAACAACAATTCACACAGATCACTTGGATGCATAGAAATCACTCTTCGCATAAACTCTTGAAAATTCATGGTGACAAATAAATTTGACAATTACTAAGTTTTCTAGATTTGGTTGTGTGTGTTTATTTATCATCTTATCATCAATGTTTTGGATCACACTACATGATCATATCTTACTATCCTGCACTTTCTTATCTTGATGATGGATCATGTAGTGTGATCTGAAACGTTGATGATAAGATGATAAATAAACACACACAATCGAATCCAGAAAACTTAGTACTTTACAAATGGATTGTGGAAATTTGTTACTGTTAAATAAATTTTATTTCACCCTTTTTAACAAATTTCACTTTTTGATTGCCATAAATGCCTAGTATGTTCGCTTGCTCAATGATAGACTATCTCACACTTGGTTTGAATTAAATGCTTGGCAAAGCCATTCATGACTCAGTGTCCACTCAATGACTTGGTTACTCTCAACTTTGCTTAGCAGAGTCTTGCAACCCGACCTAGCTCAATAAGATCTAGAATTTCCTTAGATACTCGGTGATCCCTTTGCATCTTGAATATTGATATGGATCTTTCCATCCGACTAACTGGAACTAATGTAAGATGCCTACTTCAAAATCTTAGTTCCAATTATCCTTGTGGGAGATCAAGCATAAATGCTTCAGTCACCCAATTCTTGAGTGACATTTGCTTCATTGCTCAGACTTGCATTCTCAAAAGATTTCGGAATCCAATGTTGTCTCATCTATTTTCTAATGTTATCAGGCTTGGCTTTCTTTTCATCTTCAATTCTTCTAGTGTCCATACAGTTCTTGGCAAGATGTCCAAGTTTTGTACAAATAAAACATCTTTTACTGGTTTCTCTTGTCCTCATGTGATGCTTTGCACAGTTTATTCCAATGTGTCCAAATTCTCCACAATAGTGGCATCTGCACCAAGTGTTGTAGTCCCAATGAAATATAGCTTTTACAATATGTTATGTTAGATTCAATATCTTAGTTTTGCATTCAAAATATGTGTGCCCATGCTTCTTGCATTTGTGACATTTTCCTTCAAATTTAGGTTTCTCTTTGCATTCATTAGCTCTATGACCATGCTTATTGCAATTGTAGCATTTTCCATTAAATTTAGCTTTACCATTGCTCCAACATTCATTTGATGTATGACCTACCTTACCACAGTGACTGCAAGTAGGTCTTTGAATCTTTTGAGCTTATTGCTTGGATGATTCACCTTTTTTTGTATATCCAATTCTTGCTTTGCCTTTCTATCCATATTAGATTTACTCATTTAATAGATCCATGTCTTCTTGAGATTTTATCATCCTCTCATTGGTTTGCTTTTCAGTGTTTAGATCATTTTGTAATCTTTCATTTTCTAATCTTAGATTCATGATTTCTTCATTTGCATTAGTAAGTTGATCAATGAAGTCTACCTATTGAAGGGATAGATGTTGAATTTCATTATTCTTTCCTTCTAATTCTTCTCTTATCTTTTTTTTTTCCTCTTCCACGACTTCACACAATCTTACTGACTATATTTCTTGTTCTCTTTTGAGCTTCCTTACATCTTCTTGAAGTGTACCATTCTTTTCTAATAGTTCTCTAATTGCCTCATTAGCTTCATTTGAATTACTTTCTGAATGGACATATTCAATTCTTTCTTCAATATAGAGTTTGTCATTCATTTGTATTGCAAGGTCTTTTCTTCTCTTTAGGGGTTGAGAGAGTTGCTCCTTTGCTTTCTTAAGTTGTTCAATAGGAAAATCCAAATCTAGCTTTTCATTGTCAATAGCCTTATCAAGTCTGAATACCTCCATTGCCTCTGATGTTTGCTCAAGCTATTAAACTTCTTTTCTGCAAACCACAAAGCTCTGATACCAATTGTTGGAAATATAAGATAGGCTAAGTTACTAAGAGGGGAGGGGTGAATCAATAACCAATAAAACTTAATCTTAATTCACCAATTAATTCTTGATCTAATTGCATGTATGAAAAACTAAAAGCATTAAATATTGGTAACACTTTGACACATAATATGGTGACCCAAAAACCTTCCAAATAGAAAGTAAAATTGGGGGAGGGATGATACCCACAAGCTCTAGTACTACAATATAAAGTTGGCCTATTAAGGCTTATAATGATCACTTCTAATGATCTACCCTATTAGGAGCAATACAGATTGCTAGGTCCACCTTGCAAAAGGATTTACAAACATACAATGAAGTATGCACTCGGTAAAGAGATTTACAAAAGACTGTTAAGTCTACCTTGTGAAAAGATTTAATTGTTTCACTTGTTAGGATGAACTAGTGGCTAATCTTTGATCTGTAAACTTGATTTGTTGAATGAGATTCCTTTGAGTGTAATGATCACCTTGCTATGATAGATAAATCTTTGCCACTCCTTATACTTCTTGTAGCCTTCTACTTCACACTTTTGCTCTTATATATATCTTTTTATTTCATACCATACATCATGCTTTGGATGTGATACAATACATTACATATATACCAATCTAAATTACCACAATCTTGGTAGCTACTAATCATTTGAATAAGTGTGTTTGTCACTAATAAACAAACTTGACTGTAATGTCAACACATTATGTATTGACAAATACCTGATCACTATAGAGATGTAAATCACAAGGCCACGAAAGAAATGAAGATGTGAAATAGTTGATTTTGGAGTACTCTGTATACACATTTAGCATTCAGTATACAAGTACCATCATTCTAGATCAAATGGGTATGTGTTGGAACCCTTCCTTTTTCCTTTCCCTTTCTTGCTTCTCCACTTAAAAAGATCACTGCAAAGATGCAAATCACAAGGGCATGCCAACAATAGAGATGTTGATAAGAAAGGAATCAAAGGAGATAAATTATATATTCATTACATACCATTGAATATCTATACCATTAAATGCCCATATCATTCAAAAAATGAAAAAAAAATCATCACATTTACATGCCTATGAGGTTTTGGATGAATTGAAGGGTCATTCTTGATTTGGTTTTCACATGAGACAAACTTCTACTGGTTTTCATGCGGTTCATGTCTGAAGCGATTTAAACACATTCAAATGAGGGCCTTTTAAAAAAAACCTATATCCCTAGCACTATCACAATATCAACAAATCTGTTGATATTATGATGGTGTCGGTGATACTTTTCATTTTTCTTTGGCAAGTTCACAGTGAAATGGATTTGTCATCGCAAGCCATCACAAGTTGACCCCAAATGTTGTAGTGAGATCTGTTGCCTTCTATATAGTAGGGGTTTGAGTACATGCTCTCACAATCAAGAGCTTCAATGACTATAAGACCTAGCTAGAATGAAGGATTTGAAAGAATAAAGATGAATGCAAAGTAGAACTAGATTATTTATTTGTATTTTATATGCAATTTGATGAAGCAAATATTTATGAAATATGTAGATTTGAATTAAGAACAAGTAAATGAAGAATGAATGCATAAAAGATTAAACTCTACTTTTGAGATTTTCTAATCCAATAGAAATGAGATTTGAGCTATGAAATGAAAGAACAAGACTAATCTAAAATAGATGCAAGTATGAAGCTAGAATGAAAACTATGAGAAAGGATGCACTAAATCTTGAATGCTAAAAGTGAGTACTCAACTTGATAGAGTTTTACTACTCAAAAGAGGGGATCCTTTGCGAGAGATAAGAGATGCAAAGAGTGAGTCCTTAATTCAATAGATTTTCATTACTCAAAAGTGTGGTCCTTTGTGAGAGATAAGAGCTCCCTATTTGTAGGAAATTGAGTTAAAAGTCCAAGTAGAGGAGTGGAGGGAATATGACTAAAAATGAGAGATTCTGCAAGAGTGGGAATATGACATGTCTTCCCACTTGTCATTTGTCTCATTTTGGAGATTATATTTGAAAAGTGTCATGCTTTTGAATATTCCAAAAATGTGTATCATATTTGAATATTTAAATTCAAATAAATGAATATGTGAAGACAACTTAATTTGAAATGAATTAATAAATCTTATTGTCATGTATTATTGACTAAAGTATATTAATTTAATAGAAACTATTGGAACTTTATATTAAATCAATTAATCAAATAGGTTTAGCTAGCCAATTTTAATCGAATATTTAGGGATTATTAAAGTTAATTGATTATTGCAAAATATGGATTTTATGCAATTGATATTCAAATCAAGTAGCGTCAAGTGGGACTAGAAATGCTTAGTGATTTTAGGAATTTGTTGATCATAAATTGATTTTTAGAGTTTAGGAGCAAATTGGTTTAGCGAGACCAATTTTAGGGTATTACATCATCCATATGTTGCGACTATAAAGAGCCTCTCATTTAGTTAAATTATGAATCATAATTGCATAATCTAAAATAAAGGTTCTACTAAATTACTTATTTTTCACACATAAAGGTATAAATATAGTATATTTACAACATATTTTAGATTTTTCCTTAAAATATTCTATGTAAACTATTTTATTTCTCACATTTAATGCACAAACAACATTTAAGAAAATAATCTCCATCCATTACCTTTGAATTCTCAGCTGATTTTATTGATGTCATTTATGATTATAAAGTTAAGACTATTATACTCTTTTTTCTTAGAAGGGTTCCAACAAAATAAGATTTCTTTAAATGAACCTATAACACCTAGGAATCAAAGGGTTGGATTATTGAATTGTTTTGAGGACTATATAGGGGTTATGTGGATTTTACCTTCATCGACCCTGATCATGCCCACACAATCTTGCAATATGGCTCATAGATCATCTATGGATAAACCTATTATGTCCAAGCATGGGACATCAATTTTCATCCCAAGGGAATTTCCAAATCTAAATATCCTATGTGGTTTGAAT
Organism: Cupressus sempervirens; assembly: GCA_028749045.1. NCBI lineage: Eukaryota > Viridiplantae > Streptophyta > Pinopsida > Cupressales > Cupressaceae > Cupressus > Cupressus sempervirens. Next base: position 548,617,124 of record CM053789.1, read on the forward strand.
TCCCATTTCTAAATCTTCAATTATGTCCATGCATGAGTGAAGTAGCTTCTCAACTAAGCAGGGTATTATGGTGTAAATATAACGTAATAAATGGTCTATTGTATGAGTCTAATCCCATGCTTGCATAGAAATGGAAGTCACTCAATCGCTTCCAGATACCATTAAACTTGTAGGACCAGGGTTTGGATTTGACCAACAAATTTCCTACATGAATAAACCAAATGATTTCTTCTATTACCATCGAGAGGGTCACCTTATCTGAGATTACCCAATTCGCAAACCGTGATTAGTACCCCAAATTTCTAGTGAGCAACATCTTTCTATTCCTTCTCCCTCTACTACCACTCCCAAACCTCACACTACCACTAATTCTTCCTCTTCATTGCATACTTCCTCCACTTAATAGCCTTCCTCCACACCCATCGTGCTACCACCACCTCCTCATCTCCTCATTCCTCTCCTCCATGTGCTTCCCCTTCCTTTAGAGATGTTTCCATTGGAGATAGTTCTAGAGCTTTTAAGTAGTGAAAAGATCTCCTAGCTTTGATAGTTCTAGAGCTTTTAAGTAGTGAAAAGATCTCCTAGCTTTGAAACTTTGTCCCCATTTTCTCTGATAAGAATCATATTTCTCATGATTCTCCACCCTCTAATTCCCCCTCTAGATCTCATTCATCCTCTGAAAGATCTAGTCTGCTACATTCATTGATTTTAAAATCATGAAAATTTGTAAATTAATTTGTTGCTCTCTTGATGGAAGAGGAAACCCTCCATGATTCTTCTTATCAAACCACAACATCCAATTCTAGAATGTGTGGGAGTTAACAATCCCCTCTTAGAAATATCAAGTTTGGCAATCTATTTAGAACTAATCACTTTGATATTATCGTATTGCAAGAAGTTGTCTTCTTCCATACCAATCATTTTGATGGTTGTGGGGGGTTTGTACTTGGCCTTGCCCCATGGTTAGGAAACATGTTGTAGAGTCTAGAAGTGATCCAAGTAATTGCTACATTTGAGCCACCATTATCCTGCATGATACCCTATGTGGAATTTTCTTTGTGTATACTCCAAACACCCCTTTAGAAAGGACTTTATTATGGGAATAAATGCATATTTATCTCCTTAATGTAGATTGGGTTCTAGGGGGTGATTTTAACATGGTAAATTACTCCATTGACCATAGTTGGGATAACCCTAGCCACTTGTCTCAAATTAGATTTGATGCTTGGACTCTCGCTCATAATACTTTGGGTGCACATGATTCATTGTTTGGTAAAAAGGATCTTCACATGCCTCATTAGTATACTTAGTCTAATTGCCAAAGTGGCTTTTCAAGGAAGATGAATCACCTTGATAGGTTTTATATTTATCCAAATTGTTGTATTGTGCCTTCTTCATCAAGACTCTTAATCCATCTTCACCTTGTCACCACCCTTTCTGGCCACTTCCCCATCTTGATCACCCTTTCATTCTCTAACTCATCAATACTTCCAAACGATCTTCTTTTCAAGGTCAATGTGACTCATTTGCAACAACCAAATTGTATTGTTGGCCTTCTAACACCTAGACTACTAAGCCAAAGCCCCAATAAGATAGATGGATTAGTTAATGGGAAAATACTATCTCACACTGTACCTCTTTCCTACATGATTGTAGTTGAAGAGATGCTGATAAACAAAGGAGGATTGAAAAGTCTTTAAAGGGCCAACTTGTTCATGGTCACTCTCTTCTTGTAGCCAACCCCCATGATCTTTCTCTTCAACAGACTATTGCCCATACCCAACATCTTCTTATAAAAATGATTATTGACAAATGTAAAGGTGCACATATTCATGCACATCTTCAATGGATCAAGGATGGTGGCCGAGGCTCCAAATTCTTTTTCTAATATTCAAAGCATAAACACACAAAACCAAAAATTGTTATCAAATATGCTAATGGAAATCCACTCACTAATCAATTAGACACTGTGAAAGCCTTTTTCAACTACTATAAACAACTTTTTATAGATGAAACAAAAAAAATCCTTAAATTACCATTATTGAGGAAAGTGTGGCATGCTATATTCCTTGTAAAATCGATGAAGAATATAGTAACTTGCTTGATAGGCCTCTTTCTATGGAAGAAATAGATGAAGCCCTTTTTAGTATGATTGCTGACAAAATCCTTGGGATGGATGGACTTCCTACAAAATTCTATTGTGCTTTGTGGCCCTACATTCGTGAAGACTTTTACTATGCATATCTTGAAGGAGTTCAAACTAGAACTTTAGGACCAGTTACTAACCAAGGCCTAATTAAACTCATTCCCAAAGGAAAAGAAGAAGATTCAATGGTTAGTTAAGGACCCATTACCTTGATTAATACCTCTTACAAAATTATAGCCAAAGCTTTGGCTCAAAGAATTAAAGCCATTACCCAAATGATAGTTCAACCAAAGCAAATGTGATTCCTAGGTGGAAGGTTTATCCTTGATAATCTTGAGTTGGTCCCATAAACTATTGAGTGGGCCCAACACACTACCCAAGGTGTACTTATTGTTTAAGTTGGACTTTCATAAAGCTTATGATTGTATTCAATGGTCTTTCATCCTCAATATGATGCAATGGTTGGGATTGGGTCCTAAAATTCATGCTCGTGTCAAAATGATTTCCATTGATGCTAATGCTAGACTAGTTTTCAATGATTTTCTTTCTCCTCAACCCCCTCTTCAAATATCTATCCACCAAGGTCATCCCCTTGCTCCATTCCTATATGTCCTAGTCGTAGATGTGCTCGATTATTTACTCCACCGTGCCAAGGCAAATCAACTTATACATGTAATCTCTTTTCCTAATAGTGTCACTACCCTCAACTCCCACTTCATTGATGAAAATATGCTTTTTATTCAAAACTTAGCTAATGAGGCCACTAATACTTTGGATACCTTGGATGTCTTCTGTATCATTTTTGGATCCAAACTAGCTTTGCATAAAACTAAATTTATTATGTCTTGTCCCAACTCTCATCCAAATTGGATTCCTACTAAGTAAAAAGAAATTAAGCATGGCACAATTTCCATATATCTCATGATCCCCTTTAGAGTTGGAGTCTCTCTCAAAGATATGTAGAATTGGTTTATCAATAAAATCAAGGACGAACTTTAGAATTGGACAAATAGATTCTTATCTATGGCTGGTCACATCCAAGTGGCCTACAAAATTCTGCTTGCTAGTCATGTGTACATATCTTTTTGTTGATTGCATTCTAAAAGTTTCAATCATCAACCTACCCAACTCATTAGCGATTTCTAATGGGCTAAATGAGGAAATAAGAAATGAATACCTACTATTTCTTGGTAGTGTTGCATTCAAGCTAAGGACAAAGAAGGATTGGGAATCATTGTTCCATACACACAAGGAATTTGCCTAACTTCTAAGTGGATAATCAAAGGTTTGGAGGGCAATGCTCCTTGGAAGGAGTTTACTAGATTTCACATTCAAGCAACATGTGTTGGTAGTTCTTGGAGGATTGTTAGCTGGAAAGATAAGATTCTCTTAGCTCCATTTTTCAAAACTCAAGGCTTGGCACCCTTCAACACCATTTGGAAAGCATGCAAGATTGCTTCTACAAAATTAACTTGGTTTGACTAGTCCCTTAGTCATGGGCTATACTTTCCTTCTTCTTCTATCTAGTGGAACAAGTTAGTCCAAGAAGATGGCAAGCCATTAGGCACTATACAAAGGTTCAAAGGAAAATGACTTTTTAAGAAAGGTATTAAAACTTTTGTGAGATTTATGGGATCCCTCTACCTTTAATTGGAAATCATGACCTCTCCTTAAATCACACTTCCACCTCTTAACTTCTGATAAACAAGTAATTTTTGATATTCAACAACTCTTGATTCCCAAACTTTCTAGCTTTCTATCATTAAATTGTCGTGCAAACTTCTTGAATGACCAAAGATGACCTAATGCTCATGAAATCCATTTCTTCCCCCTTCAAACCATTTACAAACAAATCCTTCCCCTTATTTCCATGTCATCCTATCTTAATTGTAAATGGAAGTGCTCATTTCTTCTGTCCAAGTGAAATAAACCCAACCTCCAAATTTGGAAGTCTAAAGCCGATGCACATTCTCAACTTCTAACATGGAAAGTCCTTCATGTTAAGTTGCCTATTGGCAACCACCTTAAATTTGTTTATCCTCTACCCACTTGTCCCTTTTGTGCTAAATCAAAAACCATTACACATGTGTTTTGGTTATGTATTCATGCTTGCAACTTATGTCGCTCTTTGTCTACTGCCTTATCTGCATTGTTCCCTCGACCTTGGTCTTGGAAATCAACTCTCCTTGGTGTTTCTTCTTCCTTTAACCATGTTTCCCACACTTGCAGATAGGTTATTATCAAATACCTTAGAAAACTTCATTGTAATGTTGTATTTTCTCCCACTTTTTTTCTATTGCAAATAGAATTTCAAATGACATGGGGAAGTTTATCTCTCCAGTTAGACAATATGCAAACAAATTGGCCTAATATTTCACAAGATGATACAATTGATATTCTCCTTCAACAACTGCATACATTCATTGAAAGCAATAGAGATTTAGGTATATATTTTTTATCCTTTTGAAGACTCCACTGGATGAAGCTTATGACACACATTAGTATTGACAAGCAATTTAATCATTTTTATGTCATACATAATTTCCTATTCATTAAAATTGTCTTATACATTGCATTTATAAACAACAGTTTGATTCTTTTATGCTTTTCTAGACAGTATCTTAGCCTATACTTTCTATTGATTACCAATCAATTATTGTCACGTTATGTAAATTTATATTATTTTACTTCATTCAATTAAAAAATTAATAATCTTAAAAAAAAAAACCAACAAAACTCCTACCCTTTACTAATTACTACAACTCACGCTTTGCACAAAGTGTGATTGCTAGTTAACTAACTTATATATATTTGTGTGTGTGTGATATGTCGAGAGTCATCCTTCTTGAGGCACCTATTTTATTTAAATCCTAACCTACACAAAAAACCATATATAGCTAGTAGCAGTCGTCACACACATGGAAGACATTTTATAAGAAATCTGGATAGTTATAGTTAGGAGCAATCAATATAGTATTTTCATTTTAAATTATTTTCACTTTGAAGAAATTTGGTGATAATATTTTTATTTAAAATTTAAAATTCTGTATATAAGTATTTTTCTATTTTTGATAAAGTTAGTATCGAATTATTTGTTTATTTTTAGGGTTAGAAAGGGTTAGGGTTAGAGTTAGGGTTAGGGTTAGGATTAAGGTTATAGTTAGAGTTGGGTTCAGGGTCAAGGTTAGGGTTAGGGCTAGAATTAGAGATAGAGTTAGGATTAGGGTCAAGATTATGATTAGAATTAGAAATAAGGTTAGAATTGGGGTTAGGGTTAGGATTATTATTAGGGTTAGAGTTAGGGTTAGAGTTAGAGTTAGAGTTAGAATTAGTGCTAGAGTTAGGGCTAGAATTAGAGTTAAGGTTAGAGTTAGAATTAGAGTTAGGGTCAAAGTTACGATTAGAATCAAGGTTAGGGTTAGAGTTAGGGTTAGCATTAGGGCTATAGTTAAAGTTTGGATTAGCATTAGGGTGAGGGTTACAATTAGAGTTAGAGTTAGAGCTAAAGTTATAGTTAAAATTACTGTTAGAAATAGGGTTATGATTAGGATTAAGGATATAATTAGAGTTAGAGTTATAGCTAATGTTAGAATTAGAGTTAAAATTAGGGTTAGGGTTAGAGTTAGGGTTAGGGTTAGGATTAAAATTAGGGTTAGAGTTATGGTTATATATAGGTTAGGGTTAGGGTTAGGATTAAAATTAGGGTTAGAGTTATTGTTATATATAGGTTAGGGTTAGGGTTAGGGTTAAGGTTACAATTAGAGTTAGAGTTAGAGTTAGGGTTAGAGTTAGAATTAGAGATAGGGTTAGGGTTAGGGTTATAATTAGAGATAGAGATAGAGTTAGAGTTGGAGTTAGAGATAGAATTAGGTTGAGAATTAGGGTTAGATTTAGGTTTATAATTAGTATTAGGGTTAGGGTTAGAATTTGAGTTAGAGTTAGAGTTAGAGTTAGAGTTATGGGTAGAGTTAGAGTTGGAGTTGGAGTTAAATCAGGGTTAGAGTTAGGGTTAGGGTTAAAATTAGGGTAAGGATTAGGATTAGAGTTAGGTTATATATAGGACTAGGGTTAGGGGTACCACTAGAGTTAGGGTTAGAGTTAGAGTTAGGGTTGGGGTTAAGGTTAGGTTTAGCATTAGGGTTAGGATTACAATTAGAGTTAGACTTAGAGTTGGGGTTAGTGGTAGATTGTACCTATCATTTGGGAAATTAAAATAACAACCTTCTATTATATAATATTAAGTTATCTTATATATAATTAATAAAATTAGAAACTCTTATATTTGATTTAGTTGCAAAATCTATCTCTCATATTTAAATTTGATTTAGTATAATTGTTTGAAAAATATGTTATAAAATGAAAGAAAATTCAATCATTTACTACATTTTATTATCATATTATATAATCATATATAGTAAAAGAAAATTCAAATCAAAACAAGTGCCATGTAGTGGCTTGTATTTGCCGTTATAATTTTTGTAATAATTGTAATTGAAAATTTAAATAATAAATAAAACAAAATAGATTAGTTAGTTGAAATAAATTAAAAAAAATATTTTAGCATTACAATTATTATTTTTCATTATCTGTACGAGATTAGTTTTAATCTTATAGATTATATATTTTTGTTTATAATAAGTTATAAGACCAAAAAACTAGTTATTTCTAATTAGTGAAAATTAATTATTGTCTTTGGCCAATACAATAATGTTGGGTGAAATATTGTATTAATAGAATGTAATAGTGTTAAAATTCTTAATAATGTTATTTAAAAACTCACAATAATATATTATAAAAAATTATATATATTTGTGATATATTATTAATAGATTTATTTATATAACTATATAGTTTTATTTCAATACAATTATATTTTGTAGTTTCATTTTTAAACTATATTATTATTAATATTTGTTAACGAAAATTTAGCCGAGAAAAAATGAATATGGAGGAATTCCGAGAAAAGGGCTCCTATAACACTAAATTGTTAGAGCCAATAGAATTTAAGATAAATAAATTTTATAATATAAAAAATTAATAAATTAAAATCAAAACTTTATAAATATTCAATTTGTGGAAAATACTTATTGTTCATTGGTGCAAAAGAATAAAACTGAATGCAATAGTATATTGCTTACGACAAATACAATAAAACAAATTAGCCTAATATTTCACGAGATGATACAATTCATATTCTCCTTCAACCACTAGAGGTGTTCATTGAAAGCAATAGAAATTCTGGCATATAATTTTCATCCTTTTGAAGACTCCACTAGATGGAGCTCGTAACACCCATTAGTATTGACAAGCGGTTTCATCGTTGTTATGTTGTACAACATTACAACTATAAACAATAGTTCGATTCTTTTACACTTTTCTAGACAGCGTCTTAGCCTATACTTTCCCCTGATTACCAATCAGTTATTGTCAAATTCTTGTTGCTCAATTTCAACTTTATGCAAAATTTATATTATTTTGCTTCATTCAATTAAAAAAAAAAATAATCTTTAAAAAAAACAACAAAACTCACTACCCCTTACAAATTGCTCCGGCTCACGCTTTGGGCAACGTCTATACAGCCACGAAAATGCACTTCCTTACGAAGGAGAAGACCTAGAATTTTTTTTTAAAAGTTTGAAAAAGCAATGTAAAGGAAGTGCATTTTCGTGGCTGTATAGCCACGGGCTTCCTGCAAAGCCTTTAGAGGTTTATAAATCAACCACGTTGGTTTTCTAATAGACGTGTATCCTCTTTGTTCTCTCCATAGAAATCGAAGTCGTACCCTGCAAGTTACCAGCGCTTTTTTTCCAACCTTATTAACTAGCAATCGCACTTTGTGCAAAGCGTGGCCCGTAGCTATACAGCCACGAAAATGCACTTCCTTTACATTGCTTTTTCAAACTTTTTAAAAAAAATTCTAGGTCCTCTCCGTCTATACAGCCACGAAAATGCACTTCCTTACGAAGAAGGAGAGGACCTAGCTTGCAGGGTACGACTTCGATTTCTATGGAGAGAACAAAGAGGATACACGTCTATTAGAAAACCAACGTGGTTGATTTATAAACCTCTAAAGGCTTTGCAGGAAGCCCGTGGCTATACAGCCACGAAAATGCACTTCCTTTACATTGCTTTTTCAAACTTTTAAAAAAAAATTCTAGGTCTTCTCCTTCGTAAGGAAGTGCATTTTCGTGGCTGTATAGACGTTGCCGCGTGGCCCGTAGCTATACAGCCACGAAAATGCACTTCCTTTACATTGCTTTTTCAAACTTTTTAAAAAAAATTCTAGGTCCTCTCCGTCTATACAGCCACGAAAATGCACTTCCTTACGAAGAAGGAGAGGACCTAGAATTTTTTTTTTTAAAGTTTGAAAAAGCAATGTAAAGGAAGTGCATTTTCGTGGCTGTATAGCCACGGACCACGCTTTGCACAAAGTGCGATTGCTAGTTAATAAGGTTGGAAAAAAAGCGCTGGTAACTTGCAGGGTACGACTTCGATTTCTATGGAGAGAACAAAGAGGATACACGTCTATTAGAAAACCAACGTGGTTGATTTATAAACCTCTGAAGGCTTTGCAGGAAGGCAACGTCTAAACAGTAAAACTAAAACGCATGTCTTTCAAAAGCCTTTTTCAAAAATTGGTAAGCCCAACGGCTCATCTTGCTTTTTCTGTTGGTTTCATTTTGTTCTGCTTTGAATTGAGGTTTAATTTCCGTTCCTGTTACTATGATAAGTTATTTCAAATTGGTTTTGTGTAATATCAACTTTGATGATTCCAAGTTAGGTTTTTCTTTGCAGGATTTGTAGCAGCAAATAAATTGGGTTCTGTTAAATAAGTTGATTACAATGGGACTCGAAGTGGAGGTCTCCAGAAACCCTGAAAAAACAAATTGGAAGGGAGACGGGAGCACGAATGCAACAGAGGAGGCAAAGCAAGAGGTGAAGAAGCCGCAGAAAAAGATATGCTGTGCTTGTCCGGATACTAAAAGACTTAGAGATGAATGCATTATTGAGCATGGGCAAGATGCCTGCACCAAATGGATTGATGCCCACCTTCAGTGCCTCAGGGCGGAGGGATTCAAGGTACTTTTGCATTTTCCCGCTTCTCCTTCTTATGTGTTTCATGGTGTACGTGGGTTGGGTGTGAATGATCTCATAAGTCGGAAAAGAAACGAAAAGTTCTGGTAGGGTGAATCAACATATTGTAGTTTCTTTTGTTTCAATATCTAAGGTTTTTTTAATTGAATTCTAAATATTGGTTGGTCGGAAACTCAGTTGGGAAATCCTCGTCTTTGCGCTTTCTAGAGAAGATCTAGACACGGTTTGAGCAAATATAATCTCGGTTACCCCTGATTGACCCCAGACAACAAAACATCAAGAAAAGCAGATTCGCATTAGATTTGCGGCAGATGCGATAAATTGAACTATGATTATTTCACTCAAGATTCTTGTTGAAACAAATAGCTTCGGTTCAGACAATTGCGCTGATCATATGAGAATATACTCATGTATATATACATGTCGATATGTTGAATTCCGATATGTATATATACATGAATATAATCTGCAATTACTTATGGTGATCGCAGCATTCAGAACCAATGATGCATATCATGATTGAAAAATAACTGAGAATTGATCTCAATAATAATCGTATTTATACTGATTGTTAAAAGATTGCAATGGACTTAGTTAAAGTTTTGAAGTCATTAGTTTTGTTATGACTAGTCACGTCGCGTGTGACCATTCCATTGATCAGGTGCATCGGTCAATGGTCATGTCTCCAAATTGAGACATGCTCAATCACCCATGTACCTGTCCAGACTTGTATACATATTGTATGCCACCTGATATTGCAAACATAGAAATTGATTAATGTATGCAGATCGAAGGCAGTACAAACATCGAACTTGAAGGAATATTTATATCATTTTTGCATTGAGATTATATATACTTTGCAACACTTTTGGATTTTTCATTGGCATTGACTGCACCTGCAAGAAATATACATACTTCAGCACTGTTAAAAGAAATCTGTAAGTAAACTTTACATGGTATCACAGTTTGGCTAAGGAAAGATCACACTAAGTTTATTAAATCAGATTTTTACTTTAGACAACAATCCTCTCTCCCTACAAAATGACAAACACAATGAGATTTGAACATCACCTTGGAAGTGCTGATAACTTCGAATCTTGGAAACTTCGAGTAATGATGTTGTTGAAAGAAAACAAATTGGAATCATTTGTAAGAGAGGACAAAGAGGAACCTAAAGATGATCCTAAGAACTCAGAATGGATCGAGAAAAATGAAAAGGCTATGACGATAATTGTAGATGCTGTTTGAGACCACATAGTACCTATTGTGGCAAAACATACCATAGCATATCATATGTTTTGAGCTCTTGAAAATGCATTTATAATCAATAATACAGGCATAAAACTTGCTCTTAAAGGCAAATGAATAGTGTAAGCATGAATAAAGGAGAAGCTATAAATGCTTTCTTTATGAGAATCAGACTTGAGAGATCAATTATTTAGCACTTGATTATGAGATTAAAATTCAAGAATTATCCTTAATAGCATTAGGAAGACTTCCAAACTCCTGGGAATCCTTTGTACAAGGTATAAGTGCTAGTTTTAAAATCCCTAAATTGGGTCGTTTAAGATTTGATTGTCTTCAAGAAGAGTCGAGATTAATGATTAAGGGAAAACACAAAACCCTATATGAAGATGTTCAAGTTCTTAATACAAATGCTCATAAGAAGGGAAAAAAGAAAAACAACAAAAGGAAAAGAAATTTTCATGGAAAAGAACAATCCAAACAAAAGAAAGATTTGCCCAAAATCCAATACTTTAGATGTGATCTATATAGACATTATGCAATAAACTGTCCTGATAGATCTAAACCTCAAGCATCTTTCGCAAAATCTGAGAAGTCAAATGAAGGCGATGAATATGAGAAATATGCCTTCTATTCAGCATTATCCAGCCATATATCAACAAAAAAGAATCCATGGATAGTTGACAGCAGGTCTTCTAGACACATCACTGGATATCAGGATAACCTAGAAAGCATGCACAAAGAAACAGATGAAGAAGTTACAATTGGTGATGATTTTGCACACTTCGTAAAAGGAATTGGGACCTGCACCATAAAATTGAAATCTAGAAATTCTATTCAACTTTCTGGAGTTCTTTATGTACCAGGTATTAAGAAGAATTTAATATCTATATCTGCACTTGAAGATGATGGTTTTAGAATCGCATTCATGGGAGGGAAAGTACTAGCATGGCCTTAAAGTCAACCATTAAAAGGATTCTAACAATAAGAGTAAGACAAGGACTTTTATATGAGCTATGTGCTAAGACAAAACTTGCACTTATACATGAGACCTTAGATTCAAATGAAATATGACATAAAAGACTAGGTCATATCAACTTCCGTGCTCTAACATCAATGGAGAAAGTAGTGACCGGAATACCCAAGTTAAACCATATTCACAATGAATCATGTAAAGGTTGTGCCTTAGGGAAAAACACTAAAAAGCCATTTCCTCATAGTTTGAGCAAAACTAGAGAAATGTTGGAACTAGTACATTCTAATTTATGTGGGCCCATGTCTATACCTTCTACAGGAGGATTCTTGTATTGTTTGATAGTTGTTGATGATCTTTCAAGGAAGACATAGATATACTTCCTTAAATGCGAAGAATCTGAAGAGATTCTCCCTAAGTTTAAAGAATTCAAAACTGTCACTAAGAACTCCTTCGGTAAGAACATTAAAATTCTGAGAACAGATAATGGGAAGGAGTATACTTCTAAAATATTTAAAGAATTTTGCAAACTAACTGAGATTAAGAGGGAGTTCATAGTCCCTTACAATCTTCAACAAAATGGGGTTGCTGAAAGGAAGAACACAACCATTGTAGAAGCTGCTTGGGCTATGATTTTTGATCAAAATCTGAGCATGTCCTTTCGGGCTGAAGCATCCAACACTACAGTCTATATTCAGAATAGATGTCCTCACTCACATTTGGACAATAAGACTTCTGAAGAAGCATTTTTTGGAAAGAAACCTGACATCTGTCACCTAAGGATATTTGGATGTCCTGTATATGTTAATGTACCTAAGGAGAAGAGGACTAAGTTAGAACCTTCTGGAAGAAAGGGTATTTCATTGGTTTTAATGAAATAGTAAAAGGATTCAGAGTCTACATACCTGGACAAAAACAAATAGAACTAAGCCGAAATGTCATCTTTGAAGAAGACATTGCTTTCAGAAGAGCCAAAGCATCCGATGAACTAGATACATTTGATGTATCTCCAGAAGAGACTCTGCTCTTGAGATTCAGAGGGAGTTCCTTGAAGAGACTTTAATTGAAACTGAAATCCTTCTAGAGACTCAGAAAGAGAGTCTTGATCACTCTAAAAGGCCACTTTGGGCAAGAAAAATAATACAGGAAGGAGATGGATTCACAGCCCCTTCCGGAACCTTTCGAGAAAGCAAGAGACCTAGAAAATTAACATATAATGCTTTCTTTTGTAATATAGCTCGAATCCTGAACCTTCTAGTATTTCTGAAGCACTTAAACATCAAGCTTGGAAAGACGCCATGGTGGAAGAATACCAGTTTATACTAAACAATGATGTTTGGGACATATTTCAGAGACCTAAGGAAAAATCTGTTGTGTCTTCAAAATGGCTCTTCAAAGTTAAGTATGCTGCAAATGGCAGCATTGAAAAACATAAAATTCGTTTTGTGGCTAGAGGTTTTTCTCAAAAGGAAGGAATTGACTTTGAAGAAACCTTTGCACCAGTTGCTAGGTACACTTCTATTAGAGCTGTAATAGCCATTTGCATTAACTAAAGGTTGGAAAATTCATCAAATGGATGTAAAAATTGCTTTTCTTAATGGGAAAATAGAGGAAGAAGTATATCCGGAACAACCAAATGGATTTGTAACTCATTATGCTACTTCTCGTGTTTGTAAATTGAAGAAGGCTCTATATGGACTTAAATAGGCTCCTTGGGTCTGGTACGAAAGGATTGACAAATACTTTTTAAGTCTTGGATTCACCAAGAATGTGGCTGATTCAAATCTCTACTTCAAGGTAACTAAAGGTGATATGCTAATTTTAATTCTTTATGTTGATGATCTTTTGATTAGAGGGGAAAACCATCTCATTTATCAATGTAAGAAAGATTTGGCTTCTAAACTCGAAATGAAGGATTTAGAAATTCTTCATTACTTTCTTGGTTTGGAAGTAAGCGAGAAGTCTGGTAATTTTCTACATCAAAAGAAGTATACTCTTGATATATTGAAAAGATTTGGGATGTGGGACTGTCGACCTATGTTTACACCTATCGAAACCAACTTTCACAAGCTAAAGGAAGCAAGTGCTGAATCTAGAATAGTTGATCCCACCTTATACAGACAAATAATTGGGTCCTTGATGTATCTTGTAAATACTCAACCTGATGCCTGCTATGTAGTGAATGCATTAAGTAATTTCATGTGTGAATTGCATGAAATTCATCTTGTTGCTTTGAAGCATATATTGAGGTATCTTCAAGGTACTATTGGGTATGTACTTAGATATGAGAATACCAGTTTGGAGTTACATGGATATACTGTTTCCGATTGGGCTGGAAGTGTAAAAGACTAGAAAAGCTCATCAGGATGATGCTTCAGTTTAGGATCAGCTATGATTTCTTGGATCTGCAAAAAGCAAGCTTCTGTTGCTCAAAGTTCTACTGAGGCAAAGTATATTGCAGTAACTACGGGAGCTAGAGAAGCAGTGTGGCTTCGGAAGTTGTTTTCTAACTTGTTTGGTAAACCTATGAAACCTACCACTATTTACTGTGATAACCAAAATTGTATCAAGTTATTTGTGAATCCAGTATTTCATGATAGATCCAAGCATATAGAAATTCCTTATCACTACATAAGAGAGATGGTGGAAAGAAGAGCTATTCAATTAGAATATATTAATACAGGTGATCAAACAACTAACATTCTCACCAAGGCTCTCCCTAAAGTGAAAGTTGATCATTTCAGAAAGAAACTTGGCTTGATTGAAATATAAGTTTATGGGATTGAGTCTCAACTTTGTAAATTTGTATTATTTAAATAAAGATGTTTAAAATGTAAACTCTTTTGTCATATGTGTGACTCTATGACTCATGGGCCTACCTTATGTTCATTATTTAAGGTGATAATCTTTTATAATGAAATATTGATTCTGATAAGATAAGGTGATGACTTTATTATTATTAGATTACTATCATGATGAATATCATGTTACTTGATATTCAAGGAAAAATCATGATAGTTAAAAGACCATGTTTTGATTAAGTAAAAACAGGTTTTAAAGGACCCAAAACCTTATACATAAAAACGGAAGTCTAAAAAGATAAGCAAAAAGCTAACAACAGAGTATAAAAGCACAGATCAACAAAAGACAAGCCTCCAAGAAGAGCAAAAAGTAGGTCAACCAAAAGCCAAGTTGTAAAGGACAGCAAAAGACAAGCACCCGACCAGCTAAATAGTCTTTATTAGGTCACTAGCCTAGTCTGCTAGAATGTGCATATTCTCTGCAGTGGCCTTCACCTCTTCCATCTTGTTCACTTCCTCATTCTTCTTAGAGTGAGCCCGAGTGCGTTTACTAGGACCCTGGTTCCCTATCACCGAAGGGGAATCTTGTTCTTTGTCTTGCTCAAACTTTTTCAAAAGATTGCCCACCTTATCAACCATAGCCATAGTTAAAAGAGCATGTTGATGGATATCATGTGACTTGATATCTGTTGAAGATCAATATATTCAAATTCATGGTGGATATTATGTGACTTAATATCTATAGATGTACCATGATCTTTTATGGTGGATATCACGTGACTTGATATCTGTATACACACCATAACTAGAAAGAATATCACGGGACTTGATTTTCTTATATATATCTTGAGGATATTACATCTTATAATGAGAAGAATTCATATGCACTTTGTCTTCCCTAGCTAAGAGGGAGTGTTGGAACAAATAGCTTTGTTTTAGACAATTGCGCTGATCATATGAGAATATACTCATGTATATATACATGTCGATATGTTCAATACTGATATGTATATATACATGAATATAATCTGCATTTACTTATGGGGATCGCAGCATTCAGAACCGATGATGCATATCATGATTGAAAAATGTCGGAGAAATGATCTCAGTAATAATCGTATTTATACTGATTGTTAAAAGATTGCAATGTACTTAGTTAAAGTCTTGAAGTCATTCGTTTTGTTATGACTAATCACATCAGGTGTGACCATTCCACCGATCGGGTGGATCGGTGAATGGTCATGTCTCCATTTGGAGACATGCTCATTCACCCATGTATCTGTCCAGACCTGTATACATATTGTATGCTGCCTGATATTGCAAACATATAAATTGATTAATGTATGCAGATCGAAGCTAGTGCAGATATCGAACTTGAAGGAATATTTATATCATTTTTGCATTGAGATTATATATACTATGCAACACTTTTGGATTCTTCATTGGCATTGAATGTACCTGCAAGAAATATACATACTTCAGCACTGTTAAAAGAAATCTGTAAGTAAACTTTACAATTCTAATGCCATTCCTTTCTATTCGCATTCCCTTTCATGACTTTAGCATATATTCAGATTTGCAATGTTTTCAGTCCTTGCATACAATTCTTGAATAAATATAGGCTAAAAGGTATACTATTGGTAAGGTTTTCAAGTCTAATGTTATTTCCATACTTGCTTTGTCCTTTCTTTGTCAAGAAGAGCTCAGTGCGTTAATTCCTGAATAGGATTGAGGTGGGCAGTTCAAATAATAAGGTTATCTGAGATGCATTGTGATTCTTTCCTTAATGGCTACTGTTCTGCTTTATTGCCATCTGTGCCTGCCTTTTGCTCCTTTGTCATTGTTGCTGTACTTGATCTCATTAGTCTGTCATATCAGAACCATGGAAAGGATGTCAGAGAGCTTTGACAGTGATATAGGAGTTAAACAGGGTTGGCCCCCCTCTCCTACCTTGTTTGGATTATATATGACAAGTTAGAAGAATGTCTAGATAAGAATAATGGTGATGGGATTCATCTAGCTAACTATGCGATAAAACTTTTCCTACTGGCTGATGATCTCATTCTGATTGCTAAAACAACAGATGGGCTGAGGGAGCACTTGAAGGCACTTGACGTCTTTTGTTATTTAGTCGGGATGTAGGTGAACACCACCAAAACAAAAGTGATGATTTTCTCTTTGAAATGGACCAAGAAACAGCAAAACAGTTTTCTTTTTGAGGGCAGCCCTTTACAGATAGTGGAGGAATACAAATATCTTTGCATCGACTTTTACAACAAGCTCAATTGGGAAACATGTAGAACAAAAAGAATTCAAGGAGGATGGAAAACATTATACTCGCTTTAGAATAGATGCAGGAATGCAAAACTATGGGATTGGAAAACCAAAAAGATGCTCTTCGGGCTGTTGGTCATTTCAGTAACTCTTTATGGGTGCGAGATTTGGGGCAGCAACTTATCAGTCCATAAGTGGAGAGAGGTGAAAAGAATCCAAAAACGTTTAATCACCAACAATCTCAAAATTAAATCAACAGTTCCCTATGGGATCCCATTGGTGGAAACAACTATGTTTTTGATAGAGGCTTCAGCTATGGTTTGGTTATTATGCTATTTAAAGAAAACTCGAGATTTATAAGCACATCGCTGGCCCAATCTGATCATAGAGGAATATTGGATACAAGAAAGAACACGTGGATGAAGCAAACTATCTAGTGGATGGCAAAATGGAATATCAGTATACATGAATGCCCAGATAACATTGATGGAATAACAAAGTTTACAAAATAAAAATTCAGGAGCCCCCTATGGACAAATCAAAATGGGCACAAAACAGAATACTATATTAGAGAATTTAACCCAATCAAAGATCTTGAAGAGAAGGCATACATAGGAGCAAATATCAGTTGGAAAGCCAAAATGATCATAGCGCAACTTAGACCTAGCTCACATCAATTGAGGTGTGAAACTGGGAGATGGGTGATTCCAAAAGAGGAATTGGAAGAGAGAGTTTGTCTATTTTGTGGCATGGGAGTGGAGGAAACAGAGTGACATTTGATCATAGATTGCCCAGTCTACAATGACATCCACTCCAGCTATGGTGATATTCTAGAAATGGGCAACTTGGCTACTCTTTTTGAGGACAAACTTAGTGGTCAACATTTACTGTCAAAGATCAGATCTAAGGAAACAACTATAAAAGAACTAAGATTTCGGGTGTTGGTCGTTTCTAGGTGGTCCCATAGGCTGCTTGGTCCTCGTGGACGTTATTAAAATATGTCATTCATTCATTCATATCCTGCTCGAGCTTGATCGCTTAATAAATAATAGGTCACTGCACTGAATAATGAAACTTAGAAACAAGAAAATAAAAATAAAAATAATAATTAAAAAATGCCACTTAAGGGTAGGGACTGTTGCAGAAATAAGGAAGAAATAAAAATAATAATAATCATGACTAGGCAAGGGGGAGCAATCAAAAGTAGCGATTTGAATAGAAAGGGGCTGACTAGGCAAAGTGGAGCACTACAAAAGCAGCAATCTTGAATAAAAAGGGGATAACTTAGTTTATGTAAAAGGCAACCTCCATTATAGATCACCCAGCTTTGGGCAAAGGTTTGGATATAATAAAAATATATAACCAACTTGCTAGCTGATCTGTATGGGAAGGTTGCAACCTTTGATGAAGAGGTGTTATTTGAAAGGTACAAATAAGAAGCACTTGCGATCATTGAAGGACACACTCATAACATATTATTCCTATTGGAATAGCAGATTTACATTGAAGGAGAATCGGATAACAAATAAAACAAGCACCTGATCTATGATGAAAAATAAGAGAAATCAGGGAGAGGAAAGAGTCAGTAGCAATGATCTGTGAGAAAGGCAGCAACTTGTTATCAAGATAAAGCAGCAATTGCTAATGAGCTAATGGAAGCCTCATTGTCCATAAAGGTGGTTAGTGATGGGAGAGATGAGGGCATAAATATTCAACTAAGTGAAGGAAAATACACCCATTGCTTAAGTTGAAGAGAGTTAATAACAACTTTGGTATCCTTCCTATTAGGTGTTTTTTTCTCTAGATGACCACTTAATCTTTGGTAGGTCGCAGAGGGCATTGATTGGGTTTTAGCTACATTGTTTTTCTTCAATTATAGTTTGCTTATATGTTTACTTTTATGTCTTGGGCGATGATCTAGTGAGGATATGATTAGGATTAGTCCATGGAGCAAGAACATCCTTAGCTAATATAGTATGGTAATTTTATTTGATTCTTCTTGGGGTGATTTAGGCAAAGCTTATTTTTGGGCATTGGAATTTGTGCCCTTTGGTTGTGTTGAAGGAAGTAGTATCACAAAAGAATCAACCATTACAAATGGATGGGGTTTCGAGGCAACTCAACAATCATAATAAGAGCTTATTTTAGAGGGAAATTTTTAATAAAGATGATATTTTAATTATTTTTCAAAGAAGAAGTCATTTGGAGTTTGTCCTCTATGTATTTATGATGCAAGAGCATTTAGGGGTTGTTGGCATTCTAACATCACCTAAAAAGATTTTCTTTCTATTTATTTGTATTTTGTTTTAGTTGGATGATTTTTCAGTGTTTTAGGTAGCGATTGATCCAATTGGTTCATTATCGTATGCAATCATGGTGTGATCTAGGAATCATGGAGATTCTATGTCTAGCTTCGCAACTTAATCTAATGTTTCCAGATGAAGTTATCTTATGTTTGGTCCAATCCTATATTTAGTTTCCTATTCTAATGGCCGGGTTGGCAAGATTTGACTCTCGATGGAGATCTACATCATGCAAAACCTAATGGAGCATCATTAATGTTGTTATACATTTGGCAAACCTCGTATGTTCACATGTCATGATTTATATAATTCAAAGCATTCTTATGCATTTGGGTCCTTAACTTTTTGTTTGTAATGCATTTCTTTGTCTTGGATATTGTTGATCGGATAGCCAACGTGAGGCTGGCAATCTTGTGTATAAGTAGGGTAGTTGTTCTTTCTTAGAGAGAGTTTATAATGAGTGTAGAGGGCTTGGTGGTAGCTCAACTTTGAGAGCTTGGTAAGGAGGAGAGTGAATAAATCTGGTAGTAAAGGTTTGCGTCCTTAGTAACGAGGCATGTTTGTTGAGTAATTTTTAATCTGCACTTGCAAGCCAACTTGGTGATAATTTAAATATAAATTTCCTTGTTTTCTAGTGCTGTTTATTGCTTTGTTTTGTCATTTCTGCTGTGGTGTTTCTAGCAACAAGGTTGGACATCTCCTTTGGGGATTTCTCTACCCTTGACAATGTCAAATGTTATTAAAACAAGTTGTGATTCTTGTGATTGAAGATCCGAGTTCCTGAGCTTATGAAGTTGCAGATTTGTTGTTTGCGGGGAGGCAAAACTAAGGATGTGACCTACATCAACATGTGGCTTGTGCAAGGTGGTTCAAGTCTGTTGCAAGTTGTGCTTGACAACATAGTTTCAGCAATAGGATTGATCAGATTGAGTTTCAAAGGTTGTGAATCCTAAAGATCTTGGTTGTGGGCTCGTAGATGGTAGATCTCAACTACAACTGCAGAGGGTTGCACAAAGGAAACCATAGGAAAAGTTGGTGGATTGGTTGAAGGACAAGTTGGTGATTTCAAGGACCGTTTAGACAATTTGTTTGAGACATATTGAAGGTATTGGTAGATTTTGCTTGATTGGGTTAGGGCAATAAACACTTGGATCAGATTGCCAAAGCTGAGGAAATTAAAGGAAATTCCTAAGATTTGCAAGGATGCCACTTAGAATAATAAACCTTAGAGGATGGAGCAAATGATGGAGGAATTCAAGAATGAGATAAGGGCTAAGATCCGAAATGTTTTGATTAGGGTTAGGAGGAACCCTAGGACCAAAGATAAATTTGAAGAAGCTGTTAAAGATCTTGAGGCAGCTGAAGTTAAAATCCTTGTAGAAGAGGAAAGACTATTACGAGCTATGACACAAATTATGAGTCATAGAATGAAAGTTTTGCTTTGTTGGTTCATTATATCCTGAGGAATTGATAGTTGGATTAAATTTGCTAGAGGAACTTTGAGCTTTAGATGTTAAGGATCCACAAAGGGTTAAGTTAGCACAAACTAAGTTGAAGGGTAATGCTGTCTTATGGTGGTAGAATTGTAGAAAGATAGAGAAGATAACGATGAATCTAAGATCACTTGGTGGAGGGTTATAGCTTATAGACTTGAGGCCAAGCTAATACAAGAGAATTATGAATTGGAGTTGTTTAAGAAATTGTATAATCTAAGCAAAAGATTTTGATAGTGAAGTTGTACACCCAAGAATTCTACAAGATGACAATCAGATCTGGACATCAAGAGTCATCTAATGAGAAGGTGCTTAGGCATGTTAATGGTTTGAGACTTCGACATTCAAGATGAGTTAAGTATGTTGAGGATTGGTACAATTGGAGATGCTTGTCAATATGCCCTAAAGGCAGAAGATAAGTTGAATAGAAGACAAGTTACACCTAAAGTAAGAGATAAACTGGTTGGTAATAAGAGCAAGGATAAGCTTGTCATTGAAGAGAAACCTGATTAGAGGATTCATGGAAGAGGCAGTGGTAATAGAGAGTTCAAAGGTATTTGTTTCAAATGTGGAAATGTTGAACATAGAGCTTTCCAATGTTCAATTGATTTTAGCAAAGGAAAAGGGAAACATAACCTAGTGGCATATGAGGACTAAGCTGATAAAGATGAACTTGTTGAAAGAGAGGTTGCACTTGAGATGGGAGAATTTCTAGTGTTTACGAGAGTTATGTTAAACAAGAAGGGATTAGTTCCTGCCCAAATAAGGTAATTGTTCATAATTGATTGTAAATCTGGTGGCAAACGTTGCAAGGTGATAATGGATAGTGGAATTATTGATAACCATGTATTAGAGGAGAGGGTACAAAAGCTTGGATTAAAGAGATTTAAACACCCTTGTCCATATGTGATAAGTTGGTTTCAAGATGGACATATGATGGAAGTGAAAGAGTGGGGTTGGGTTAAGTTTATCATTGGGCCATACCAGGATGAGGTATTAAGTGATGTGGTTAACATGAGTACTTGTAATGTTTTGTTAGGAAGGCCTCGGTAGTATGATGTTGGAGCTATTCATGATTGCCAAGGGAATGTCATGTCTACTGTGAAGGAGAGAAGGGAGTTAACTATAATTCCATTGAAGGAGGAAGGAAGGCTAAGAACTTGAGTGTGATGAGGACTTATACCTAGGAGATCAAACTGCTTTAGAGCAGAAGGTGATGGGTTTTCAACAAGTGGCTGAAAAGGTTTTTGGGGTTGTATAGTTGTTGAAGGATTTGATGAATTGATCTAAATTGATAAGAGTTGAAAAATGACTTATTCATGATTGCCAAGGGAATGTCATGTCTATTGTGAAGGATGGAAGGGAGTTAACTCTAATTCCTTTGAAGGAGGAAGGAAGGCTAAGAACTTGAGTGTGATGAGGACTTATACCTAGGAGATTAGACTACTTTAGAGTAGAAGGTGATGGGTTTTCAAGAGGTAACTGAAAAGGCTTTTGGGGTTGTATAGTTGGTGAAGGATTTGATGAATGGATCTAAATTGATAGAGTTGATAGATGACGACAATCGGATGGCTTTCCAACAATAGGTTACAAAAGTAGTATCAACTGAGCAACAAGATCTTGTGAATAGATTAAAGACAAATAAGATATTGAGTAGTGATAGAGGTGAAGTCAAGCAACAAAAGAGGCAAACATTATTTTTTGATTGTAGGAGAGTCGAAGGCAGAAGCAATTGGTGTGAGTTGTATAATGAGAGTAGATGTTGTGGAAGCTATAGCAGAGCAGTACCTCATGATGAATGGTATACTATTGGGCTTGTGAATTGGATAGTCGACACAACCATTTTTAGAAAATGTACCTTACAAGTGAGGAGGACATGTGGATTAAGAACAAGCATTGGATTTATGTCTTGAATCTTGTTAGATGTTCATAAGTTTCTCTTATGAAACATCTATATGCTTGGGGTATCTAATTTAGGAGCATCTAGGGGTAGTTGGTAGCTTTGCATCACCCAAACAAATTTCCTTTTTGTTTGTTTGTATTCTATTCTAGTTGGACAATTTCCAATGTTTTAGGTAGGATCAATCTAGTTGGCTCGTTATCTTATGTGATCCTTATGGTGTGATCTAGACCTCATGGAGATCCTATGTTTAGCTTGACAACTCGATCCAATGTTTCCAGATGAAGTTATTTTATGTTTGGTCTTGTCCAATAGTCATTTTTTTGTTCTAACGACCAAGTTGGCAAGATTGGGCTTGTGATGGCAATCTACGTCATACAAAGCCTAATGGAGCATTGTTCTATTTTATACACATGTCAGACCTCCTTGTATGTTCGCACACCATGATGTATCTAATTCAGAGTGATCTTATGGATATGGGTTCTAACCTATTTGTTTTTGATACATTTCCTTGTCTTGGAGATTGTTGATCAGATAAGCCAACTTGAGGTTGGCGATCTTGTATATAAGTAGGGTAGTAGTTCTTGGAGGGGGCTTGGTGGTAGCTCATCTTGGAGAGCTTGGTAATGAGGAGAGTGAATAAATCAGATAGTAAAGTCTTGTGTCCTTAGTAATGAGGCAAGTTTGTTGAATAATCTATGATCTGCACTTGCAGGCCAACTTGATGATAATTGAAATTCATCTTTCTTTATTTTCTAGTGTTGTTCATTGCTTTGTTTTGTCATTTCCTTAGTGATGTTTCTAGCTGCAACATTGGACATCTCCTTTGGGGATTTCTCTATCTTTGACTGCACCAATTTGTAGGCAAAGTTGCAATTAGTATCATTATGCCATTTCTACATCTTAATTAGTTCATTGCTTTGCTTTTCTCATTTCCGCTGTGGTGTTTCTAGCTGCAAGGTTGGACATTTCCTTTGGGAATTTCTCTATCCTTGATTGCATCAGTTTGTAGACAAAGTTACATTTAGTATCATTATGCCATTTCTACGTTTCAATCTTCATTGTATGAACTGCATGTTTTGCATTATTCTTCAGTGATTGAAAACTCATTGGAGATTGAAGGCTTATGGATGGAAACCCACAAATTTTCAGTTGATGGTGGATGAAACCCTGTTGTCACACAGAGCAAGTTCATCCAAGAGGTTGCATTTGAGCTTCAAAATTTTGGTAGTTTTAGCAGTTTTTCATCATTTGTGCACTGGGCTTCATTGCTGTTGGTGCAATGATTTCAGATGTGTTGCTATTGTGTTTTAATTATACTTTCCGGTCTTTTGCGAGAGTGCATCATCAAATATCAAAGATCAACTCTGGGTTTGTTGTTTAGTGTTGTATAATTTTGTCATTGTCGGTTGTGTTGCATAATGAGTTAGCTAGCATAGTTGTGTGTTTGCTGGTAGGTTTGACTCTTTGTGAGTATGCTACACCATTATGCTGCTTGTGATATTGCTAGCAGGATTTAACTGTGTGGTTTTTGAGTCAAACTCATTGACCCATATATCATGAGTAGTGATTCACACATGAATCCATCTCACATGAAAATAAACGGAACACTTAGCACTCATTGGATCCACGTGATTCTCACAGAGGTGAAGCACTGGGACTTCTCAGGAGATCACCCATCCCAGTACTACTCCAGCTCGAGCGCGCTTAACTACAGAGTTCCCTCAAACCCACCCTGCTTGCAACCCCATCTGCAAAACCTTCACCAAGTGTTGTGCCTTATGAACCATTAATTAGAAAGCCCCTTAAGCTCATCAATTCATAAGCTCATTATGCTGCTGCTATAATGTTTGTATCAGATCATATTATCTGTAATCTCATTTTGAAGTTCAAGCACTCTCAGTTTGTTGTGTGTAGAATGAATTGAGTTATTTCAATTTGTCATAACTTTGTGGGTTTTGGTGTGTGAAGATATAACAGTTGCTGCTGTTGTAGATTAGATCTCAGACCTGATCCTATGTTATTTGACATCAGAAAAGTCATTTTATTTATGCTCGATGAAGTTTCGTTTGATTTGAGTCTCTTTCATATTTTCAATGAAGAGTAGTTAGCTAGATTATCGTGAAAATTGAGTCTTATGCAATAAAGTCTGCAAATCTAATTCTTTTTTTCTATTAGATATAATATAATCACCATACAGACTTATGATCAGTTAATTAAAAAAACTGTTCGAGTGTTTATGCAATTACATACTCAGTCCATCTCTGCTAGGATTGTCGCAGCTAATACAAAAATTTAAACCATACATTAAAATTTAAAGATATACAGAACTATATGATATTAAATTCTGCAACTAAAGGTTTATCTCTGTTCTTGACCCTCTATGTCTTCAACCCAGGCTGTCATCCTGGCAGGTTTATCTGCTCTGTTCTGATACAGGTATCACTAGTTGTACTGCATTAAAGGGTACAAGGGCTGCTGCAACTGGTTTCTCTTTTCCTTGACCCATCAACTCTCTCTTTCTCTTCTCTTCCAATTTCAAAGTGTGTCATTTCCACCATTTGCCGTGTCCATGTGAAGCCTTGAGCTATGCCCCAAGCGAATATTCTTGTAGTGCCATCTTGTTGTCTTTAGACATCCTCATGGTAACTGTGACCTGTCAAAATACATCATAGGTTATGAGTCTTCTAAGAGAAGCACTCTACTTCTGCCCACTAAAAACATCATTATTCCTAAATTCCAAATCACTTATAGAATTTCACTAGAAAGAATAGACCAAAAGATGTTGGTATCTTTCTTGAGGTATGAAGCACAACCAATAAGAATCTCCCAGACACTGATATTTCAATTGACTGAGATTCCAATTGAATGCCAAACTTCTATTGCAAAAAACTTTAAAGCAATAGAAAAATAGATGTTTCATAGTTTCAGGTAACCTGTTGGCAGCACATATATTGGTACCCCCATCTGATTTAAGAGTAGGTAGCTTAAGCAACAATAGATGTTACAGAAAGCACTCTTTT
This sequence comes from Cupressus sempervirens, assembly GCA_028749045.1. Taxonomy (NCBI): domain Eukaryota; kingdom Viridiplantae; phylum Streptophyta; class Pinopsida; order Cupressales; family Cupressaceae; genus Cupressus; species Cupressus sempervirens. The sequence continues at coordinate 548,642,377 of CM053789.1, forward strand.
TGATTCAATGGGTATGGTCCAAAGATTGCTGAGAATTTTATGCCAATAGGAGGAATCAAGAGTAGAGTTCCAGCAGCAATGGTAGGACAGAACATCATCATTATCTACAAGCTGGGTGTAAATGGTTTTAGCTTTAATGTTATCTACAAGAGAACCATTCGGTTAACAAAATAGGATGAATCTATCATCAGAATGTTAACAGATTTTAGCTCCCTCAGCATAGTGCACGTCCTCCATTGAGTTCAGGGGACATCAAAATTTGAACAGATTTCATTGCATGGCAACAAGTGACCCTGTTTAATAATATAATTCACAATCTTTATTTCGGTAGCAGCCCAATGTCTGGCCAAGCGCCCTTGTAGGGGTGCTAACGACTTGTTTTATGTTTCAAGTTCCTCCAAATTGATCTTTTTGCACAAACTTAATTGGTCTTTCCAATGATGCTGTTGTGAGTGAGAAGTAAGGAGGTGACTAACACTTTCCCATGCTTTCCACATTGACTTAAATGTAGTTGAGCCGGTTTAACAGGAAAGTGGCCAGCAATGAGGGTCACTAAATGGAAGCCTTATCCAAGCAGCTTTCTGGCTAGGGAGAGCTTTAGAGATTCTCTGTCTTATCATGATCTTTCATGGCTAATTACCTTGCAATGCTTTGAAAATCTATCTGGTTGCAAGGAAAGTCCCTGAATCTTTAGCTCCTGCAGACCAAGCCCATCTCATGGCATGTTTCTTCCTATCGCCTTTACCATTTGACCAAAGAAACTCTCTAATCTGTTTCTGCACTTGGTTAAACTGATAGTTTCTAAAGAGCCAGACGGAAGTATACTATATATTGCATGAGGACAAATTTCTTTGGCAAGCCTATATATTACCTGGCATGGATAAATGTTGTTTATTCCACTTTTTTAACTTCTTATCAATTTTTTGTTTGATCCAATTCCACGTTTCTTTGAGGTTTGGGCTAATGGCAAATGGTATGCCCAAGTAACTCACTTGATGACTTGGCCCTTCCCACACTAAGGGGTATTTAGTGAACCAAGATGGTGGGTGACAGTCCTAGCCAAGCATAATAGATTTAGCCAGGGAGATTTTGCTTCTAGAAGCTTCACATAATATATCAAGGTTACTAGGAGACTGGTGTACTTGGAGACCTTGGAGACTGGTATTGGTACTGGTACGATTACTTTTCAAAAATAGGAGACGGGGGTACTTGGAGACGTTAATTGTTGTTTAATATAATTTAATAATTTCTAGAAAATATCATGACGTAAAACTTTGAAAACAAGAATAGTGGTATTATAACATGAAGTTTAGATACACAAAAGTCAAAAGTCATTGTGTTGAAGGGTGAAAGAATTCAAAACTCAATATATATTTTATATTAGATGCCAAAGGATATGGGATGTGTGACTATGAGAAATTTTGTATTGTTCTTCTGAAATTGGAGAAGGTTCGCATGGATTTGTCCCTGTAAGATACTTGAGAAGGTTGGAGATACCCAGTGGCTTCCATTATTTCCAACGACTAAGTTGATGTTACGCAAATATCTCTTATTACCATTTATGTGATCTCTTTAAATGAAGAGTTGTTAGTAGATCATAACACTACAAGAAAAGGAAATAATTATACATCATTGACAAGCCTTTCTAGAGGCAATTAAGCAAATTGATTGGAAAACTATAGTGGCTATCATTATCATTACTAACATATAAGTAATAATGATTTTTAAGGGGTGATGATAGAGGATAAGATCTGTCATGTCCCCAATTTCTGCCCTTGCTTAGTGACAACATTTCTAGCAAGGTTGGTCTATTATCTGGTTCCCATAGGCCAGCAGAGCATAGAGGGGAACCAACCCAGGGGCTTTGAGAGTCATGCATGAGCTTCCCAAGTGGTTTGGAGTAGTAGACAACAGTTTCCTACAATTTAGGAGGGATTCCTAATTTGTAGGGATTGACTAGGAGTGGTCTAGGAGGCATTTGGAGACCTCGGCAAACGTTTTGGAGACTTATAGTGCATCTCCTATTTTTTAGGAGGAACTCCCAGTTCAGTGATAGTTCTCTCAGAGGTGCACACAATAGGGGAGTCATTGGGACTCAATTTTGGTTGATTGGGGTTGTCTCTTACTTTTTAGGAGCATCCCTAGATTTTAGGGATGGACTGCCAGTTGACCCATCTTGACCGGCATCAGTCACAGATAGGTGATAAGGTCAGATTCATGTTTGATTGGTCATTTTGGGCCTTTTGGACCATTTGGGAAATATTTTAATATATTTAAATATTTCCTAAGTTGGTGATTAAATAAATTAAAATAAGGTTAATAATATAACCATTTTGGAGTAATAAGGGGATTTTGGCTTCAGTTGATCAGGTACACCTATGTGTTATAGCTCGCTGGAAAGGTCTCGAATTATTATACATGATTTTTACTATTTATAGACTTTTTGATGCCTTCAGCTATGGAATTTTAATAAAGTAATGTTTTTCCTATAGCATGGACGACTTTAATTGGGAAAATGTTATTTTATCATATTTTATTTAAAGGGCAAAGTGTAATTTCCCTTTAGGGTTCGATTTACAGTTGGAAGGGGATATAAGGAGATGGAGACCTCATTTCTTATTATCTTTTGCATATTGAAAAACTTGTTTTTGTGAATTGGCTCTGAGAGAGCAATTCTTCATCTGGGACGCAAACCCCAGGATCTGGATTGGCTGGGACGTAGCCCTCAGCAGTTATTGGCATTGGATTCTTCAGACAGTGTGCATTGCTATCAGGGATAGAGTACGCCATTCTTTATTGTGGATTCAGGTTGCAATGGTTTCAGCGTTGCAGATTGATTCTTTCAGCTGGGACATGATTCCTTGCAGTCTTAGGGCCACCATTTGCAGCAGTTTGGCATCATTGTTGGATGTAAGCTCCTTGGAAATGCATTGGATTTATTATTTGGCTTTAGAAATCAGAAATCTGCCTAGTATGATTTATAGCAATTCTGATTTGGCTCTATGCTGTTATTTATTTTCAGTCTCCTCTCATGTTTATTGTTCGTTATTCATTACTATTGTGAAAACTATCAAAAAACACAAAACAAAAACAAAACCTTCTGCAACTTCTATCTATTCTCAAAGACAATCAAAGAAATCACAGGAAAATATAGTTTATTAATTTAAAAACTACAGCAGATCAGCAAGGGCATCCATCAGGGATCTTTCAAGATTTAGGAGTTTTTATGATGCCTTATGCTCAATATTTTTGGTGGGAGACATCAATTGTTGGTTGGGGGACTTTGGAGATGGCAACCAAAACCTTGTGCATCCAAACATTTTTGGGGACGTCTCCAGTATTGGGGGTCTCCGAGACGCGTCTCAGGGTGTAGGAGACAGGTCTCTTGGTAACTATGTAATATATCCATTTTAGTCATCAAGGCAGCTAAATTATTCTTGTCCACATCAACCAATATAGCTATATCATCTGCTACTTGTATATTAGATAGGTCATCTGAATTAGGAAGAAAAATACCTTTGACCCTTGTAGATAGGAGCTTGTCTCTCAAAAGGCAGTACATCGCATCTGCAACTATGACAAAAATAGCAGGTAAGTGGACAACCATGCTCAGTAGATCTGGTAAGATCAAAACTCTCAGATCTGATCCAATTGACTTCCACAAATGCCTTGGCATCTTGCATCAGGGTCCTAACCATGAGACAAAACAGTTTAGGAAATCCAAGATCCTCAAACATCATAAATATAAAAGTACATTCTATTCTGTCATAGGCTTTTTCAAAGTCTATCAGGAACACAGAAGCAGATTGCTTAGAATCTTTTGCCCAATACATTGCCTCCCATCCTGTAAGAAGGTTTTCCAGTATATATCTACCTTTCACAAAACTAGTTTGTGTGGAATTCACTGCCCTTTGAAGGACATTTCCCAATCTTCCAGCCAATATCATAGCTAGGATCTTCTAGGATACATTAAGTAATGCTATGGGTCTCCAGTTTTTAATAAGAGATTTGTCACGACCATTTGGCACAAGTTTGGGGAGTCCGCTATTGGTATCTTTTCTAATAGACCCCTTATTAATAGCTTCTCTATAAACCATCAGAAAATCTTCCCCTATCTGTGTTATGTTCTTGTTGTAGAATTCCACTGGTAGTCCTTCAAGACCTAGTGTTTTATCAATCCTAAGAGCAAGGATAACTTTATTAATCTCTTCTAAAATAATCTCTTTATTCAGATTATCTGAGTCTTCTTAGTGATTTTACTAGGGATGATGCTTTATTTTTTTGCTGATTGCCTTCTTGTTTTCTTCATCATCAACTGAGGTAAAGAGATTACTATAGAGCTGCTTAAAAGCATTCAAAATGTCTTCTTAGTCAGAATGTTTCTATCACCTTCCCAGATGCAATTAACTTTTTCCTTTGCTTTCTTAATTCTAAGGATTTGAAAAAAATAATAATACCTTGGAGCTGAAATTGTTAAAGACTGAATGAATGAAAAAAATGGAATTCATAATTGCATTAAACTGACGAGACAAAGTCTCCCTAAATAACAAATTACAAGGCAGAAGTTGCTAGAAACAGCGAAACTAAAATGGCTGACTAAAACACTAAAACTATCTGAATTTAAATATAGAACCTAAGATGACCATTATAGTAAATATAATATTATTTTAATACCTTCTCTTAATGGTCCTTGTACTGCCCTACAAAAAACTAATCATGTCTTGTGGTCACAAATACATCAAAACATTCTGTTGTTGCTGAGACTCCCCTTGGACCTAAAGAATGTCAATGACCAAGAGTAGCCAAGAAGATGGTGGTCCCCTTCAAAATGATTTTTTGGTTTGAGAATAGAGCCTGCCTTCCTAGAATCGGCAAAACTGCTGATCAGAAATTATCACAAAAACATCCAACTTGATGTTGGATAACAAAATTGTCCTTCCTTGGAAACAAAGATACAATAAGAACAACTGTGAACCCACCAAAATTTGTAGATGAGCAAGATGCCCCAAAACAAACTACAAGATTCTATGATTTGAAGTTTACAAATCATTGTTTTTTTAGTAAAAGCCCTGAAATAACATGCCACAAAAACTTTGCATATTACAGAAACCAAAAACAAATTATGAGGAGAAAATCGACCAAAACCAAAAGAAGCAGAGATACAGATCAAAAAATATGGAACTCCGTCTTTGAGGGAAAACAATAAAAATTAACTGATATTTTAGCTCATTATTCTAGAACCTTAACTAATGGTTGTTTAGGTTCTATTTTTGAGTTGCTAGACAACTTTTCTTTTTAGTTCATGCTTTTAGTAGTGTTTGTGAACTCTATTTTTTTTTATGTGATTTGTTAGTGCAATGATCTAAATATTCCATTTTTTTAAAGTTTCATGGTATCAGAGCACAAGAAACTCAATTTTTTAGGAAAGGCAGAAAACCCAATTGAATTTTTTTAAAGGGAAAAAATTATGAAAACCCACCAAATTATTTGTGAGGAAAATGATCAATTTTTTTTTTTTTTAATGGAATTTTTTAATGAAAACCCCATTGTTTTTTTCCTGAACTTGGGCTCTCTCATAAGGGAGTCATACAATTGTTTGAAAGATAGAATGATGTATTAATTTGCACACTCTTAAAACTACCCTAAAAGAAAATGGAGAAAACAAAATTTCTCTTACACAGAAAGGAAATATGACAGTGGAAATAACTGCTTTCCATTTCCTATGAACATGAATAAGGATTTCATTAGCTTAATTGAAAAGGAAATTTCCAACTAATTTCACATGAATCTTTTAACTAGCTTATTCTCTTACTTAACAAAGGAAATCCAATAAGAAATGTAATATTTAGCTTTAATATGAAAAGAAACTAACAATACTTTATCTATAGATTGTTATTAGAGGTAAACGACAAAATTAACTCCCAAAACAATTCATAAAGCTGTAACTTGATGGTTCAATCTCCCTGCTGTACTCCTTTTTAGCTTCTGACCTCCATAGGATGAAAGAGTATTATTAGGGATTTTTGCCACCCAGTCTTTGATCTTTATGATTGTGACCTTTTGCTAACCTGCACAACTTCTATATGGAAGTTGCTCGGCCCTTCCCAAGAGCATGTGAACATGGCTTCATTTTTCTTGCCATGTGACACTTGGTGTAGAACCCACAATTGTCTTTGTCAGCTATGGAGGTGGGAATGGAAGAGGGACAAGTAACACCGGAAGTGTATAAGAGACAAGTATAGTTTAGGTCATGGGAGTGGTAATCATAGGATGAAAAAATAAGGACTGGAAGAGAAGATGTAAGATCTCTTGTAACTATAAGCAATTTGTTCACACACCATACAGTTCAAAGTAACACCTTAATTAAAAAAGCTACAATTTAAAATAAGATTAACTATATTAGGAGTGGAAACTTGTGCACCAATATCCTACATTTTCTCTCAACTATTTTAACTTGCACAAATAATAGCCGAAGCTTCCATTTGATTTTTGGAAACACAAATCAATTTCTATATTTAATTTTCTATAGAGAAAATCTATTACTAGCAATTGCTTGCAGACAACTTGCAACACAGTCTATCAAGAAATATCAATCACTTGAATCAAACTTCACAGGCACAGTCAATTGTTAAACCATTATTAGAAGCCATGAGAGCACTAATATTATGACAAATATATATGCCTTAAGGGATACCAACTAATGCAATGTGTAAAGTAGTAGCTAATTGTTGAGGAGACTCAACATAAGTTCATTGATAAGTAATTGTCCTAGAAGGGCAAGCTGTAATGCCCCCTTTTGGGGTAATCTTGGATCGTGCCCTTTGATGGAACCTTAATTTTTTTTGAGTTTCCATTTTTAAATATGACAGAATATAATAATGGTTTTCATTTTATAGGCCATATACATATGGAACTGAAAATAAAAGAAGGCAATGTACAAATAATTGGGTTGAAAATCAATATTTCCATTCACAGTCATATCAGAAATGAGCATGAATATTACATCCTTTATTACTACTGTACAAATTAGAACACAAGGAAATTAAAGGGCTCCTTGGCTTCACACATATGCACTATCAATTCCTGGAGACTTGAAGACTTCTCAATATCTTCCCAAATCACAGATTGACGTACAGATAGTTTCTGAACAATGTTATGGTTGCAGATTATACTCTGGAAAATAAAATGGACAGAAACATAAATATTTAGCATTCTCCTATCCTAGGCTCAGACAGAAGTACACATTCAGCTCTCTACATGGCTATGACAAAACATCGAAAGTCTGAACATTTGGAACCCAAGGATATATTGTTCCTCTTTAGAAAGATGTTGGCATATAAAGTTTTTCTGGCTGTAGTTGTGATGAATACAGAACCTGCAGGAGTTAGCTTTGTGCCATGGATTTGATTTTTGAAAAGACCATGGTGAGAAGTGCTTATCAAACCCTATGTTAACGGTGTAATGACTCCACTGAGAAATGGAGAGAAGGGAAGTATGAACAGCTTTGAACATCTGAAAGTATCGTCCCCAAAAAACAAGCAATTTGTATGTTGCATATGTGTAAAAATATCTTACTGTGTGGAGAGTCAGAAGACATAGGGATTAAGCCATGACAAATGATAGAATATTTCTCCTTTACAATAGTACACAAAGGCATTAGAATATGCATGTCATTTCTGAATGCATGAGAATCTTCAGGCACAGTATCAAGTTGAAGAGGCCGCCCCTGTGAAAGAATAATTTCTGGATACATGCTTAGAATGCGAACTGGATGTGCTGGAGAGGTATTTCCAGTAAAGAAAATATCCTATGTCAGGGGTGGTGGATTAATAATACAGAGTAAATATATTCAAGAATGAATACCTATGTTTTTCAGAGATTGAAATCATATAAAATCTCATATGGAGGATGATAAACGTATAAGGAAAAATATCAATAATTTTCCAACCAATATTTTCTTGAAGATGTTTAATATGCAAATAGCATCTAATTGATATTATTGTGAAGGATAAAGAAATAAAAGCCTGATGATGTTAAAATTAATTACGGCAAGGTGCTAAAGTCAAATATAGTTATGGTCACAGGAGAAGGAGACATTTTATGTTAGCGAGCGCCAGAAGTTAAATAAAGTTAATGGCTGCTTTCCGTGTAGTCAGGATCGGCCTGTGCTGGTTATTCCTCCGGAAGCAATAATGGAAGATGTGGACTATTTGGCCACACATGCATTGATATGCAAGTTTCTTGGTATCCGGATTTCCCTGTCGGCTCTGGAAGCCTGGATTCGCCGTTCATGGCAAGTGGAAGTTGATATGGATATTATGCTGGCTAGTAATAGCTACTTTTTGGTGAATTTCTCTTGCATGTCAGATCGGAACCGGGTCTTTGAGGGAGGCCCATATTTTTATGACAATGTAGGTCTTTTTGTCAAACCCTGGCATACGGGGTTCAATTCTACTGAGGATCCCTCGAATTCCTTCGAGGGTTCCTGTTTGGGTTCGCCTGTCGCGACTTGCTTTGGAGTTCTGGCACGAGGATATCCTGCGACAAATTGCTGCTATGCTTGGAAAGCCGACTGCTGTAGCAAAACAATCACTAGACAAAAAGGTTATTTCTTATGCCCGTATTTGTGTTGAAATTGATTTAAATAATCCTTTGCCAGAGTCTTTAGAAATTTGCTTAGGCTCTTCTTCTTGGATCCAACAGTTAGACTATGAATCTATTCCCTTCCATTGCCGCATTTGTCATGCGTATGGTCATTTACAGCGTAAATGCCCTCAAGCCTCCAAAGGCAATGGTACCCCTGGTGGGTTCTCTGGCCCAAGGATGGCCAATGATGGTAAGGGGAATGGTCAAACTATTAGTATTGGAAAAGGAAATGTTCAGATTGATAGTACAGGTAAAAGGAAAGCTCAAATGAACACTTCAAGTCAGGGGCAAGGGCCATCCATTACTCCTGGTCCTGATAAGGATGGTTTTATCTCGGCTTGAAATTGTGCTAAGGGGCGAGGTTAGAAGCGATCTCATCTAGATCGGCAAGTGGACTCAAGGTTCAATCGTTTTGAGGTTCTTGACAACATGGTCATAGAAGAAGGTATTCCTGTAGAGGCTTAGTGTGCAGCTATTGGCTCAGAGGGGAGGAGTTCTATTCTTAGTGGCAACCAGGATGTTGTAGCTTAGTAGATGCCAGAGACTTCTATTGGCCTTTAGTCGGGTGCCCTTGTGGTTTCTCCTGCTCCATAGGAAAAGGATGTTCGTCTAGCAGATTTGGTTAAAGATGTGTTTGCCTCTGGTAAAGGAAAGGGATCTTCTCTTGCTTTGGGCCTGATGCAAAGACCATTTAAGAAAGTCTTATTTGCTACTCCCTCAAGAGTTGGGCAAAAGCAGGATCAGGAAAAAATTAAACTTACAGGGGATTTACTGGTAGAGTCTGGGGTTGTCAAGACCTTGGATGAGCATTTTCCCCACTCTACTCAATGATTATTCTCTCGTGGAATGTGAGGGGGTTGAATAGCATCCCTAGAAAAAAAGCTATTCACAAGCTGGTGGTTGATCATTCTTCGGATATCCTTTGTATCCAGGAGACCAAGCTTTCAGTGGACTCCATGTTTAGATGTGCTCCTAAAATTTAGTTTCTAGGCCAATGTCAGTGTGTTGGTGCTTTGGGGAGCTCTGGTGGTCTTGCCATTTGCTGGGATCCTAGGAAATTTACTCCACTTTACTGGGTCTCTTGCCTCTCGACTCTCTCAATGGTTGCATCCTCTCTAGAAACTGGAGAGATGATTCTTGTTACTAATGTGTGTGCTCCTATTGATCTCCCTAGCAAGCTTAAGCTCTGGGAACATATTAGGCATGTTAGAAGCTGTCATCCTTTCTTGCCTTGGATTGTGGTTGGAGATTTCAACTCTGTTCTCAGTCTGGAGGAGAAGAGGGGTGGGCTGGCTCGCTTGGGTCCTTCTGAGCTTCTTCGACAAAATATTGATCTTTTACATCTCTCTAATGTCAAACCTCTCAATGAGCTCTTTACTTGGAACAATCGAAGGGTTGGAAATGATGCCATCTTAGAACGCTTGTATAGGTTCCTTGTTTCTTGCTTTTGGAATTGTGGCTCTCTTTCTCTCTCTTTTGAAATTCTTGATTGGAGAGGTTCTAACCATTGGCCTATTAAGCTCACAATTAGTTACGTTGCTGTCCCCAAGAAGCCTCCCTTTAAGTTCCAATTGATGTGGCTTCGAGACTCTTCTCTTCATGACTTAATGGCTCACTGGTGGAGACAGGGAGGCCCTGCCTATGGCATTGCTATGTTCTCCTTCTCTAAAAAACTTCAATATGTTAAAAGGAAGTTGAAGCATTGGAACAGGAATTGTTTTGGTAATCTCCACATTATGAAGAGGGCTTGGGATCGTCTTGATGTTGTCATTAGGCATATTCGGGATCTAGGTTTTTCTGAAGCTCTTGGCATAGCAGAATCCTGAGCTTCTACTAATTTAGCTGAGTGGGATCTTAGAGAAGAAATTTATTGGAAATAGAAGGCTCGAGTTGACTGGCTTCAGGAAGGGGACAAGAACACCACATTTTTCCATAAATCTGTGCAAGCTCGACGTAATAGGAGTTACATTTCTTCTCTTGTGACTTCTGATGGGATGCGTCTGACCTCCTCTCAAGCTATATCCAAGGAAGCTATTCAGTTTTACTTTGCTCTCTTTTCAGATGATTTACCTCCATCGGAGATTGAGGAGAATACAATCCTATCCTGTATTCCCTCTATTGTGACTAGGGAGATGAATGACTCTCTTATGAGGCCAATTAGTATGTCTGACTTGGAGGGGGTGGTCTTCAGCTTGCGAAAAGGCAAAGCTTCGGGGCCTGATGGCTTCCCTGTTGAATTCTTTCAGGAATTTTGGGATATTATCAATCATGACCTTTTGGATGTGGTTTAGGAGTCCTATTCCAACAAAGAAATGCTTTGGGCCTTGAATGCTACTTTCTTAGTCCTTATTCCGAAGAAGGAAGAGGCTAATCAGCTGGACTTCTTTAGGCCCATTGTTCTTTGTAATGTGGTCTATAAAATCATTACCAAGCTCCTAGCAGAGAGGCTTAAAGTTTGGCTTGCCATGGTTATCTCTGAGGAACAAGGGGGTTTTGTGGTAGGAAAACAAATTTTGGATGGGGTGGTTATTGCTTCTGAAGCTATTCACTCTGTGTACTTCCAGGCAAGGTGCCATGTTCATTAATCTTGATATGGCTAAGGCTTATGACAGAGTCAATTGGGATTTCTTGCAGAAAGTTCTAGCTTTTGGCTTCAGTCAGGAATGGGTTAGATGGGTTCTTAGCTGTGTTACTACTCTTTCCTTCTCGGTCCTTCTTAATGGTGAACCATCAGAGCTTTTTGGCGCATCTAGAGGTATTCGCCAGGGAGATCCCCTCTCTCCTTATTTGTTTATCATTATGGCTGAGGGACTTGGTAGACTTATCAAGTTTCATGTTTCCCAAATTTTGATTCAAGGATGGCAATGGGGAAATGGTTTGCCCACTCTTTCCCACCTCCAATTTGTTGATGATAGAACCCTTGCTGGGAGAGCTCGGATTCGAGAAGCTAAAGCCTTTTGGCTCACCTTGGATATTTATTTGGCTGCCTCTGGGCAAAAAATTAATGACCAGAAGTCCTCTATTTTTTTCTTCAACACTCCTGAGCCTATCTAGCGGAGGATTGTTAATATCCTGAGATTTCAAATTAAGTCTCTCCCTCTGACTTACTTGGGGGTCCCTATTGTGGTGGGTAGATAGCCTAGGCTTTTCTTGCAAAGCTTGCTTGACAAACTTCGTCAAAAAGTCAATCATTGGACTCATAGGTGGCTCTCTACTGCTGGCAGGGTGATACTCCTACAATTTGTGATTCAGGCCCTTCCCATATATAGAAGCATGGTTTAGGTTGCCCTGGTGTATTTTCTTAAGGAACTTGATGCTCTCTCTTGCCAATTTCTTTGGAGTGGCAATTTGCAAAATACCAAATGGAGCCTCATCAATTGGGATATCGTTTGCAGGCCAAAAAAGGAATGAGGCCTCGGCCTTCATTTTGCTATCTTGTGCAGTCAAGCTCTTGCTGCCAAGCTCTATTGGCGTTGGTGTTCTAGTTAGTCTTGGCTTTGGGCCTATATCCTGTCACACAAGTATTTACCTGGTGTTGAACCTTTAGATATTTCCAGGTTTTCTCTTGAGGGAAGAGGCTCTATGGTGTGGAATACCCTCAAGATTGGTGCTCACCTGGTGAAGTGAAGCTTATTTTGGATCTGTAACAGAGGCATTGAGGCTCTATTTTGGAGTGATTCTTGGAATGGGCATCCTCCTCTCTCATCCTCTCATCCACACTTGTAGTCTCTTTGTGATTTTTTCCATTCTATTGGATGGAATAAGGTGGCTCATTATAAGGAGGCTTATAACTTGGGCCTTGCTTTGGGTTACAGATGGAAGAATTCTTCTGATTGGCCGCTGGGTGGCTCTCTAGGGGATCGGTGGGAACTATCTTAGATATTGGCTTCTAGGGAGTGCAACTATCTCAGGAACCTGATGTTTTGGCTTGGGGAGGTGCTTCTTCTGGTAAGTATTCTGTTTCTTCAAGGTACCTTGCGTTGACGAAGCAACTTTTTGGCAAGGTGGAGGTCTCTTGGTGGAAGAAAGTTTGGAATAGTTTTTCATGGCCTAAATGTAACTTTTTCCTCTAGATTCTGGTTTACAATCGTTGTCTTACTTGGGAGAATCTCTGCAAGCGAGGCTTCTAGGGGCCTTCCATTTGTGTTTTATGCTGCAATAGTGAAGAGACTGTTTCTCACCTTTTTTTCCAATGCCCCCCGTTGCCAAACAGATTTGGCACTTCTGGTGGAGTGTGTGGGGGTGCACATGCTGGCATGTTTCCTCTTTGTTTGAATTTTGGGACCATTTAGGCCATCCCCCTTCCAAGACTTCTTTTCTTTAGGTTGCTTGGACTATTGGCCCTTCCCTTATTTTATGGCATATTTGGCTTGAGAGGAATAGGAGGATCTTTCATGATCTGCAGTTTGAGATCAGGCACCTGTGGGGGAAAATTGTTAAATCTCTTCATGACACACTCCTAGCTAAATGTGGCATTGGTGGAGGTTTGTATCCTAGAGATGCTAGTATTTACTCACGCCTTTCCTTTCCTCTTTAGGGCTGCACTCCCTCGGTCCCCCACAACCGCTTTGGGAATAGAGCTAGGCAACACTCTCGGCATGTTAATCGCAAGGGGCATTGGTCTCCTCCTGAGGCAGGCATTCTTAAAATCAACACTGATGGTTCTTCTCGGGGAAATCCTAGTCCGGTTGGTATTGGGGGAGTTGGGCATGATAGTTCTAGCGATATTCAGTTTCTATTTTCTATATACAAGGGTTACCATATTGATAACCTCATGGAAGCCCTGGCTATCTTGGCTGCAGTGGAACAATGTTGTCAACGTGGCTGGAAAAGAATTATCTATGAGATTGACTCGTAGGTGGTTATGAATTTATTGAATAGAAGGAACTTTGTGCATGTGGATTGGCATTTGGTTCTGGTTATTCAACAGATCATTCTGTTATGCAATTCTCTGGATTCTGTGTCTTTTATGCATATCCCTAGTGAGTGGAACAGTGTGGCTGATTGTCTAGCTAAATGGGCCTCTGAGCATGGGCCAACTTGGAACATTATTGATCATAGGATGCTTCCCCTTGATTTATCTCAGATGCTGGTTCAACTTGTGGACCAGGATAAAGCTCTGTAGTTCTCTTTGTTTCTTGTGTTGTTTTGCTCTCTTTGGTATTCAATAAATTTTTTACCCCTCTTTTAGTTAAAAAAATAAATAAAATAATATTTATTATATGTAAATGATCTTAGTTTCTTATGGTGAAGTAGTGCACCTTTAAAACAAAAGGCATATTTGTTTGTTCTCAAGATATAAAAAGGGAGCTATTCATTTGTAGAAAATATTCGAAAAACATTCAAATTCATATTCTCAAAGAAGAAGCATATTTATATTATTTTGTATGGAGGGATAAGGAGCTTAATATGACTTTATAATGTAAATTCAATTATTTTATTTTAATAATAAAATAAAATGTTCGTTGTTTATTATATTAAAAGCATGGAGATTTAAGCTGCAGATGAATTGTCTTTTGTAATTATTTTTTGGAATTCTGTATATAATTTAAACGTCGGATAAGTGGACATGGTCATTTAGCATTTTAAATTTGATCGTCACAGATAGTGTGAAATATTTAATTCTTTCTGCATCTGTGTCTAGTTTGTCTCCTTACTAGAGTAGTTAAAATTCAATTTGGACGAATTTAAAATTGCATAAATATTTGATTTGTCGCATCTTGATTATTTAATTGGTGGCAGTATAAGTGCATAAGAACTTTACGAAGTTGTACGTGAAAATTCACTGAAGTTAACTCTATTGCTCAGATGAGCAGAGACACTGGCCTTTTATTATTGAAGTCAGAAAATCTATATATTCCTTCTACAAGCATCAAATCCATTATTTTCAAATATTATACAAAACATCCAACCATTATTCAGTTTCATTTTGATTGAGTTCAAAGACTTTGCCAGCCGAAGAACTCCCAAAGCTTAAATTCACTTTAGAAAAGCTGTAGACCAAGTGATCAGGTTCGAGGAGAAGGTCTACCCACCTAGGTGTAATGGAGCCTGAAGTGCAAGGGAATCGAAAAGTATTCCTGTTTGTTGGCCAGAACTGATTGAGAAGTCCTATCAGAGAAGTGGCATTAGAGCTCTTGGATTTCCAATCTGCGGTTTTGGGAACCAACACCCTTAAATTGGGAATTTGATCGAAATAAGGGATGTTGTATGGTTATCAACATAACTCTTGCTTAACATCATATGCTCCATCATCAGTCTTTTTGTTCTTTTTCCTCAAATGGTCCTTAGTTGGAGCAGTATTAGCCTTCATACCAGAAAGATAGCCTTTTTCATTTGAGTTGCTAGCTATAAAAGGATTAAAACAAGCACTCATTTGGAAAGGAAGATTAGGATTACTTGTAATTGTGGCTCAAGCAAACTCTAAAGTGATAATCAAGATAAGTGTGCTTGTGCATTGTAGAAATTAAATTAGTTTTGGATTAAAATAATCCGAAAAATCCAAAGATAAAACATAGACATGGAAACCCTGAGGGGTGTAAGAGCTCCCACCTATGAGAGGGAGAATAAGATCCCTGAGGGGTGTAAGAGCTCCCACCTATAAGAGGGAGAATAAGATTCCCTTACATAAATTCAAGTGAATTAAATAAATAGCATCAATATTTAGAGTCTACCCTAGATCCGAAGAGTCGAGATAATGCAATTGAAAGAGCGCCTCACGAATTAAATAAAACAATAAGAAAATTGTGACAGATGGCAGAATGCAATTTGCCAACAGTGCAGAAATGCCAGTGAAAATCAGATGGATGCCTTGGAGTGAATGATTGCTTTGTCCGTCACATTGGATCGCTTTTGCAGCCAAGTTATTGGCTTGCATGTGTGGATTCAATCTTTGTTGCAGATCTGATTTGGGCAGGCAGATTTAACCTCTGATGATTTGCAGGTTGTTGCTCTTTGCTCGTCTTGATATTTTTAGTCCGCCCTCACTTCAAAACTGGTTCTGGCTTTTGATGATTTGCACTTAGCCAGAATGACTGCTTCTTTGTGTCAAAGTATGCAAGGATGTTGATTCATCAGCTTGATAAAAGTTTGTGGGAAGGATTTTAATCATGCAAAAGCATTAGGAGCTAGTGCACTTCAATTTCTTGGATAAGTGTTGATATTGCTTTATTTAATAATTCTAAGCCTGTAATGGTTGTATCTAAGCTATGCTCTATGTGGTCTAAAAGAACTAGGGTTAGACCTTTAAATGCAACACCGTTGGCTGCAAACAGAACATTTCACAGTTTAAGCTGGCTCATAATGGTCACAAGAAGAGGGCGAGTTGGGTCTAGAGAATTATAATTTTATAATTTGTCATTTCTGCAAGTGCATGAATGATCAATATGCCTGCAGATCTGACCTGGGACACAAAAGAGGTAAACTGGGGGCTAGATTTGGTCCTTTGAAATAAGTTAAGTCAGAATGGGTAATGCTTGTGTTGTATGATTGTTTTTGCTTAAAAACATGCCATTTGTATGCTCGTTTTTACATAAAGATCTCTAACCAAAGCAGGCCCAAAAAATAAGGGCAAAGGTCTGAAAAATGTAAATTTCACCATTACAATGGTAAAGTGTTGCATTATTTTTATTGATATTTGTGTTTTCTGTCACATATAAGTTTTCTCTTCTAGGTTTGTCTTTAAAGGTTGGTGACATTAGCACTGAATACAATTCATGTTTGTAGCCTATACAATATTTTGTACTTTTCTAGTTATGTCTGTCTTATGCGTTTAAACAAGATCTGTGTAGTGTCCCTGCCTCTGAATAGTAATTGTTAAAGATGCTCCATTCACATCGCAGGTAGTTACTAATAATTGAGGAGTATTATAATACTCCATATCGCAGGTAGTTATTAATAATTAAGGAGTATTATAATACTCCTCTAAGAAGAAATTGATCACAAGCCACCGAACCTCATACTGCAGAGAAGAATACCTTCAGGGCTGGACACTCCAAACACCTCTCTTGCTAGCTGGCTATAGAAAATACTGCCTCCAATGTGCACATTTGTCTGAATCAACCCAAATGTACACACAGCGTCGTTCCTGAACATGAAAGGGTGTTGAATTTGTTTCTAATGCTAACAAAAATTCCTTCTTCTGCATAATACACAGCATATAAGAAAAGAACCCACAAAATACAGAAGCTTGTCTCAGAAAGAACTCTTCCGCAGTCTTGCGTTTAACAATAGCAAAGAATACAATCAAGCGATGTCTCTTATCAATCCCTGCCTCTGCAAAGTAGAGAAAAGCACGGGCAACAGAATGACCATTCCAAGTGCAACTGCAGCCTTCATCTGAATTAGCACTCTGTCTTAATATCCACAATATATATGATGAAACAAATGATACTCAGATCATGCACTCAGAACTCCACGGAAACACAGTAAATTATGATATACTTGAACTCTTCAACAGGATTCTCCAATACAAATAATACTTACCAATAATTGCAAAATCTTCACATGGATACAATACCAAGAGTCTCTATCAAAAGATCTGCTCAGAAAATGCCACAACCACAAAAATATTCAAACTCAGAAATAAACCACATCTGAACTTAATACACAGCAGAATCATCAAGACACTAGACCTCCACCATGAACACACATAGCACCGGTCTTGGCACATCCCCAATACGCAGCATCAAGAAGATCTTTCAAAACACTCACCAATAATCATATACGAGTAAAACAATGAAGGAAAAATAACTTATAGCCATTTCATTTTGAACGTATGATTCTTCAATAACATAGCGCAGGACTCTATGCCTTCAATACAGAGGACTCTCAAGTCACTTAACTTCATATGCTCAGAAGTCTTTTAATACATATGCGAGATTTTCAACATCTTTAATGCATTCATCCGCGTCAAATGGGAAATGCCAACAATAAAAGGATGAATTACAATCTCTGGGCTGTCTCCATTATCTCCTGTTTGAAGTGACGATGACTCAGCATTTTTCCTTCATCAATTAACATTGAACAATCCACGTTGGCTCCAGATTACAGTTATATTCTCAATCACAACAAGAGAAGACACACCAAGGAAAAGATCATTAGCTTCATCATATTATCAAGGAAGAGAAACAATTGCTATAAGCAACTGATCTAATCCATTCACAGATCATATAAGTTCTTATAATCATGGTTTGAAACAGGTAATATTTAGATTAGAAGATGAAACTAAATCAAGAGCAAATCTATACTACAAGAACTCCTATACTTATCTCCAAAATGCACCAATGACTCTTCTCTCCATGCACGAGATGCTAGCTTAAACTTGGCTCTGATACCATGTTAATGTTTCTATGAGGGAACTAAAATAAACAGCAAAACATGACAAAATAATGAACAAAAAGGCACAATTTATCCTGGGAAAACCCTCCACTTGAGGGGAAAAACCCCTAGTTACTGGATTCGTGCCCAAGAGGCCGGATTCGGATTCAGATCCGATCCTGATCCGGATTCGTGCCAGATTTGTTTGGATTCGGGCAGGATCCTTGTTCTGGACTGTGGATTTGTCTGGATCTGTGGACAGCGAATCCGGACGAATCCACGCGGATCCACACGAATCCATCATGAATCCACACGAATCTGTCATGAATCCCCAAGGACCCACAAGCCAAACCTGGAATAAATATATATAATGTGTATATATATATATATATACACACACACACATGAATCCTCACGAATCCTAATGGGAAAAATAAAAAATTACGAATCCACGAATCCGATTCATGTGCCCAAATCAGATTGGTATCCCGAATCGCTAACTAAGGACTTAAAAACCCAGCCACACCAAGAAAAATCTGTTTATTGAATAATAATCTGAGTACAGTGCTTTTGAAAACTAACTCCATATAGAGTGCTCTGCTCAACACTTGAATGCCAAAAAAAGGAATACAGAATAAATGGCAGGCGACAGATATATAATATACATATCTTAACATTCAAGAACTGGATTGATTCCATGCGGAAGGCTCTCCATCACAAGTAAATAAATTATCATCTGCAGGTACAATCTTCAACACAGGTTGGGAAAAATCTAGCAACTTTGGGCAAAAGATGACTTGGGACATTGGAAAGAGGTGGTGAGTGATTCTCTTGCATTGTTGTACAAATAACATCATGTCTTTTCGATCTCATAATGATCTTAGAGTGAAGATATTAGGTCACAAACATGCAGTAAATTATGGTGGTTAGTAATGCTTAGGTCATGTAACCAATAATGCTGAACCTAGTTGATATGTTCAATGATACCCTCAACAATCAATGGGAGATGTATAGCATAAATGCCACTTAATTGTCGTAGTTAACCTAAAAGGATTTAAAAAGAAGAGGAGAAAAAGAGGTACTATGTTTGAAACAATACAGTGGAAATGTAGTAATACAGTGGAAATGTAGTGCCATGGGACATTGAAGGAGGTATCATACTGTTGACTGATAGCTTTGAATTAACTGGTAGGCCTGTGATTAATTTTTAGATGAGGAACCTTAGTGACCTCGCATGTCATGCCCACTTCCCCTGGGAGAGCGGTTAAGAAATACAAAACAAGATAAATTTAAATAAAGGCTGATATTGTCATGCCCACTTCTCATGGAAACAATATTGTCATCTGACACCAAAATGTGCTCATACATGCTCATAAAGCTTCATAAATGATAAACAACGATATGCCCCCAATGATGTTCTCTGGTAGTGCAAGAAATGAAACCATGCAATGCTAGAGAAAGGTTTACTTAAGTTTTATAACATAAGCGTAAGAGCCATAAATAATCCTGTATGTATAGAAGAAGACAATAAAATAGTACTACATGTGACGAAATTTCTAAAGATAATGAAACAAATAATAGATCTTGAAAGCACCAAGGTGTATTTGATATTATCGTGATAAGCTATAAAAAAAAAAAAAGAATAATCATGATGGAGCATGTTAAAATATGAAAAAGCATAGAATCATGGGGTGTGAGCTTGATAATCATGGAAGACCATAATCTTCATGGAAAATCTTCCTATTAGTAGATCATTCTGATCAAGAATAATAATTGCAATAATTGGAACTGCATGGAAATATGTTGAAGTATACACCATCAGTATAGTAGAATAGAATGTACCCTAAGTGGGAGACACCTATGTGCATCTTTGGAAATAAGGAGACAATAGTGCTTTAGCTTGGAGGAGTGGCACAATTGGTTAAAGGCTTCTGTTCCAGGTACTTTGAGGTCCTGAGATCAAGTCCCACTTTGGTTCACTAGATGATGGGGGCTTATGGGTGGGCTTTTGCTATTCCTTGGGATTACTCTTGCACCATCCTGCCCGAAAGGGGCAATGGGCTGCATTGTGGGATACCCTGGGCTACTTAAAAAGAGGAGAGTATAAAGCTCACCCAACTGCACGATCATGATCAAGGAGATTGCCATCAATTTTGGGGAGGAAAATTTGCCGAAAATTTGCCATCAAGGAGATTGGTAAACACTTAAAAAGTTCTTGATACATGTGGAAATCAGAGATGTACCTTTACAAAATATGAAATGTTACATAGTTGACAAGGAGAGAAGAAGATTTGTACTTGTCATTAAAGATCACGCTGTATCTTGAGTCACACCTGCACACACTGACACGAGTAATGTCTGCAAGCATATCTGTGAGTTATTTCAAGAACAGCCATGCCTTCTTTGTATTTCTCTTGAAAGGTTGTCTTGATTCATGTCTTTCAACATTTCCACAAAGTTGTGCTTCTGAGCACTTCCATACTTTGTTGAACATTATAGACTCGAATAATGTAGTCTTTTGACATGCATTGTGATCTCATCACTTGTTGCTACAATATTAAACCATAATGGGTTACAGTATACTTGTGCTTGTTAGGATGCCCAAGGTCAATTTGCTTGTGAAGATTAGGACGGGAATTCAAAATATTCAACCAATAAAAATCTGATTCAACATAGAAAAATAATTTCTTGGCACCGGTAAGAAAATGCAGGTGATATAATTGGTTCGCTCTTCGTTTTTAACTAATAAATTTGTAAAATATATTAAATGGTAAGAGGCATGACTTTGTATTTTTGTATTTTCAGTTTAGCATGCCCAATATACTAATTTTGATAGAAGCTTAACTTCTAAATCTTATGATTCTTCTTGCAGGTATGACAAATTCCAGATAAGGATGGAAATAGCTGGCCAGAATAAGTGTGTTATCACCACGACATAAAGTATCCTGTCGAAGTTTTTGCATTTATAAACTTGTACATATTCTTAGGGATGCCTAAATCACTAAGAAATATGCGTGCATTGTCTGAGGAAATTTATTTAGTACACGATGTAATAAGTTTTACTGAAACAGGAATTGTGGTCAACTGGACTATTTCATTGTTACATGTGGCCGAATTGAAAAATATATAATTGGGCTTTACAACAGTTGTCTCTTTAAATGTATGTATTTTGTGGGTTTCCATTGGAGCAATAAGCTCAAAATTGGATTGAACGTGTTACGAAGCTAATAAGACGTAGACCAATGGAAAAAAATCATATTGAAGTTTTTGAATCAAGCTTACGAATTAAATGCTTTGCAGTATCAGTCATTCTTTTAAAATCTCTGTGAAGTACATGTTTAATTGTTTACAACCCATACGACTGCACAGGTTTGAGTCATTTTAGTAATAGAAGTGGTCTCCTCTCATAGGGCTTCCCTAAAGGAAATTTAGGGTTTTATGGTGGTGGTTGTGGACTGATTAGTGCCAGTGATTTGGGATAAGAGATGATCTAAAGGACTGCCATAGTAAAGGCACGAGAATTTTCTCTTTAAAAAAAATAAAAATGATTTCTAATGGACATATGATATCATCATTATTATAAAATTATGTCTATTATTAAATGAATGTTATAAAAGAAAATGATTTCAACAGATAATTTTATTTTGAAATACAATTAGAGCTATCAGATTTCCATCAGTATTTTTTTTTTATCTTATAGATTTGGTAGTGAATTTTTTTTTGTCATCAGTGTGTTGGATCCATCATTATGATGCAATAGAAACATAAGAGAAGAAAGGGGAAAAAGATTATGAAGTGTGGTCCAAAATGTTGATAAAAATTGTTCACACAATCAAATCTAGAAAACAATGTTATAAATTATTTTTTATAAACAATATTTTATAATTATAAACAAATCATCTTTGTTAAAGTTAAAATAACTAACAGTAAATTATCTCTATTTAATATTGAAAACAAATTTGAGGGTAAAACCATTAGGCAAATTTAAGAGGGTATGTGAAAGGGTATATTGAGAATAAACTTGGAGAACCATTTTGAATAGGCAAGTCTATAAGTCTATCCAAATTTGTGTTAACTAGTGTAAACACTATATCTATCCAAATTTGTGTTAACTAGTGTAAACACTATTGTTATCTTTTACATTTTACATTTTTTTCTTTAAAATCTATAGTAGTTAAATTCATCATATATCTCATAATCATATATGAATATTGAACTAATTTGATTCAACAATCTTATATAAATTCAATAAGTATGTTTTAAAAATAAAATTATAAAATAATAATAATTAATTTTTTAAAAAGTGACATTATTATTATTTTCTTTAATAGTGATAATGATTATAATGTTGTGAATATCACTGTCTTCATTTAAAGGCCTTCAGTATAATTGCTAAAATAAGAATATCAAAAATATATAGAATCACATACAAAAGAATTAGAAAATAAACAATATAAATACAATATAATTTGTGCTCTCAGCTACATCAATAAATATAATGTCATGCTTTGATACTACTAATAAAATTGAAGCTAATCTTGAAGGCACCCTTCAAAAGATTTATGTGGGAAGGATTCAAAGATGTCAAGAAATTTCTACTTCTTAGTTAAGTTGTTGTATGCAGAAGTCAAAAACTATTGGTGGGGTTGACCTTCATAGACTCAAGAAGCACAATTGTGTTTGGAGCTAAACTTATCTGGAAGATGTTACCCTAAACACCTTTGGCGTCAGATTGTTGAATTCACATCCTTGTGTTGGGACTTGTTCTTTAGCGCTATATAGTGGGTTGGCCCCAGGACTATGTTGTCTTTTAATAGTTTCTTCAAGGATGGCCTAAGTTTAACAAGAATGCGAAGTGGGATATTACTTGGGTAATTGCTTCTTTGTTGCTCATATTGAATATATGGAAAGAGAGGAATCCAAAGATTTTTAAGGAATCAAGGATGTCGTGGGAAGTTTTTGATAACAAAAAATCAAAAAGGATATTGTTGAGGTTGCTAATTCTAGAGTGAAGATCAGAAGGTGTACCAAATTTACTAAGCAAGACAAGTGAATTCAAAAGTAGCAGGGAGAACTAAAGAAGGCAATTTGTTGTCCTTGGACATGAAGGACTGATCATAATCAGATAGGTTGAAAACCTCCTTAACTTTCTAAGTGGAAAATGAATTTTGATGGGTTGCCAAAGGGAATTTGATCCTTTTATAGTCACTATAAGTGATTTTTAGATATGGTTTTAATGGTCTCATTCATGATGCTATAGAAGTATTTATCTATCTCAATTTGGTGTGTCATGTATAAGGTTTGGCCCAAAGCTACAATATTTGCCCCTTTAACATCTTCAGATATGTTGTAATATAATTGCAAAGTAAAATGGAAAAACAAAGATGAGGATATTGATGGGGAAGCTAGATGAGATTGAAGGGAAAATTATAGGAAATTTCGTGCTGCAAGTAATGGAAGGATGCATTGCTCTAAGGCACTTGGAAATAAGAGAAAATATTTTTTGAGTTATTGATTTGTTTACTTTGCTGTTGTTCCTCCTCCCAAATAGTTAAAGACTGTCATGTTATTTCCCTGATGATGATGCTAGTGTGCTCTCATTATTGAAGAGATCATAGCCGTGGATATAGTAATTGCGTCTGTAGGCATGCACATGATGGGTAGGGATGTGAGGATGTATTTGCTTTTAGGTTGGCAGTGAAAATAACTTGATATGAATGTCATTCATAATCATTTTAGTGTCAAATAAATTTTACCATCTACAATATTTGTAATAACTAAAGTAGATGATAAAATTACAAGACACCAATGCTGATAATATTTCAATCATAATTCATATTTGTAATAGTGAAGGATATGGAAAGAAATAACTTAAGTGATAGAGGAGATAAATTAGAGTAAAAAAATTGGTATGGAGGTAGAGAGGCAAGGAGGGAGGGAAGGAGAGACCTAGAGGGGGGAAGAGAGGGTGAGAGGGAGAGGTGATGACCTATAATGTGTGTGTGTGGGGGGGGGAAGGTGGGGTGGGGGATTCGGGGGTAGGGGGAGAAGTGGGGCACACAAAGATGCTAGTTAATTAAGTGGCCACATGATGAAAAAACTACAAATTTTAACAAAACTTGTATGTGTTATTAATTTTTTTAAATAGCATGCTCTTGTTATAGCTTAGGAAAATTGGTCCTAAGATTTTTCAAAATATATACGTGTTGAAGAACTAAAAAGTTCCAAGGTCCTTATTAGTTCTTCGTAGCATGTATGCATTACGAACTATATGCTCTCCTCTATGGCTAAACTATGTCCACAGTTGTACAAAACCCAATGTTTTGAAAATTAAACTTATCCTAAATAACATTTACCATTTTTTTCTTGTTGGGTATATATATATATATATATATATATACACACATACATATATATATACATACATACATACATACATATATATATATATATATACACACATACATATATATATACATACATACATACATACATATATATATATATATATATATATATATGTATGTATGTATGTATATATATACATATGTATGTATATATATACATATGTATGTATATATATACATATGTATGTATGTATATAAATATACATATGTATGTATATATATACATATGTATGTATGTATATAAATATACATATGTATATACATATGTATATATATGTATATACATATGTATATGTATATACATATGTATATATATGTATATACATATGTATATGTATATATATATATGTAGTGCCTGCCCCTAGTTCGCATTTCTGTTATCATTGTCAAATTCATTAGGCTGATTTTATGCATTGATTAGTTTTAGAGATACTGGATTTACAATATTATGATATTATTTCATGTCTTGAATTACAAATATATCAGTTATAATTGTTTAGTTGATTTCATTTCACATGACGTTAATGATGTTTTGATGATTCCTAGTTAGTAAATGTGGTTTCTTTCATAAAAATGTTAACATGATGTCTTTAATGATGATTATGTTGTATCGATAGAGATGCATTATTATATGTACGCATTTGATGTTAGACTTGTTATTTTTACGATACTTACCCCATACTTGCATGTGTATGGTGTGTGTGTTTATTTTATCTTTCTGTCTGACGTGTTTGATGTAGTTAAGGGAGGGAGTCGTAGTCACCTGCTAGTCGGGATCTACACGATGAACCACTCCCTGCCATTGCCTATTTAGTTTAGATATAATTATATACATGTACATGCTCGTCTTTTATGCAGGATGCAGGTACTGGGCATCGACTTCCCTGAATTGCCAGGATGAGTGTGCCCTATTACATATACTCAAATGGTGAGAATGGGAAGATAATGATCAGGTTGAATCCTAGCCAATAGCCTAAAATACTTGTCCTGCAAGGAGGACTCGTAACAAACTGTCTACCTTTTTTAAAACCCGTGAGTATTTTGTGTGTATGTTGTTTTATGGGTCTTTGATGAATTTCTATTAATTAAGTCTAATTAAAAGATTAAATTGATGATTTAATTTAATGGAAAATTATTATGACATTTTAATATTCAATTATATTTAATCAATTGAGAAATTAATTAAATAAAAAGAACTGAATTTGAAGATAAAAGTTTTAGAATAAATTTAGAACGTGATAATATTTATTTAATTTAATAATAATATATTTAGAGTCCATTTTTTAAAAATAAATGCTAAATATTATTGTCATTTAAGTTAATAAATATTTATCAAATTAAACGTTCAAAAATAAATTAAGAAGTGAAAAGATATTAATTTATGAAAAAGATTTAAGTTCGCATGAATGAGTTTAAAATATAGAAAATTAATTAAAAGGATAAAATATGTGAACTTAATAAAGATATTTTAATAATGTGTACATTAGATTTAAAAGTTAATAAATTAACTTAAAAGTGAAGACAAGTGGAAAGTTAAATAAAGTAATTTAGTGATTCACTTAACGTGCATGAAAGGAATAATAAAAGAATATCTTAATTAAAAAGAAAATTAATTGTGCATGAAAGAATTAATTAAATTAAATAATTATAATTTTAGAAGTGGTGGTGACAGAAACCCTAAAAGGTAATTAGTTCTATATTAGGGGTTTTCGAGTCATTATTGCACACACAGGTTTATGGAGAGCAACTAGAAGGGTTTGGAAAGAAAAGAATTTTTACGTGGCTTGGGAAGATTTTGCTTGCGGTAGGAATTTGCATCTAGTTTTCAGAGGTTAGCATCGGATCCAGGTAGGATCTCATGACTTGACTGTATAGTGGTTTTCACCCTTCAAGTTCTATCTTCTCCGTGTCTTTTGCATGTGTTTTTTTTTTGGTATGCAATATTGTTCTTGTTTGAGAAATATCTTTACATGGCTTAGATGGATACTTTGTTGAATTTATTTTAGAGGATTGTATTTTAATATGAATAAGATTGAATAAAAAAATCAAACAATACGAGAATCTATTGGATAATTGAAATAGGGTTTGAGATTTAAAAGTAAATTTAATTTAGAAATTCGAATGTTAGACAAACCTTTTTATTAGATGGTTTGGGAAGAATTTGAAAATTGAAATTGGGTTTTGCAAATTATATATATATGGTTAATAGAAATTCTTCTATCAGATCATAATTGCAAAATATGTTATATATATATATATATATATATATATATATATATATATATATATATATATACATACATATTATTAAAATTTAATTGTAATAGGGGGGGCAATGGATTTTGTTTGTTTATAAAAAAATCAAATTGGGGATGTAGGGGCCACGACCTCCCCCACCCCCTCCCTAGCGTACTGTCGCCGGCAGTTCCTGCTGACGCAAGTACTACGCAGGCAAGCTGCCGCAGGCCCTGCATCAGCAAGCCTGCCACACGGCAGCAGAGCCTTTTAAAAAGGCTTGCGCTTGCAATACGCTTTTTAATATTGTCATTAATATTATTTAGTAAATAATAATTAAATAATATTAGAATGGTTTTGTTTAAGTATATGTGTATTAATTAACTTAGTTAAAGTCTTATTTAACTAAGGTTAATTAATAAAAGAAAGATATTTGAATCAAGTATTGAACTTATTTAAATTATCGATAATAACGACCTTATAAAATTGAGAATCTTATACACTTAAAACATTCTTTGAAATGCAAATTGAAAACTTTATTTTTGACTTTATTGTGTAATCTCAAATCAAACCCAAACTATGAAACTGTGATGTTGCTTGTACTATCTATGCTTTTGGATTTTGGAGTCGATTAGATGTTGACCGGTCTAGGATGTACACCATAGGTTTTGTGAGATTTATTTTATACCATTTATGTGGCTGGATGTCATGATATGTCTTGTGATTCAAATTGAGATTATATTTATGAGGTTACTTTATGGAGCAGTTATGTGTACTTGGGTGGGAGAACCATCCTATTATCAGGTTGCCTGTTAAGGAACCGAGTTTGATCTTTACGGTTGTTGTGGTATGGGACACAACTATGTTTTTATGTGCTTAGGAGAGGTTGTCTAGGTACGTGACTTGGGAGTGGCTTGCAATAGGGGTTTGGGACCCAAAGTGGTCAGTACCATGGTAACCTAATGCAAGTTATGTAATAAGTGATAATCTAGTAATTAAAATTTATGGGGGGGGGAAACACACTAAAAAGATAAGTTAGAGATATTTGACCCACCCATGCCTTGAGTGCTTGTATAGACTAAGGATGAGAATGGGATGAGTGCCTCGTCTTCTTGAGAGGGCTTTCTGGTTTCCATATGTGTGAAGTTGAGGGTCCGGGGTTCAGAGTAACCAGTCCAGGGTAACTCAACGCTTCAGGGTCTCGGGTCTATTAAAAGACCAGCCCAGGATAACTCAAGCAACCATGTGATGACACTCCCTAGTATGTAGCCTGAGTCTCCTCTGTAGATTTTGTGTACCTCTGGTGGCGTACTTATTATTGGATGTGTTTCTTATGGTTATTTACTTTCATTGATGATAATTGGTGATTTATGGATAATGTACTTTTGACATGTGGCTTTTGACTTGAGGTGATTATCTTTCATTGACTTTATCTTATGATCTTGGTATTTGGTTTATACTTGATATGTGAATGATGTTTGGTCATGAGGTGTTGGTATTGGATTGAGTGTTCTTACTTTTGGATTATTTTATCTTCTTGAGTAGCATGTGTTACCTTTGAGGTAGTTTTGGCTATTAGGGGTTCCTTGCCTAGGAATGTTTTATGTTTGATTAGCCATATGAGGATCGTTCATTATCTTCCCTGCACGGTGGGAGTAGAAGCCTGACTAGGTAACCACGCAGTCGGGAGGTAGTGCCTTCTTACCATTTGGGTTTTCCCTCAGATTTCCAGTTGTTGGATGTTCATTGCAAAAGATGTACCTTTATCATTATTATTTCTTATCTCAGAGACTTCTTTTCTGTTGATGTATATATGTTATCATATATTCTAATGTATTGTATCTATTTTCACATACCCTGCGACATGTGCAGTGGATGTTATTAATTGGATGTACTTTCATTGTATTAGAAATACTTATGCTTTGCTTATGCGATTATGTATCTGTTATTGCTTTATGATCTTGAGACATTGTACTTGGAACTTAAACTAATTAATTTTAAACTATTAAATGTGACTCAACGTAAAGGAACCCTTGAGGAATTGAAATTGTATCTGTAATTGCAAATGTGTATTTGATGTGTATGTTCTTATTGCTTCTGCATTAATGTTATCTTGATGTTGTTAAAACTTTTTTTAAAAAAAATAGTTCAGTAAACATTGTAACATATTAGGTTTATTTCTCTTGGGTTCCCAAGCAGGGCGTTACATCTGGTATCAGAGTCTGAGTTTCAACATTGGGAACTCTGGGCATTATGTGCGCCATCACTTGAGCAATTAGGAAACTTGCAACTTATTTAAATGACAAACTTATATTGACATCAAACTTGAAACCAAACTGTTGAACAACAAACTTTGAAATGATACAAATTCTGAACATGGAACTAGAAAACTTATAAAACTTTTTGAATTATTGCTTTATGTTAGTTAGTTATGACCTTATGGTTATGATGGATTCTTAGATGTCGTTGTTGTGTTTGGGTGTTGTAGGAGAGATGACTTCTGGTTCTAGATCCATTGCTAGGGGTCGTAGCTCAGGACGTGGTAGAAGTCGTGGAAGAGTTAGTCACCGTATTCCTTCCTTGGTCCATTCAGGAGACCCTATTAAGGAAGAGGCTAGAGAGGATGATAGTGTTAAGCATCATGCTGAGATAGAAGGACCAGTCACTAGAGACTTGGTTAAGGAGATCCTAGCACGCCTACCCTTGCAGGATAGAGCTCATCATTCAGAGCATGGAGATAGAGATAGGTCCATGAGTCCTAGAGGGAGGAACCTAGAGAGCATAAGGCAGTCTAGCCAGTCCATCCAGATGAAGGACCTATTACGGGTCAAGATCAAACCTTTTAATGGAGAAGGTATTGGATATGATGCTGAGAATTGGTTGATTGCACTAGATAGATGTTTTTCCATGCAAGACTTTGACTCCAACATCAAACCAAGATATGTCATCACCCACGTAGAGCTCTTCGCAACAAATTGGTGGAATATAGAGGAGAAGAAACTTGGGATAAATATGCAGACTGTCACATGGGAGTTGTTCCATGAACACTTCCGTGAGCAATTTCTATCAGAGCAGTGGCAACTTCAGAGGGCAGATGAGTTTCATGACTTGAGACAGGGTACTAAGACTGTGGTGGAGTATGAGCGTAAGTTCTTCGAGCTTATGTCTCATGCAGGAGTTAGTGATAGCTCGCCATTGATGGTCCAACATTTCATTAGAGGACTTAATGTTAACATCATTGGGGGTGTTAAGGTTTTTCAACCTAAAACCTTGAAGGATGCAATTTTGCGAGCTACTTTGGTTAAGATGAGTGTGATTTCGGGTCAAGGTGGCCTACCAGGTGTTCAGGCTAGAGGGGCACTTTATTCAGGAGCATTGAGGGATAACCAGTCTCAAGGGGCTGGAAGTTCTAGAAATTCTCCTAACTTCTCTAAAGGTAATCAGGAGAAGTCGGGAAGAAAGTTCTTCCATGGTAACAGTGGTGGTTCACAGTCAGGGAACTATCGCAACTGGAATCATAGTATGTGCAATAGGTTGGATCGAGTTTCTCAGGATTATAGTCAGGATGCTAGTGTTGGTAGTTTTGATCAGTCGCGTGCACCTGGAGCTCAGGGAGGCTTTAGTGGAGATTGCTACTTTTGTGGACAATATGGTCATAGAGCGACCAATTGCCCCGATTGTGGACCTTAGTTTTGATTTTTTTGAGTTTGATTCATGTCTCTTAGTAATGGGCTTCTAGGAGTAAGCCTAATTCTAGGGGGGGTGGATGTAGTTCCTGCCCCTAGTTCGCATTTCTGTTATCATTGTCAAATTCCTTAGGATGCTTTTATGCATTGATTAGTTTTAGAGATACTGGATTTACAATATTATGATATTATTTCATGTCTTGAATTACAAATATATCGGTTATAATTGTTTAGTTGATTTCATTTCACATGACGTTAATGATGTTTTGATGATTCCTAGTTAGTAAATGTGGTTTCTTTCATAAAAATGTTAACATGATGTCTTTAATGATGATTATGTTGTATCGATAGAGATGCATTATTATATGTACGCATTTGATGTTAGACTTGTGATTTTTACGATACTTACCCCATACTTGCATGTGTATGGTGTGCGTGTTTATTTTATCTTTTTGTCTGACGTGTTTGATGTGGTTAAGGGAGGGAGTCGTAGTCACCTGCTAGTCGGGATCTACACGATGAACCACTCCCTGCCATTGCCTATTTAGTTTAGATATAATTATATACATGTACATGCTCGTCTTTTATAATTATATACATGTACAATCATTGGAGTGGGAGTGACACCAAAAAAGAATTGGTGGAAGGACATCCAAGTTGAATTAGAAAGTTGTTGATGACACCTACACGCTTGCTAGACAAACTTAGAATCCTTTTGCACAAGACCAAAATTTTGATGAAAATATGAAAATGTGAGATTTTAGGGGAGGGAAAGGAAAATACAAATACATCTAAAGTAGGTGAAGAGGGGAGAGCTGTTGGAAGTGGATTCACTCTGAGATAGTGGGTGAGGGGATTGGGGTGGTGGTGAATCAAAGTGAAGGGATTTCTATAATTTTTTGACTTGAAACACGAAAGAGAAAACTGACCTTGTGATAGTGAAAGTGCTATATGCAACATCACAATTAAGTTGGTTTATTGTGAATGAATTAACTTTTCATTTTAAAAACAATTTTGTGATTGTTCCAATATAAGAGTAAACAATCTTTTTTATGCTTTTACAAAAAACAAATAACAAATCTAAACACTTCACTTTTGTAAACATAGACCAATGACAAGATCGAATAGTGAAATGAAAATTTAGTTTTGAAGGAAGACTAAAAGTATCTCAACATTACACAATCATGAGATAAAAATATTTTGCTATGAAAAAATTTAGACAACAATGTAACTTCAACAATTTAATGAAAGATAAATGGGCATAATAGATCATCACATAACACATGCATTTGTCAAGTGGGAAACCCTCAAAACCAAATTGGTTTTGTCATAGGAAAGAAAACCCACTCCATATCTATATCTTTCTTAGAGAACCAACTCCTTACAATGTACTTGGCAACAACAACTGCAAGGAGCACCAACCCTTATCCAATGAAGTATTTTATACAATATCAAATGCCAGTGACCTTACAAATGCATTAGAATTTTTGCAATCGAAAGATCAATATCAACTTGTTATAAAATAATCATAGATAGAATACTCAACATAGGTGTACATGGACACATGCTTCCAATTTGTGCACACATACATCCCTACATAAAGAGAGTCTATTGTGAGATAATAAATTGAAAGAAACATTTGTTTCCTCAAGACTGTCTTTTATAACTAATTACATTCTGTCAATATTTTCCCATTGAAAAATTATTTAATATCTAATTAATACATCAGAAGAATCTATTATCAAGGACATTTGTATCTCTTTTCTTATTACTCCGTCAAACACCCAGATTAGAGATTGCTATCAAACTCATTTTCTTTTAGCAATAACAAAACTCAAACTATCAAGAAAGTAAAATCCATCATGCTAATCACTATTTAATTTAATCACCATCAAGATTCCATTTTTTGTATTCTTGAAGTAAAATAGTAAAGGAATGATAATACTTGATTAGTTGGTAAACATATGAAACATTAACCAATGAAATTAAAATGAGATCCCATCAATCTTGGCAACAAATATCACTGTTTGATCCATTCATCTTTTTTAATAAGAATAATCAAAACCCACAAGAAGGTCTGGTTTGAAAACTTTGTAACTATTACTAGGCATATCATGGCGACAACTGTTCAACTAGGGTTTAAACTGACAAAACTAGCACTTGTACCCCATAGGTCCAAGAGTCATGTCAATTTCTAGTGCCACAATCTTGATTTTGATTATTCATTTCTATTCACTTTTAATCTAC
This sequence comes from Cupressus sempervirens, assembly GCA_028749045.1. Taxonomy (NCBI): domain Eukaryota; kingdom Viridiplantae; phylum Streptophyta; class Pinopsida; order Cupressales; family Cupressaceae; genus Cupressus; species Cupressus sempervirens. Next base: position 548,674,916 of record CM053789.1, read on the forward strand.
AACTTCTTGGAACTCAACTAAACTTTTCATCCTCATCTGCTATAGGTGTCAGTCCTTTGACCAAGTTGTCATTAGAGGAGGCTAGGCATTGTTAGGTGTTAGGGATAATCTTACTTCCGTTAATACATAATGATATAGTTTGTAATTAGTAAATAACTTATTTAGAGGACAGAGTGAAGATTTGAATTTTTCCTATCCAATTGTTATTGGAAGTGTTGGCTTGTCGATTTATTAATAGAGTTGATGAAGGAAGTTAAGATCGATAGAGCTGAAACTAAGTGTGGCTAGTTGATTCTTAAGACCTTTGAATGCATTTGTAGCTTAAGGATATTTTTAGAACTGTAATATAAAAGCTACATAAGCACGTTTTCTTTAGTGCATGATACAATGGTAGAGGAAAGAGTGGGATACCTAAGGGAGATGACAATAGATAAAAATTATGCCAAAAAAATAAAGCCTCTACACAATGCTGGATGTTAGGTGCCAAGCAGTTTCTAGAAATGCCCGTTAAGGTCCCAAATTCTGCGAGTGCCCAAATGAGGGATTGGTAGAAAGAGCTTTGTCCAATGGAAAAAAAAGGATTCCTTGAAAATTGGTTTTTGGCCTCAAGTTGCAAAGCTTAACGCAAGATTTTGTGACTTAATGAGTACAATGAAACCAAATGGGTTGCTTAGAGGTGCTTGTAGTATTGAAAATAAATGTTTGCATATGTTAAAAAATTGACGAGTCACATTTTACCAACAAAGGTCACAATGAAGGCATATTAGCACCAACATAAAAAAATATTAATTTAACAATTTTGCAAATATACCAAAAATTTAGTTGTTTTTTCTTTTTGTTTAGTTCATATTATGGATTTGATTTTTATTGTGCTTTTATTATTTTTGATTAAGGAAAATAGTTTTTGAAGGGTGTCTGAAACCACTTATAGATCAAATAATATTCAATGAAGCCCAAACATTATAACAACAAACCTTAGTTGAAACAGGTCCCCTAACAAAACAAGGAAACCAGGGTGGCCTCACAAATAACACAGTTCTCTACTACCACCTAAACAAGTTTTAAATGGGATCCTGAAACCCCATGGTTACAAGATAAGACATTAAATCTAGGACCATGTCATACTACAAAAGAACAGGCTAAAGAGACCAAGAGAACCAAAACAAAAAAGGGACAACCTCAAAAAAGACCAGGCGAGCAGCACGAAAAGAACCAAGCCTTAAGATTTACCTTTAGATCCTGTCTTTTGAGAAAGTAAAGACATATCAAATGATGGAACAAAGGGCTTGACCTTTTTTCCTTTAACTGTTGTCCATCCATCCTCCACCATTGCGGTAGCCTTTAGCCATGCAAAGTCGTGCACACCACCAACAACCCTTGAATCCTGCTCAACTAGGGAAGAAGAACCACCACCACACGAAAGAGGGGCAACAGTTCCCCCTGTTGCCAAAGCCACATGAGGAGCAACAATCGAAACAACATTAGTAGCATCCAAAAGAGGGACAACAATATTGGCCACCTCCGAAGGGGAAACATTTAAATCATGAGGAATAGCAACCGAGTCCACCACCAATGAATCCTGAGGAGAATCAACCAACCCACACCCAAGCAAGGGAGCTTTTTGAATAGTATAGTAATCATTCGAAACCCCCATCCACCAAGAAGGAGACTTCTTTGATCGAACCTTTCTAGAGGAGCAACACACTGCGAGGTGGTCGGTCTTATGGCATTTTCGACATTCAAAAGGAATGCCTTCATAATCAAGAAGTTGAATCCAAGAACCATTGGGAGATGCCAACTTAATCATTTCTAGGAGCCCCTTAGAGACATCTATCTCCACAAGAATGTGAGCATACGTCGTCCGAAACACATTGGAAGACGTTGAATCAACCATAAAAAATCCCCTAGGGCCTCCCCCACAGCCTCCAGGACTGAATCTAGCCATAAGTGAAGGGGAAGATTAGGCAACCTTACCCACAGAGGAATCTTGTTGAAGGATTCAATCGATGGATCAAAATCCACAAACCAAGGTTTGGCCATCAAAGGGTACCTCTCTTCCCAAGAGAAACCACGTTGAAGAATGACATTTCAATTGTCAGTAGAAGCAAATTTCACAATAAAAAAACCCCTTGCCACAGGGAAAATATAGAGTAAATATGAAACGATAGGCTCCCAAAATTTGGAAATCCAAGCATGCATATCTGACAAAGAGGGCCAAAAACCTCTAAAATGAAAGATGGCAACAGTAAAGGAGAAATCCTTTGCATAAGTAGAAATCTCATCAACAAGATCAGACTCAAGATTTATCAAAATGGGGTTACTTACAACAATAGGCTCAGCAGCACGGGGGCCCCGACACAGAGTCTGACCACCTAGATCAACCTCGTAGGCAACCACATCAGCATAGGAAATGGCGGACCCATTCACAGCTCCAGGCGAATGAAACTCCCCACCAAGAATAGGAGAAGCCCTAGCCCGAAAAGCAGTAGAGGGGCTGCCCCCCACCTTGGGAAAAGGGCAAAATCCTCCCCTCAAAACCGCCTAATAAAGGGTAGGAGAGGCTCGACGAACAATAGCATGCCCGTCCAAAGGAGATGAGGCGAGAAACACAGGCATAGGAGCGAAAGCTGCAATAGAAGCTGGGGCTAGAACGGGAGCGAGAGCGAGCGCAATAGATAGATTGAATCTTTGATTGTATTTTTATTGTTATTATTTTTCATTTTCATTTTAATTTTATATTTTTGTTATTATTGTGGTTGTCACAACAACTATAATAATTAAAATAATAACAATAATATAATATTTTTAATAAATTTTACAAGTATTATTTATTTTCTACTTTATAATTAAAAATATACAATTCAAAAAAAGAAAACATAAAAGTTATTGACCACATAAAATCATATATATTTAAATTGATAAAATTATATAAATAAATAAGATTGTATTATCTACATTAATATATAACGATAATCTTTTATTGATGGACAAGACATTACCATACCATATAAAATACCAAATATCATTTAGGTTTCCAAATGATCATTGCGAGTAGACCAATGCTTGTATCTAAGAAAGAAACCTCTCCCTTAGGGCCCATTTGGTTGCAAGCGTAGGAATTGAGAATTAGAATAGAAAATTTGAATGAGAATGGAGAATGAAGAATAGGAATGGAAAAATGCAATCCAATCTTATTTATCCCTTGTTTGGTTATGCAAGCTTAAATTGGAATAGGGTTAATTTGCAATCGGCGACATTTGAAAATATTTCTGAAAATGCAATCGGCGCCATTGGAAAATCGCTGAAATATTTGAAATATTGAAAACAAAGTTCCAACGCTCACCCCAGGTCAAAGTGGATTTGAAAATTTAATCAAATTTGAGAAAGTTAAAACAAATGCAAGAATAGCAATTCCAATTACAGGTATTTTTTGGAATGGACAAAAGCTCATTTTGGGGCTAAAATGAGAATACGTATTCCTATTCCCTATTCCTATTCCACGCACCAAACAAAGAATACAAATCATATTCTAATTTTCTATTCCTATTCCGGTTGTATTCCAGCAACCAAACGGGCCCTTAATGAAAATTAATTCCTAAATAAATACCCGGTGAAATTAATTGAGCTCCAAGGCATGGCAATACGTAAGTTAAAAGGTAAATGTCCCATGGTTCTTTAAATAATAATTTGAGGAAATCTTTAAAAAACCCAAGAAAAAAGTCATCGGCACCCAGGTCTAAACCAATCCTATTTTTGGCTTCCAAATTAATATGAGGGAGACCCGAGATGGTATTCAATGCAGACTACAACACTACAGATATGTGCCAGATAAATAAGCCTCTGGATATTTGAAAGCTTATAAAAAATGCACCTATATTTACAATTTTTTGTTGGAATTGAGGTACTTCATCCCACAAGTTGTTTTCTAAACAGGTTGCCCAATAAAACATTCATTTTATTTTGAGGATGTGCCTAATGGAAGAATTTTTTTTAAAAAAATAACTAGTATTTTCCAGAACTTTCATTTTAAGTGTAATTACACAGAGAGGAAGAATCAGGGGCAAAGCCATTACAAGAAATAAAGAAATGCATTAAGATTGGAGAAGGCGGCACCAACCCTAGACCAAAAGGAGACGATAATACGTAGCTGTCTCGATCCTACTGTGTAACAGCTCTCCCCCTTTTCTTTCATTCATGCAACTAAACAATGTGCAGCAGAGGTGGTGCTGAGATATATGTGAAAAACACAAAGGGATGACAATAATGGCAAGGGAAGACAAAGCAGAGAAATCTTGCATTGTTCAATTGCAATGATTAGAACACCATTTTAATAACACTGTCAGGGCAGGCAAAGGAAAGACATATGGACACGGCTATCCTTTCTATAAATTGTATCATTGACTAAATTTCAAAAAAATGAAAACACAATGAGTTTTTTTCAAATTTTCTAGCATTTGATTTCCATGATTTGCATATTTTGTGATGGAAAACAATAAAAATTTTCAAAAAATTTCACTGTGTTTTCTTGAATCATGTTTGAACTTATTTTTTGTGTTTGGTGCATTTTGTCCAAAGATTAGTCAGCGCCAAGACACAGAGGGCACACATATTAAGACTTGATTCTAGATAAATGTTCAGTCGAGTGATTATATTTAATATTTATTCATCTGTCGAGTGATTATATATTTAAGAACTATTCCATTCGATTTCAATATAAAAGTTATTTCATTCAATTTTTCAGGCTGCAGAAGAGGACTGCTGCTGATGGACAATTTTTCTCGCAAATAGCAGTTAAAAGCAAATTTAGTTTGGCTTTCTGAATGAGAAGAAGGTTCAGTCTGTCCCCTCTGAAATTGTTGTCAGTCAATACCAATCTCTTTAACGAGTATTGAGTTACTAACCACTGAGGAATTTGACTACCAAACCTACATGATCTTACAGTTAAGCCTTCTAACTGGACCAGGGGAATCCAAGCTGTACTAATATTGAGTACACAGTACGATAGAATCATGCATTTTAATTCTAAAAGGTTATGAAATATTGCATCTGAAATGGCATTGTGGGAGAGTCAGAGAATCTTTACAAAGTAAGGTATTGCCAGCTGCGAATGAAGTAATTTGCTTGTGGAATGAAAATTGACGTGCGTACAGCTGCTTACGGGAAGAAAGACCAGCAAGATGAAGGAAATATCCAACAGCCTGAGCAAAGAGAGATTCTGTAAACATGGTGACAGTACTCCAGTCGGTTATAACTTATATCTAGAAAGATTAGATTGGTCATCTGACAAATCGTAGGGGGGACTATCCCTCTTAAACTATTGTTTCTAAGCTGCAGATATTGAAGATGAGAGAGCTTTTACAAACTATCAGATATGTCTCCACTCTGCACCCCCCGTTCTACATGGTTAGTGTAAGCAGTGAAATTTACCCGCTCTACATGGTACTTAAATCATTGCATGATAAGCCATCCCACTTGGAGCAACGATCACTTCCATTAACCCATGAATTCAGAATCCCATCAGAGACATTCAATGATTCCAGGCTGCTTTGAAAGAAAGAAGAGCTTGGGACTCCTCAGGATGACAACTGAATCGGCCAACACATGGATTTGTGAAAAGGATAATAAAAAGTGCACTTATCAAGGTAAATTCAAAATGATGAACAGCCATTGATTGACTGAAGATACAGATAAAAAGAATCGGAGTATTACAGACATTTATAGGAAAACCTACCCGTGAGTTCACTGAAACACTGGTAGGCTTAAGTAACCTAAATAGTCAAATGTGAAAGACTAGTATGTTATAGTCAATGCACGCACTATTAGGTCGGTTGGCTGGAATGATTAAAATAACAATTGTAAAGGCGACATTATTAATTGATAATAGATGGTTAAAGACTTTTTCATTTTCAATTTTAAGAAATCAAAGACACATTATTGTACTTGTATTACAATTATTCAATTAGGTCCAAATCTATCTACTAATTACAAATAATGATTTTGAAATAATTAAAATATTTCTAAAGTTTTTAAATTTATTTATAAATTTTATATTTCGTACAAATTATATGATTGGTTGAACTCATTTTGAATTATAAGAGCCTTTTTTTCGATTGGTAAAATAAGAATTACATACTACTTGCTAAATACTTTCACTAATTTTGTGCTTATTTGGCTCTTTTATGCATATTCTTATACTAAAGATTCAAAACCTCATTGAACAAAACTGCTCCTCTGAAATGCAGACGACTGAACATTTCTCAGGACGCAATTTTAATTCATTGACAACGTCTATTTTTCCTTGGACGGTGCGATCAGGACCGTTCAAAATGGACCAGCTCTATCCATCCAACCGGCTCGAGGCTGTTAAATGACATTGGTCGGATGTGCGTTTGAAATTGTTCCAATGATCTGAAGACGTGCTATGTTTTTTACACCTAGCAAATGTATGTTTTCTGCTTCCAAAACATTCAGAAATTAAGCAGGTTTGCAGGCGAAATGGGTGCCAATTTTGTGAGCATGGCTTCTTCATTCATGCACCTTCGTACATACTATGAAAATGGTGCAGGAGAGCTAGGTTTGAATGATTGTTATAGAGAAAAATCGTTGCAAGAACACGCGACCAAAGATCGAATCCCCCCGTCTCTTCTGCTTCCAACACTTTATTTGTCAACGGCTTTCCCACTGACTATTCGCACAGAGAGGTGGCTCATAATTTTTGTCCTTTTTGGGGTTTCAAAGATGTGAGGCTTGTAAGAAAGGGTTTTCCCAAGGGAGATACTCTTGTAACATTTTGCTCTGTGGAGTTTCAATCTTAATTATAGTGGACTATGCTGCCACTAGTACATTAGGCCCTTATTTTCGATCAAAATTTTCGACCAAAGGTCTATTTGGGTTGTTAAATTCATTTTTCTTGAAAAAAAATGGGCCCGATATGGTCGAAATTTCGACCAAATTTTGACTATGGTAAAATTGTTTAAATTTCGACCTTCAGAACATAAGAAAAAAGGTCACGGCAGTGTTAATTTTGTTTTGGGGCGCACCGTGACTGTAATGGGTGGGAGTTTGGTGCAGGGTCAATAGGAGAGGAGAAAGGAGGTAAGAATCTGGTCATTAGATATCATTCCAAGTTTGTTATCTATCAGAAAGTTGCAGAGGCGGATTCCAAAGCTATTCAATGCTTTTACATTTTCTCTTTTTCTTCTACTCATCGCAATTTAAAAAACAAAGCCAATGTTAATTCTTTCAGGTCACAAAGTTGTTTTATAGATGATGTTTAGGTTCAGTGTTAGCATATATTTAAGTGCAAGGATAAAGTTGTGGAAAATTTATATTTCTGATATAATGCACTACTCGTTTTTTGTATTTCTTTTGCATGCAGGGAATCTCGAGATGTCTTGGTGTTGGAAAACTCTGGATCGGAAATAAAGAATATAATATGCCATAGCTGCTCCCATTTGCTTTTTCACTCAAATTAGCAGCATTACCTCTGATAGAATTTGATCCAGACCCATTCACACAGGTTTGTGGCCATTTTACTGTAGATTGCTTTGCAAGACATTAAACAAGAACTCAATCTTTGGGAGGATTGATGTATTGTAGAACATCTGTATCTGCATTCCTTTCCTCTTCATTCCAGTAGTTTATTTTCATCTTTCTGTATGGCTTGCATCCACAACATGACCTTGTTGAGTCAGGAGTCTTTTTCACTACTTTATTTAAAGAAGAAAGGAAGCTTAGCTTGCAAGTTTTCAAAAGAACTTCATTGTAGAGTTTGGAGCCCCAGCAATGTAAATACTATGAGGAAACTATACGAGATGCATTGTTATAAGTTATACAAGCTTTCCTGGTGCAATCTAGAAGTACCATTTTAAGGAACTATTTCTCCAAAATAGAAAATGTAATGTAGTGATTCTAGCAGATGACGTGCAGATGGGTATGCTTGTGTGGGAGAAAAAAGAAGAAGAAAAGAAGCAATTTGCTTTATCATCTTTGGCTAAAGACGCAGCTCATACTCTTGAAGTTGTGTTATATTCTCTCATAGATAGTCCTGCTATAAATAATTATTCATTTTTTCCCTCATGCTTGTGCTTTGAATGATTAGGAGTAGCGTGTATCTTGTTGGTGTTTCAAACTACTGAAACTATCAAGCAACAAAATGCTTAATATCACAGTGAAATGACTCACACAATCTAGGGATTAGCCAATTCCCAATATCAACTATATGAATGAATCACTATAACCCAACTTTAACAAAACCAAACGATGGTTTCCTACTCTTCTAACTCTGCTAAACCAAGGCGGGTATACCTCGAGATAATTCTAATGCAACTATGTATGAAATTATCTTAGTTTCATTCTAATTCTCATCTGTTACCTTCACATACATACACAACTCACTTCAATTCTTCAATGCTCTCAAACTTATACACATCCCTTATTAGCAGATTTAGTCATAATTCTCCTGAAATTTACAAATATTCTTGGAAATAACAGCTACCTAAGACTCAGGAATTAGATATAAATGAGTTGAGACCAGCATTTATAATTCTTGAACAGGATTGAAATAATTTTAATTTTATAAGATGGCTTGATATGCAATAGCATAATTCATCCTTGTTTACTTCTGATTTATAGGACCAGTGCCTTATCCATTGGGCAAGAAATTGACTATTGGTGGGAGATCTAATTCAAATAACTTGTATAAGAATTAATCAACTGCAATCACCCATCTCCATTCTTATGCAATATCCCTTTTATGAACTCATAAACCCTACTAATTTACTAAAGCATTTATATAATTGCTTGAATTAAAAGCAACAATAAAACCAACATACAACCCATCTAGACTGCATTCAGCCAAATAAACCTTATTTAAATGACTTCAAAGTAAACAAACCCATAAATTGGAGACAGAAATTGATGACATAGATATAGTGTAAATACCCTGTTGTATTATCCTTTTCATATAACTAATACAATAACCAATAGAAAACCAATTGAATGCCCAGAATAGATTGCCATTTTTGTGATTTCAATTTGCTTATCAGAAAGTACAATGGAAGCAAACTCAAAACCCCTGCATACTATTGGACCGACTGTATGTGTACTCTTCTTGAAAGAAAACAAAAAATTACACAAGTCTCAAACCATCACAATGCCTTGAAAACTCATTTATATAGATATGAGTTGCAACAAGCAAAGGGCAAATGTGATTGACAGGTGTCCAAGGAACAAAAATTACACAAAAGACAAAAATGTCACAACAGAATGCCAGGCATATCAAATATTCTTTTAGGTAGGCCCGTTCCTGTTACTGATGTACTTATCAACTTTTGATTTGTCTCTCATTGTTTCGGATCCTCAGAATACATGGCTGCCAGGCTAGCCAATGAGGGGTGATCTTGTGATGCCTTCAGATCAGTTTGTTCCTGTGGGTTTTCACTGCTTTCACCTTGAGCAAGCACTATTTCCTTTTCACTTTCTTCTTCCTTCAATTCTGGTGTTGATGTGTCAATGACCTGCACCTCATCTTCCTGTTCCCTATCATTATCTGAACTGCCTTCCTCCAACTGCTGGTCCGAAGGAATATCTGCCATCCATGTGTTAAACTGTATGTCATCTGGCCAGCTGAACCGCAGGATATCATCTTGTTTCTTTAATATATAATCAGCCTTCTTTTCAAAACCAACAAATTCTTGCCTCAAAGAATAAAAAAATAACTGGACTTTAACCAATTCCTCTGTTGTGGTGGCCCACCAGGCATGACCCTTTTCATTAACAACTTTATTTATCCTTATGCAGAAAAGGTCATCCAGTTCTTTACTCCATTCATCCTTATTTTTCAATTGGTTCTTTCTATCCAAAGCACAAGGAAACAAATCAAATTTTTGATTCTTGTATTTATTCAAATAAGAAACAATTTTCAGTTGCAAAGCAACTCTCCTGTTATCAAAATCTGTCCAATCATTAGCAATATCATATAATTTTTCAATATGGTCATTTGAAGACCTTATAACTGAATAACATAAAAGGGTGATTTCTTTTTCCCTTTTCCCCACTTGTTAACAATAGGCTTGAGGATTTCATCATGGGTTTTCAGTTGCTCCCATATACTTATTACTCTTGCCAACTGATCAAAAAACAAGGGCCATTCAATCTTATCTACCAAATACATTAGGGCCTTTCTAAGCTTATCCTCATATTGCGTATTTAACTCTACATGTAAAGCCCATAGCTTATTTTTCTCTTCTTCAAAATCCTTAGTTGTATAATATTCTGGCGTTTGAGGTGTGTCTAGTAGTTCTACAAGGGGGGTGGATTTAAAAGGTTCCACTGGAGGACGGGGGTATGTTATTCTTGGCCTTGTGGACTTCCCCATTACCTTGTTTTCAAGTTCAATTCTCCTTTTTACCTCCCTATTATAGGCCTCAAGAAGTGTTTCAAATTTACCTTGTAACTTAGACATGGCCTGTTCCTCCTTCTTTGCAGTATCCAAAAGAAACATGGAAGATTCCACATTCCAAGATGCTGCCTGCACATGTGAGGTATCAGCAACTCTTCTCACAATTAAGCTCCCCATCAAGCCAGAGTCATCTTACTGCAATGATGTGGGTCTGGATCCTCTTCTCAGTGACCAACTGACCAATGCAGCTTGATCTTCAACAAATGTAGTGCCTTGAAAGTTCTCTTTATTCTGGTCTTGCAAAGTCAATTTATTTGAAACATAACTAAAAACTAAAGCATCAACAATATCCCAATTTGGCAACAATAAAATGTTAGATGCCTTGACCATTTTCCTCCCTTCCTCAAGGCTTATATTCTGCAATTCTTTTATCATTTCTTCTTTAGTTTGGTTCTGAATGGAAGTTTCATCCATTTCTAGATGCTCTGTTTTCATCTTTTTACATTTCTCCTAAAAAATGTTCATGTTTGCCCTCCATGCAAACTGCTAAAAAGCCCTAGATTTAACAAAACTATCATCAGTCAAAAATTTATGACTTGCCTACTCTAACACAGGGTCCAATTCCCTGCCACTATAATTTGCTGCAGTTAGATCCAAACTTGGGAGGGAAGGTTCTGGGGGGTTACCCTCATCTAATTCTGCTTGAGTAATAAAAATACCTCCCTGTGATCCCATCTGTTTGATCTGTTAACCAGTGAGATGTTCTTCTCCAATCCTCAGAGGGGAATGAGTGGGTGAATATTCCTCAACTTGAGGCCTTTCTTCTATTATTACCTTCTGCCTCTTGAGACTAGGCTCATCAGGTCTCTCCTCTTGGGCTATACTAGTGGATCCTTTTATTTGTTTGCCCTTATCTATAGAAACCCTTTTATTCTGAATTATAGTATACCCAGGCCTCTTTTGTACAATTATTTTACCAGCTCCCACATTTGGGGTGAAAGCCAATCTCCTTATGATCTCTCTGGCCTTACCAGGATAGGAATCAATAAAAATTTGTTTCTTTTCATTCATGACTTCCGTTATTTCAGGGAAGGTATTCATAAGTTTACTTATTTTGTCAGCCTCTGTAACAACATTATCTAAAGGATCATATTTATTATCAAAACAATGAATGAATTCTAAGACCCAGGAATAAATTCTCCACTTCTCCTTTTTAGTTTCCTGCTCCTGCAAAGAGAATTTATTCCTTATAATGTCCTCTGGATAATAAGAATTGTACTTGACCGGTCCCAACTTGATTCTATGCCTCAACATTTGATTGAAAAATCCCTCAAAATCACAAAAACGGGGATGAGAGACAGCCATCATATACTGCTCCAAAATTTTATGCAAAAAGAGCCATCCCCCTTTTGTAATCACAAACTGATGGGCCACTATGCAGGTAGGGAAAATTGACCCTAATTGCCTTTTCAACAAAAACATTTTTTCAACTCCCCCCAACTGTCACAAAACTTCAGCCACTCCTACCTTCAAAGGTACTTGGTAAGGCAAAACATGAAGACTCCCTTTAAAACCATATATTCTGAAAATAGTAGAAACAGAGTAAGGGATGATATCTCCCCAATTATGTGAAACTTTCAAGTCATGGGGGTTATCCATAGGTCTAATGAGACTCATTAGTGCTTTAGGGATTCTAGGATTGTCACTCAATATAAGGCACCTCAACTTAGAAGCAAAATATCTATCAAATCTGACAAAACTAGCATTACTTGCATCCCAGGTCATATCTGCACTCCACAACTAGACTGGCAGTATTTCCCCTTTCTCCTCTCTGTTTAGTTCCATCTCATTACCAAAATATGTCACTCCTTTGAACAAAAACATATGCATTAATAGAGAGTAGTGACCAAAAGTTTTTTCCACCTTGCCCTTTGCAATCCCAACTAAACCAATGTGAATTTCTTCAGCCAAAAAGGAAGCAAAATAAAAAATAACATCTACACCGAAGGAAGCAATCTGAACCATCATGTACATGAAACCAATGGGCATAAGTTCTTGCTCATCTTCACCAAAAACTTGGCATAAGGTCTTGTATATCTCTACAGCTCGGGAAGTAAAAAGACTCTTCTTAAAAGGCTCTCTAGAGGTTGTAGTAATTACTGGCAAAGTTCCTATTGTACCAATATGTGCCCTCAGTGCACCTCCCTTGATTACATCCTTTTTTGCTTTATATTCATTCTCTAATTCTAGCAGATTGATTTGCACATGGTAATCTGATAATGGTTCCAGGTGAAAAACCTCTCTAATTTCTTTAGGAGTAATCAAGACCAGAGAAAAACCATCCTTTCTTCTTACAATCCTAATGGCTTGGTCATAATTCTTAGCAATGGCTTCAAGCAAATCATAATCCATGAAAACACTTGGGACTACTAATTTTTCCAAATCAAAGTTCCAGACATTAGCATGCGGGGCAAACAACTTCCTTTCTGAAAACCACTTTTTAAACAGGATAAGACCAGTTTGAGTAGTTGTTGCATCCCTTACCCAATTCCCCTTGTCATACAGGCCATCCACAATTTTAAGCCTAGGGTTTAAGGAAATCAAATTTTTAACTTGTGCAGGCTCTACAATAGACTCTGGGAGTAATTCTAATAAATCATCATGGACATTCCTATCCATATAGTTAATTTGCCCAGAAAATGGCTTCTTAGGAGGCATTTTGACATTATTGAGAGAACTGGAATACCACAGAGGTTATAATATGAGTACTTACTTGACTTGCTGAACTTGTTCTTCTCTAAACCTCTGTAATTGATCTTGAAGAACTGAGGAATAGTTTTCACGTTCTTACCAAGCTTAACACGATGAAATCAATAGGCTCTTGTGCTCAAAAAAATTGCAATCTTTGTTCATGTGGGACTGGAATTAATGAAAATCTCCTGTATTATACTCTATTTTTTCCACACGCAAAGCTTTCATTTATCATAAATGCGTAGGATAGAAAAACAAAGTGGCGTCGCATTTTCTTTTTTAAATTTGCACCATTGATCCATGAAAAACCCTACGACCTGGAAATGACAACTAGGCTGACTCAACTTTCTTCTTAACACATTGGCAGTCAAATCAATGAAATACCTCCATCTGTACCTTTCCTTCAAGGTTGGTGCTTCAAACTAGGCCCACGGATGACCACAGACACATGTCATCAACTCGCTAACTCGTTATACATAACTCTCGAGCACCTTTCCATAGCGAGCTAGTGATAACCACGGATCTTAATTTAATCATGTGGCAAATAATTGAAACAACATTTAAGAACACAATGGTGGGTCCCTTGCTTGTTAACTTGCTATACTTATTTATTGCACATCTCCTCATAGTGAGTTAACGAGCGTCGTCGATCTAGATTTGATCTTGTGGTCAGCAATTTATTGCAACAGTGGTGGGCCACCACTCGCCAACTCACTATACATAACTTCCAAGCACTTCTTCATAGCGAGCTAACGATGGCCTTTGATCCTGGCTTGATCTCATGATCAGAAATCTTTGTACTTTATACACAGGAAGTGGGTCCATGATACCGTTGTCACTGAGCTAGCTCAACACGCTGGCACATATATATATTTTTAAATCTCTTGATGACATCACATGTCTTGGGCCTCACCGTGTTTATGACTTTCAGGTGGGTCGCTATGTCGCTACCGGCAAAAAAAACCAACAATCTGGCTAGCGACATGGTGAGCTCCGACGAATCAAAGTTTTCTGGCTCAAAGATATTTCAACAGGATGCCACCATGTAATTTGATCTGCATAGCTCAGCCTTATCACGTCACTCATTCGAGGCCACCTTTGAGGATATTTCAGTTACATTACCATTTTTCGAGCAATCGCTACATCGCTACCGGCATAAAAACCACAAATTCGGCTAGCGATATGGCGAGTTCCGGAAAGCACTTTAAAAACAACGCCCAGAAAAAGAAACTACAAAAGACAATAACTTACAGAGGGACAAAAGTGAAATGTGCACCATATCTTCCTCGAGATCCTCAAAATTACTTCTGATCTCAGAAAGATGCCGTCTTTGGAAAATTTGGGCATTCACTATATCGCCACCGACAAGTCGCAAGTGTTTTCAGTTAGTGACTTGGCGAATTGCCGAATAAAATTAAACTCCAGTGACACCACTTGCAAATATTTCCACGTGCCTTTCTTCTTGAAACTGACTGGTGCGGGACATAGTACATGGTCAATAGATCTTCCCGCCAACACATTTCGCGGCACCAGACTCCACTTTTCAGTATCACACATAATTCTCCGATGGTTGCTACCTTGCTATGCGTAACATACAAGCATCTTGCCATAGCGAACATGCGACAACCGTAGATTCAAATCAGATTAGACGGCAAGATTAAAACCCCTTTTTCAAAAGACTTAACAATGACGCTCAAGCAGGCTAGAAAAGAATATTCGCTCCTTGTTGTTTGTTTTTTTTTTTTAAATTTCGCGCTAGGAAAAACTTAAAAGGACAAACCTAAGGCTTTTCACAGATTTTTCAAAGGTATCAAAATATACTATGCCAAAACCTAAAGCCTTATGACTTATCAGAAACTTCTCATTTGATTTTTTTATGATCCTAAGAAAATTTGATTCGCAAAAAATCATACCAACATATCTGATGTACTCATTAAAAGATACTTTTTCCTCAATTGAGGGATCATTTTTGTACAATTTAATGTGAATAGCACACAAATTTTATTGCACATTTATTTGCTAGATGTTGGGTACATTGATTTGACATAATAAATTAGTGGCTACTAGTTCTGACAGATTCAAACTTGTGAAAAAATTCTAGAAAACATTTTTACTATCTAACATAGTTAACTTGAGAAACCAACAACTCCATGGATATATCCACACAACCTCTGTAAGTTTTTTTATATGCATAGCTATGGGTATTCTGTTTAAATTTTCAAACGTAGTGCCATCGACTTAAGTAGTCCTTGATATGTTCTACTGATAAGTTAGTGAGTCACTACTGATATGTAAGACATGGAAACAAATAGATTCTTATTATGGGCTGGCGTATTTATTGCTTCTAGGCACTAACATAATGCAGATCTTTACTTTTGCATTAGAAACCTGGTGACTGTTAAGCAGTACAAATTTAATAGTTTTACTACTTGGATCAGTGGGATCAAGAATGCTTTTGAGCACAGATCTAGGTCATTTCTTGATTTCCAACTCTTCAACTATTTTTTGTCAAATTTTCACATAACTCTTGTATCACTTCCAGTCCTCCAGGAAAATTCCTATTTACTTTGTGTTCTTGTGCTGTAACTTTTTAAGCTAAGCCAAATCTTTTTGATATCTGGGTTTTAGGCTTGCATGCTTATCTGTTCAGTGAGATACATTATATGATCTTTTTCCTATTGACATGATGAATTTTGAAGAATGCACTGGTTTAGGTCTAGCCCTTTTTCATACTTCATTCCTGCATTTGTAGAAATGTTTCTTTCATATTGTTACTTGAATTTGTAATAGTAGCTTGGATAGTTATGGACATTTTAATCTATAAAATATATAACCCCACTTGGGTCTACTCACCATGTCATCATTCTAGAAAGTTAATTTACAGCAAGGTAGTGCATTGTAACATTGTGAGGCCTTAGTTTTATTTGTTGTTTTAATATAGAATTGCAAATAGACAATAGCTTGGGAATAGTAAATAGTTTCTAGCTATTGCTTCCAAGTTCAATGACCCTTCTCATGTTTGTAGTTGTATCTAATTCCAAGCACTGCCCCATAAACAATGATGTAATTTCCACATTTGAGCGGTATCTGCCTTTTGCCATAAGATAGTCATCCCCCAACATAATGGACACTTTATGCACGATTTCATTTGTTTTGAATTTCATTTTTTTCAATCTATTCTAGGAAACTTTCCCCAAAAATACAATCATTGCTTTTGTGGCCCGAAGAGAGAAATTTGCCAACATTATCAGTGGAAAGTTGGTATTCACTAGCCACCTCCAAGCATCCAAAAGCACCTTTGAATGTGGTATCCCTTTTGAGATCACACTTTTTTCCACACAAGATATCTACCACTCTATAGAGGATTATGAGCGATGCATTTTTGAGTTTTTATTTGACTTGTGTACTTGCCTATCTTCTCACCAATCTTTGGCATTGATTTTCCTTAGGTCCATGAAGGTCATTGCATGCATGTGATCCTTTGACTCGATGGCAACATTAGAAAGTTGGGTTGCATCCATGCTTCCCTCTTTTTTTACCATAATATTTTGAAACTTTAGAATGTTTCAAGTAGACTTGAGAGGATCTCCATCACTTTGTTAATTCTCCAGTAATACAATCTCCCCTAGGACAACATTTTTCATGATAAGACAATGTCCTTCCAAATGCAATTTTACAATTGTGATTGACTTTGATAACTAGACCCGAGCACAACCTTAGCTTCTGCTATGTTATTGGCTCCAAGAATCGATTTCTGTGTATTCAAATCTGATGTATCTTCTTTCGAGCTTGCTATTCTTCATTGAATACTAGAGATTGTCAAAATCAAATGTGTTTAAGCTAGAGTTGAGATTGTGTTGGATAATCTTGCCACACATCTCATATTTAATTTTTGTGTTTTTTTGAAAATTATTCAGGATTGGGCAATAAAAACCCAATAATCTAAAAGAATGCTATAGAAACACATTACCAACCATCCAATATTATTATTAATTAAGTGTGAACTTAGTCCCATCACAAATAAAGATACTAATAAAGATACTCATTGTATTCAGGTGATGTTTCCATCTCTACCATCACCTATCATTATTTGCAGCAACTTACACATATTCATAAGGATCATATCACAAATCACACACATCGTGATTATAATGAGCACCTGTCTCATATACAAAAACTTTCTCATACACATCATAGGTACACAAGTTAATTAGCTTTCCATACATCACATACATAGTAAGTAGCTCCAATATACATCACAAAGACTATAGTGACCTGCTCACACGTGAATCACAAGACATCATATATATAATCTGGAATCATTAGGTTCATGCAATAGTTAATGTTATTAGCATATCCATCATTTGAAACCTCTTTTATCGCCATAGTAATTGACTGTGAGTTTCATTGAAAAATTGTTGTTATTTGTCATACGGATACCAATTTTTTGGAGTTGGTGGGATTGTTTTAATCATGAATAGAAATTTTTGTGTGGGAAGAAAATTGAAGAATGGAGTTCCTTTGAGAACTCTAGCAAGGTTGCAGCAGTGGCAACAGGGATGCAATTTGGATGGGCTTTGCAGCTCTCCTTACTGACGCCATATGAGTAGGTTTTAGGTATTCCTCATACATGGGCTAGTTATATATGGCTGTGTGGCCCTATTTCTGGCATGTTTGTGCAACCAATAGTGGGGTACTATAGTGATAGATGCGGGTGCTCCTGGGGAAGAAGGAGGCCATTTATAGTTATGGGAGCATGCATTGTGGTAATGGCAGTTATGCTCATTGGATTTTCAACAGATTTGGGATGTATGTTTGGTGATTCAATCTCATACAGGCCAAGAGCTATTACTATTTTTGTTTTGGGGTTTTGGCTCCTTGATCTTGCCAACAATATGCTTCAAGGGCCTTGCAAGGCAATTCTTGCAGATTTATTAGGTATGTCATGCTTATATTGTTTTGCTATTTGTTGCAATGGTATCTAGAAATTTTATGTTTAAGATGATGGTTAAGGCCTTACTTACAGCCTTTTTGAGCTACATTTCTTTTTCCCCTCTCTTTTTTTCAATGTCATCTTGTAGTATTGTTCAAGGTAACGGTCAACTTGTAGACATTTGTCCTATGTTGGTGTTAGCTCCAATCCCGCTTGAACATGACCATTTATTAAAAATTTCCAACAAAAAATACCATGTATAAAACAACTCAAATGTTTAGAGAAAGAAACCTTTTTGATTAATGCAAAACTTTGAAATTTCCCACCTCTAGAGGTTTTCAATCTTTAATGCCCAATGTTCAAGACTTTTCCATGAAGGGTTGTCTAGGAAACCTCCTTAGCTTAGCCATGCAGAAAACAGACCTTGAAGGAAGTATATCTTTATAGAATGTCTCTGTTAAGATCAGCCATTATAGGATGGTGAGGTGATTAATTTTTAATCTACGGAGACTAATGGTTAGATTCATTAAACTATTACTATATTAATCCGCAATCAACTATATTTATTCCCTTCGAAGAAATTTTTACCTATGGGATATTTTTTAGTTGCCATTTACAAAGGGATGTACCAATTGTTTTTGCTTTCAAAAATTTTGTCAAGAAAAATATTTCGTTACCATAGCTCATCATAGGTCTTTGAAATTGTTTCCATACCACATTTAAAGAGGCTTTGGTTGAAGCCAATAATTTCCTATGGTTTATCATTAGATTTCATTAATGGTTATAGAGTTTTAAAATTTAGCTCTTAATTGTTGTAATTTGAATAATTATGCTCATCAAAGGCTATATCCCATTATCTTATGTCAAACATTTCCTGTTAGGAGTGCATATTTCATCAAAGGTAGTGCTAGATAGGTTTGGATTTTTTATATTCTAGTGTGTACCCATTAAAGACTCCTCTACTACAAATGCAATTTCTTTTCTCAATGGAGAGACTTGCCAAAAAGAACATCCATACTTGGTTTATATTTCATTGACTGTATCCCAGAAAGGTCTGATTTCTTCGCATTCCTTGGAGAGGGACATTGTCCATAGGGAATTTCACTCCAAGGAAAAATTTGTTCATTTTCATGGGCTAAGTAGTGCAAATTTTGAGGGAAGAATTCTGAATCTCCCTATCATTCAAGGACTCAATATAGTGTTTCCATGAGCAAATTTTTCTCTGCACAAATAGCCACAAGAAATTAAAACTAGGAAACCATAAATGAACTCTAGATTGTATTCTCTTGCTAAATGAAGGACTTTAATTTGATGAATGAAATATTTTACTGAATTCTAGCACCTCTTGAAGCTCCACCCATATGTATTTCTAAATGCTTTTCCTCTGGCAGGAAAAAACCAGAGACAAACTAGGAGTGCCAATGCCTTTTTCTCATTGTTTATGGTAGTAGGGAATGTGTTAGGATTTGCGAGTGGTTCTTACAATAAATGGTATAAAATTCTTCCGTTCACAAGAATAGAGGCCTGTGGTGTCAGCTGTGCTAATCTAAAGTTTGCATTTTTATTTAGCAATAATCCTCTTAGTGTCTGCTACCATTCTCAGTGTAATAGCCACCCCTGAAAAAAGACGGTCAAAGGCTCAAGCAAAAGCAAAAGCGAGGGCAAAGGCAGTGGGAGGTAAAATTCATAATCTAGTTGATGAAAATGATGAAGATGATGAGGAGCAGGAGGCTAATGAAGCAACCCAAGAGACATTCATATGGGAGCTATTTAGTGCTTTCAGAGATCTCCCTTCTCCAATGTTGTATTTATTTATTGTAACTGCACTGACATGGCTTGCATGGTTCCCCTTCTTACTCTTTGACACATATTGGATGGGTCAAGAAGTTTATAAGGGAAAGCCTTTTGGTCCTGAACCTCTTCCAATTTTATATGATGAAGGTGTCATATTAGGATCGTTTGGCCTAATGCTAAATTCAATAATGCTAGGAGCAACTTCTTTGATGATAGAAACTATGGCTCGCAGGATAGGCCCTAAATTATTGTGGGCAATTGCAAACTTCATTCTGTGCCTTTTGCTTGCATGTATTGTTATCATCACCAAACTTGCTGAAAATCATGAATCTGTACCTCCTCATAGTTCTGTTAAAATTGCAACTTTGGTTGTTTTTGCAGCCCTTCACTACTACATTTAACATCATTTTTCGACCAAAAATTTTGACCATCAACTAAATAAATTTAGGGTTTTTGAAATGTAAAGGCAAAAATTTTGTTTTTTTACATATAAGACCCATGTTGGTTGAAATTTCGACCAACATAGGGGTTATGAATCCGCAAAGTTTAAATTTTTTTTTCCCTTTTACGTCTTTCACGCCCGATTTCATTTGACATTTTTGGAGCATTTTCGCATGGTTATCTTTGCATTTTTGCATGGTTTTCTTTGAGCCCAGTTTCGTTTCAAGTTTTCTCCACCCACTTGATTAATGATGTCTGCTAGCCCTGAGAATAATATGAAAGGGGGCCTTGCATTTGCATCAATATAGGGGGGGCGGAATAGTAGTTTGAAACTCTCAATATTGTCTTTCTTTCATTCTTCTTGCTGTGCTCGACTTCAAAAGCTCTTCCATTCATGACCTCCAGTCACACCTGCATCTCCGGTGGTCAAGGAGAGGGATTTCTCTTCAAGCATATTTCCATAGGTACATGTGTATTTTTTTCGTAGGTTTTTATGATAATATTGAAGATGGAAGTGAATACTATTACTATCATTATTATTTTTTATGTCAAAGTTCAACCATTGTTGTGTAATATAAATGGGAGAGTCTCCGCTCAAGTGTTTTTTCTCAGTGATGTTTTGATGATAAGTGTTAAAAAGAGTCTAGTTGCAAAAAGAATGTAATGTACTTGTTGTTTCATTTTATTGAAAGTGTGTAGATGCAGATTTATCATTTGGAATGTTTGTCTATTGTAACAACTATTATACTTTTTGTTATAGTAATGAAAGAAAAGAAAGGAAATGTATATGCAGAAGCTGTAGTTGTAAAAGCTTAGAAGAAATAATAATGACAAATTTTTTGTTTTATAAATATAGTTGTGTTGGTATCATATTTTTCTTGTATTTTTGTTTTAATAATACATAATTATATCATATCATTTAGACAACAGTTTCATATTCAAAAAAAGAACAAAAAGAAAAAACAATCGAGTGTGTTTCTCTCTTCAACTCTAGAACATTCAACTTAAACATCAACACATAAAGATAATAATTTGAAATCTGGTGTGTTTAATGCTTGGAGTTGTACCCTCAATACCTAGGCCATGTGGGCTATAAAACATGATATTCATGTGATTCTATGTTAGATGATGATGATGATAATGAATAATCACCATCTACTACAAGCTCATGTAGTGATAAAAGGTCTTCAATGCACCTCTAACTACAAGTATGCCATGGAAAACTTGTGATGGAGATGACTCCTCAAACTAATAGACTATCATAGAATTTTTTTGATGAAGATGACACCTACAAATACTGGACTATCTTCAAAAAGTTATGATGAAGATGGCACCTAAATTTACTAGACTGTAATTGAATTGATTTACTTTGGATCCTTCACCGAAAGTCTCTGTCATTTTGTTAGAAGATGATTTATCTTCTAGTTCAACCGAAAGAATCTCTCTCCTATATTTCAACATTACATTTAATTGTTGCATTGCAATTAGGTCTTCCCTATAAGGGTTTCCATTTGGATGAAAAAAAACTATCATGGAAAAATTGTGATGAAGATGCCACATGCAACTATTTGACTATCATAGAAAAATTGTGATGAAGATGACATTAAAAACTATTGGACTATCATGTGTACAAGTCACAAAATGATTCCAACATATGAAATTAAGTGTACTACATAGGATAGTGATGACTGAATTTCCATGCCCTCCAAATTTGGTGGTTGTAACATTTATACCAATTTCATTTGTGGGATACACACTCTTGATAAGTTAGTTAGCCTTGCGACTAAGGTCGATGGGGAATGTTGACACATGCAACCTGAGCATGAGTTTGAATTTGGTATTTCCTTGGGGATATTTACTTATTTGTCAAATAGAAGGTATCATCTCCATTTTGTCTGTCATGATAAGTTGTCACAGGTTTTTTGAATGAATTTATTTTCTTATGTGTATTTCTTCTCATAGAATGAACTTATCTAAATGAAGTTGAGCATGTGAATGCTTGATGACCCGATTCAAGAATATTGTGTATATAGAGGCCTTGTACATTCTAGTATAATTTCTCCCTCATATAAGGTCACTTATGGATTCAAGAAAATGCAAGATGCATTTTCAAAGGGTGTCTTTTGTTAGTTTTGAGACACCAATAATTATTGAAATAAATAATTTATCCTCAGCAAGATATTACTTCAAATTGTCATAATCTGTGACTTTTTTTGACAAGTTTAGACATCTCTCTCACAAGTAGATCATTGAAGCTAATTACAGATGATACCAATCTAGATAATACATGCTCAAAGGAATTTTCTACTATTAACATTAGGAGTGGATAAGAGTAGGTAGTTATTAAAACCATTTCAAATGACGTGGTGATGTATGAACTCCCATTAAATTTCTCACATAAGCATGATTAAGATGTTGAATTGAGATCTCCAATCGAACATGTTCATGGTAGTGAAGCTTGCAACTCCAACAAGACTTGTCATATTGATAAATTAGGAGTACATCTAGAAAATCATCCTAGGTGGAAAGGGAGACATAATGTGTGTGAATCACAAGGGAATTTAATGGTGGATTCTACCAAACAAAGAGATCATGCTTATCATTTCCTCTAGCAATTCTTACGTAAAACATCATTAAAATAATTGTTCCCTTTGACAGCGTCAAAGAGTGTATATATACAATATTTTTGAAGTTCTTTTGTGCTAAATGAACCTTTTGTGATCAAGTCCTGTAAATATCTTGGTCGGTACAACTGCAGATTTCTTACTGGCTTTGTACTAGTACCCAAGATTAACATTAGTGACATTAGTAGAATTCCAAGTTTTGATCTTGTATTCCTATTAATTGTACTTGATTGTTGAATATGTTAAAGAAGAAACAAATGCCAGTTAATTTACAGACTGGAACTGACCTGAATTGGTTGATTTATTTTTTAAATGTTGAGATGCATATACTAAGAATTTTTTGTTGTTGCAGGCCAAGCCACAAATGACAGACAGGTCAAAGCTTCCAACTATTGTGGATCCTGTGATTAAAGAGTTGCTCAACTTGAAATATCTTCAGCAAGTAAGTTGCATGCAAAATATTTCTTTTGAAGGGAATTGACATTATTTTTAAAAATACATTTAGTTTATACAATTTTACTCATGTTTTGGTGGATAAAAACTTAACGTTCTTCCACATTTCTTGCCCATTTTATTTCATATATGAAATAAGACATAATCTTGCCATTTTCCAATAGCTAAATGTCTTTAACTGTGATTAGAATTTGGCATAAAATGTATTTTTAAGGTTAAGTTGTCAGCTAGTTCTGGTTGATCGCCATTTGAAAATTAGAGGTGCTAATCCTTTCATTGAAGAGAAAATTTATAGTGCACTACATATCATCACACTTACCCAAAAAAATTGAGCAAAACATTTGATTATCTAGATTGAAAGTCATTGTCCACTTCATAATCTTAGCAAGAAGAACACCATAAGTGCTTGTGAACCAAGTATTTATGATGAAGCAAGAAGGAAAGATAAATGAAAAAATGTGTTGAGTCGAGAGATAGACATTGGAAAGAAAGTCATTGATTATAAAAAGTATTAGGATCAAGTTTTAAAATAATATTTTAATTGACAAGCACAAAGCAAGATTAGTAGCTAAAGAACAACACATTTTCCTTGTACATCCGTGCACTATCTCCATGATTCAATGTTTGGTCCTTAGCCTCTTTGCAATAACCACATGATCAATGATTGCCAAATATTGCCAACATACTATGTGGAAAGGCCCTTTCTAGATCATATTTCAATGCAACAATTTATCAAACAATGGCGCTTTGAGGAGACAATGATCATCTTCAACCGTGTGACTTTGGCTCATTGCTTCAAATTTCTTAGAGGATATAGAAACTTACTAACTGTAAACAACATGTATGTTCTTAGAAAAAAAACCCATACTCATTGTAAACAACAGGTATGGACTTAATGCATATTTCATGAGTTGTGGTTCATAAAAATCCATACTCATCAGCTTGAATTGTTTTTTAATACCCAATGCATTGAGGTGACGCTTACAATTTGAATTCATAACAACTATTTCTCATCAACTTAAATTGTTTGTTTAGTACCCATTGCATTGACGTGACACTTACAAGGTTGAAGTATTGCAACTTCCTAGAAGGTCTGCCTACTCAATTCCATGATGATCCAACTTTCCTTGATCCTTGGGAGAATGATGTAGGAGCATCAAGGTCAAGGTTGAAGGCATGAGAAGACATTAAGGTCTCAAGATAACCAATATGACCATGTTAGAACAATTGATGTAATAAGACCCAGTGAAAGTCCTTTTTGATATGTTTGTAATCATTTTAGTTACATTTGAAAATATTAATTAACAAAAACCATATGTGAAGATATAAACATTAATTACAACATGTCTAATTTATTTGTAGGTATATTTTCCTGTGAAGAAAGACCATGCCTGACAATATGAACCTAGAAAAAAATAATGAAACAATGGCTGCATTGTGGGCTCAGTTTTGAAGAAAACCTAATAAATGTTATTGTCCTTGCAAAAAGTGTAAGGGCTTAAAGAATCGAAGAATTCTAATCACAACAACCCAGAGTCATTGTAGGCAATATAGTCATGTTGAAGGGGGCCACGATTTTCCTCCATTGCTGAATGTGGACTTCCTACTGGAGGAACATGGAGGTGTTAATATCCAAGCTTAGGATAACACTTCCATGGAAGAAGATGATAATGTGCCAGAGGACATGATTGAAGAAGATGGTATTGAGGCAAGTGATGAAGAGGCTCACAATGATGGTACTAGTGAATCTAATAATAATGATGAAGATGGCCTTGATATATCTTTACTTGAGAAGGCACACGAGCCCTTATATGAAGGCTCCCAAACAACTCTACTGTCGGCTATAGTGTTGTTGGTGAATTTAAAGGTTATGAATAGTATATCCAATGTAGCAATGTCACGTATGCTAAGGTATGTCATTTTTTTCATCTTCAATGTTAGCATACAATTACTATTCATTATATTAACAATGCATATTTGTTGTTGTAAGTTGATTAGTGAGTTTTTGTTACCACCATCAAACATTTTTCCTTGTTCATACCAAGAATTATCTAACATTATGGATTAGATTGGAATGAAGTATCAAACAATACATGCATGTCCCAATGATCACATTCTATATCATAAACAACATGAATTTGCAACAGAATGCCTTGATTGTCATGTTAGTAGATATCGGTCAGATCAAATAACAAAAAAAGTGCCTCACAAGGTTCTTCAGTACATTCCCATTATTTCACGTCTTGAATGGTTATTTAGGTGCACTAGCTTGGCACAATTTATGGATTACCATGCACACAATAGAAGTCAGGATGACATTATGCGAATGCCTACCAATGGTTCTACATTTAAAGAGATAGAAGAAACATGGTCACACTTTAAAGAAGAACTTCGTAATCTGAAACTTTCATTGGCGGTGGACTGTGTCAATCCATATGGAGATATGAGATCTATTTACTCAGTATGGCCTATTTTTGTTATTAACAATAACATTCCTCCTTGGATGTCCATAAAGAGAGAGCACATAATGTTGTCAATGATTGTGCCAGGTATTTTTTATTTTATAGTTATCTAGATTAATTTATAAATAGTGCATGAAAATGGTTATAATAATTACATAATGTTTATGTTCATTCAATTGCTAGTTAAATATCAAGTTAAAGATATGAATGTGTATATTGAGCCCCTAATTGACGAGTTGTTGAAGTTATGGAATGGTATCACTATGTATGACATCTCTAGATCGATAGGACATCGACAATTTCAATTCCATGCAATGTTTGTATGGACAATACATGATGCCCCTGGGCTAACTCATTTTTGTGGTATGTTATATTGTTAAGATTACATATTTTTGGTATGTTATAGTGCTTACACATTACTATTGAATGCTTAAGTTGCACGTGATCATTGTACATGATCCAATTATACATGATCTTTTAGGTCTTCAGACAAAAGGAAAATTTGCATGTCCAATTTGTGGTCTGAAGATGAAATGTCATCATTCAAGAAGTTTAAGAAAGCAAGTGTTTGATGAGTTTGGACACTTTCTCCACCATAATCATAACTATCGAATTGTCGAAAAATATCTTTTCAATGGGAAAGAAGAGACATCATCAAGGCCACGAAGAATGACACCTCATTTATGGAAGTTGGAATATGATCGACTAAATTGTCGAGGTAATATCCAATTTGTCATCCGAAGTTTACAATTTGTATTTAGATATTGTCTTATATTTACTAATACTGTAACTGATGCTCGTGAACGTTGTCAAGGTATCAATGACCAACTTTCTAGAGGAATGAAAAGTTATCATACTCAATTTAGTAGGTTACCATACTACAAGGATCTCCCAATCGGGCATTTGTTTGATGCTATGCATATTGGAAAGAATGTAACAGAGACACTATGGAAAATGTTGGATGGAAGGTGTGATAGAGAACAAATTGCTAAATTTTGTACCGACATTCATGAATCTAATCATACACTAAAAGTTTTTATTGAATCAAATAGGAATGGAGACCACATAAATACAAGTGCCCTTCCTTGGTTATTAACGAAGCAACAAAGTGATGCATTAAAAGAAGTCATTAAAAAAACAAAATTTTCAACAGGATTTGCTGCAAATATAAGCACTCTTCTATCAAAAAAAGGTGATTTTGGGCTAGGGTTGAAGACACATGATTGGCATACCTTCCTCAAGGTAATTCATGATTTCTATTTACAATATATTTGTAAGATTGAATTTAGTACCAGTTGCATTATTTAACAATATATTGAAATGATCATTTTTTAATGATTGTAGTTCGTCCTACCTCTATCCCTTCTACAACAGTTTGACAACATTATTAAACAAGTTATATATGATCTTGGAAAATACATGAGGTTAGAAGAGTGTTTTTCTTAGATTTGTAGCTTTTTATTTGAAATCTATTGTATAATTTTATTTGAAATCTCCTTTATGTGTTTTTGCGCGTTGAATCTCTTTTAGGTGGTTATCATCTAAAGAAATTGATAAAAAAGATATAAAATATTGGAAGAGAAAAATTCCATAGCTTATGTGTGAAATGCAAAAGTGTTTACCTCCAATGTTTTTCAATGCTCAAGAACACTACCTCATACATCAAGTTGAGGAGATTGAATTGTGTGGACCTGTACAAGCTAGATCAATGTGGATGGTTGAGAGGCACTTGAAATTTATGAAGGGCTTAGTTTGACAAAGAGCATGTCCTGAGGGTTCTATGATAGAGGGATATATGATATACCAGACCATGGTGTATATTAGTGAATATCTTCCAAAGTTTGCAGCAGGTATCCATGTAGATCACATTTGGGATCCCAACTGTAATGACAAATTCAAAGGGGAGTACCTAACGGGGAAAGGTAGATTGAGGAGGGTGAGAGGTAATTATAATTTTTTTTTTGTAATTTAACAATTCTTATCCATCATCAATATATATAAGTTTTTTCTAATTGGTGTAATTATCTTCTTTATAGTTGGTCGTGAGTGGGATGCACTACACTTGTACATTGCAAACAATCTTGATTGGATGACAGTGTGGATTGAACGGTCTCAAGAAAATTGTCACTCATTAACATGGGATGGTGTTGCATCATTGGTTAAAGAAGCTCATCGTAATGGAGATCCCAATGTTACGCCAATGGTACTTGATCTAATATATGGCTTAAGAGATACAAAGGTATGCATAAGATTACTAATCATGAGACATAAGTTTAGTATCAACTCATAGATCAAGGAGAAGATTCTTGACATGTTTGAATAATTTTAGGTCAAACACCACAAAGCTATGTACTACCATGGCTATAAATTCCACACAAAAAAGTTAGATGGAACGAAGAAAACGTGTGATTTTGGGATAAGTGATGTCTTCGTGGTAACCAATATTTCATCTAGAACTGACATACATCCTCAACAATCTAAAAATCAATACTATGGCATTTTGGATGATATACTTGAGTGCGACTTTGATTCATTCAAAATAGTTCTATTTTTTGTCAAATGGTTTAGGTTACGACTGAATCAAAATGATCCTGATAGGATTGTTATTGAACACGACAGTGGATTTACTATGATTAATACAAGGTCATTTGAGCCAGTCAGAGATGAGCCCTATGTTCTTCCAAGTCAATGCGAGCAAGTGTTTTACTTTGGTGTTCCATACAAACCAGGTTGGTCATTTTTTGTTAGACATGACCCAAGAGGAAGGCCAGTAAAGTATAATGTGATCGAAGAAGAAGATATTGAAGAAGCACAAGAGGAAGTAAATGATTATTAGGAATGACAGTTACCTAGTGATGAAGAAGAAGAAGATGGTGATGATTTTGGTCATGCTAATGATAATTGCGATAATGATGATGATGATGATGCTGATGATGATCATGATCATGGTGATGATCATGGCGATGATGGTCATGATGATGATAGTGATCAAGAGGATGATGATGGTGATGGTGACGACGACGATCAAAGTGAAAAGTTCGATGATGATGATGATGATAATGATGATGACATGGATGAAGATCATGACGATCAATAAAATTTTCAGATACGATCAATGTCAACTATGATAAGGTCTTGTATGACCAAATATTTCTTTCCAAACCATATGTGCACATATAAACATTAAGTAGAACATGTCAAATATTTTTTTAGATATAAACATTAGTTACGCTAAATTGTTAACTTAAGACAAATGATTTACATATACAATCTACTTTATTATTAATTTTGTTTTTGGTAAGTCTATTACTTTAATTTTGCTGCTGATTTCTAAGACTTACTAATTTTTTTAATAGGGCGATATGGATGCACCATCTTAGACACCTTCAATAGAGGTAAATATTAATTATTGTAAATTTTAATGTTAATATAAAAACAAATGTCCTATTATTATTTTCTTTTCTTTATGACTTTGGAGTTATTTTGATGAAAGTATACGAATATTTGATGTCACAAATGATAGGAAAAAGCTACAATGATCGCTGATCAAATGCAATCTGAAATACAAGCATCATATCTACATGAAATTGGCCTTAGTATTGACCCTATATTCATCACCCAATAAATTATGCAAATATACACTAATGAGCTTGTTAAAATTATCATCAAGGGTGACAGAGGTGAGGAGAAAGAGGCACTAAGAATAGAATTGGATCGCAGAATCCAATCTTTGAAAGTAAACAGTAATAGAAGTTCAATAGATATTAATCTTTTATAGTATCTTATGGATCATGATCTCTAATTTTATGTGTTCTTGTATAGACATATGTGCCATTTGTGAGGTCACATGGTGAACATGGTCAAGATTGTTGTGCAGTACCTTCATGTAAGTAACACTTTGTTTGTTTTGATCAACATTATAACACTTACCCTTTTTTTTTGTGGATGTTTCTTGCTAGTATCCCATTTGATATTTATCCATTGCAAATGTCTTTGCTAACAATATTCTATTCTTCAACTCATGATGAAGTGCAGACTCCTCCTTCAGTTGGCAGTCCACTATTGTCTGCTGCATTGTCGGCAATAAGGACCATGCAAACATCATCGTCTATGCCCAGTAGAACTGGTCAAACCTTGTTTTGCTACATTTTGTAATGTGTTATATTTTGTAATGTCTTTCTACAAGTTGATGAACAACAAAGTAGCATATTAGTGCTTAAATGATGTCTACAGAAGCTTGCATACATGCATACACACACCACACATACATACACACACACACACACACACACACACACACACACACATATATATAGCCATACATAGAGAGACATGGACATAGGAAGGGAGGTAGACCAAAAGAGAGCAGTACTAAAATTGTCATTTAATTGTATGATGTTTCACTTGATAGAGCAAAAGAGAGCAGTACTACTGAAGCTGGTCCATTTCCTGGAGCAGTTCGTGTGATTAGTATAGGTTCATATGGAGGGACATTTGTTGCTGCATAAGAAAACTATGTTTCCATTAAGAGAACAAAAGCTTCCAAGTGCTTTAAAATTGATATTATTTAAAGTGTAAATTTAGTTTACTTTTACATTACTCATTTTGGACTGATAAATCCTTTATGTTTTTGTAGGTAATAATGCTTTCTTTGAACATCTTTTTCATATGACATTGAGACTATTTGGACCCACCATAAGTAAAAGGTATGTAGTTTCATATCATTGCTACATAATTTTTGTTTTCTTCTATTTATTGTAATATATTAAAGTTATTAATCTAACAATCTATTTGTTTTTAAAAAGGTGGAATTTACAAGCTGTGGAATTAAAAAATCAGTTAATTGCATCCATTAAGGGGAAATTTGGGAAAAACATTTTTGACACTGGCCTACTTTTGAAAAGAGCAGCAAAGCATATAAAGACTATGAGAGATCAATATAGAAGGGCTCTTAAGGATAACCCAAAGTACGACTGTCCTCCTATGATTCCACCGATGGAGTGGAATAAAATAATAGAAGATGCAAAGGAGAAAAGGCTATGTGAAGATAGAGATAATGAAGCAGCACGGGGAAAAAAGAGGTATGTCATTATAGAATTAAGTACATTGTAATCATTCACTAATTATTGATATTTGTAAATATATAATCTAAGATGTTTGAAATTGTTCATAGATTGCAAGACACATCCGTGGCTACAAAAGCGAGAATAGAAAAGGTTGGCCAACATAAACTTGGCTCTAGTGGCTATATGAATCTGCAGTCTCAACTTGTAAGTAAAGCAATGAATTTTGTATTTTTTTTTTTAATATAATGTTGCAAATAGTTTTTTTTATTGAAACCATACATGGAAAACTAATGTTATCAAGCAAAAAACACACGACACATATTTCAATGTGGAGGTCAAAGATGAAGATAGAAAAATTGCCTTGAAGGAAGGCTATAAATTTGCGGTTGCACACCTACGTGAAGAATCTATAAGCCTTGCCCAAGAATCCAGTGCAACAAATGATATCTCACAGGTAAATTGGTCAGATGAAAAGTAAATGAAATTAAATAGTTGAGAAGATTCTTTTTTGGTATTAGTTTTAAACATAAATTGACTACATAACAATGTCCATAAAATTTTACTACAACCTTCATATCCTACTTCAGAACCTGCTCCTAACAAAGGCCATGATGTGCATTATAGTGGTGGAGATATTAATTTGCTATTGGAAATTAATTATGCAATTATGAATACAATTTAACATCTTCAATTGGAATTTGACATGTTTTTTTTTTTTGAATATTTTAGAGCATGTTGAACATCATGCTGAAGTAGTGGACCATGTTCCAAGTGTTCAACATGTTGACGCGGTGGCAGATCAAAATGTTAATGTAGATGATGTGGCATTGTCAGGTAAGAAAAATGCATTTTATGTTGTACTCGTACTTAATTACAAACTTGTAATAGTTAGAAAAAGAAAAAGAGTATGCCAATTTATCACATTCACTTGTTCTTGCAACAGAGTCCCCTTTAGTGCAGCAACCTCCTGCTCCTCCAAAAAGAAGGAGCCATCGTAATTTGACATTACACGTGCCAGAAGAGGAGGAGAATGAAGCAGATATGGATGCTCCTATGAGTGCTTTTCTTAAGAGAGCTCAAAAAAACAAAAAAAAGAAATGATGTTTTAAAAATCTTCTTTGATAAACCTTTGTTGGATAATGAAAGAACTTTGTTTTAAGTAATTTTGTATGAATGATGCTTTTTAATAGCGATTTTTAGTTTATGTTAATGAATATTGTTATGTGTTAATGAAGTTTTGATTAGTATTGTGTATTAATGAATTTTATATCATATTAATGAATGTTATGTGATTGTATTGATTGAATGTTATAGTTCATAAATGGATGAATGAATGAATGAAGTATGTAATTAAATGATAATGGGTACTTTAGATTGGTGTTAGGGGGAGGGGGTGAGGCCAGATGAGCTTCCACCTTCACGTGGTTGGCCTTGTTAGGTAGAGAATATTATAGTATTCTTAAAACCAAGTGAAGCTCAAATTTTTTAAGTCTTCAAACACACATCCCAATTCTCTTTAACGAGATTGAAGTTTTTTCGTTTGTAATAGTCTCATTGCAGTCATCTTTTGGTTCCTTGAACATATAGTTCTTGCTTAGTTTAAATACCAATTATTAGATATTTGTCCACATTGGAGTTAGTTTGGCATAGAAACCTACATATTTTATTATATATATTTAGTCAATTGAAAGCAATGTAGAAAGCATTCACATAATTGATCTCTAACAAAAGAAGACAAGATGCATATACTATTTAGCATGGAAATCCTTGTAGGTGAATTGTGTGTGTATGTACACACACACACATATGTATGTATGTATATAACTTCAAACAAATGTGTAGACTCAATTAGCAAGAGACACCAACCTCAAATCCTACAATGCAGAAGGAACTGACTTTTGAAATGCAAAGTGTTTATAATGTAGGCAGATTAAATGCCTTAGATCTCCTTCGAGGTCTTCAACAAATCTGCCT
Source organism: Cupressus sempervirens (assembly GCA_028749045.1). Lineage (NCBI taxonomy): Eukaryota > Viridiplantae > Streptophyta > Pinopsida > Cupressales > Cupressaceae > Cupressus > Cupressus sempervirens. The sequence continues at coordinate 548,707,816 of CM053789.1, forward strand.
TGTACTTATGAATAATCCACCAAGATTTGAAATAGTGTTTTTCAATAAATGCTCTAAACTTGGAATATACTTTCATAAAAATTATGCTTTAGATCTGCTCATCATATTCAAAATAAGCCTTCACATGTCTGTTCACTTAGGTCTGATTTAGGTCTTCCACAAATTTGGCTTATAATTACGCTCTTGAATCTCTTAAAATCTTCTTTGTATTCAAATGATATTTAATGAATTGATTGATACAAATTTCCTCATACTTGTGTAGTGCCTGCCCCTAGTTTGCATTTTTTTTAATAATTGTTGAACTCTTTTAGAGCTAGTCTCATGTTGATGGTTAGCAGCATTGTTTCAAGATTATCAGATATTGTGCTATGGATTCAGTTTATTATGTGATGAGATTACTTGGTACTTTACATTTCATGTATCCATGATGATTATTTTCAGTGTTTGCAGTTATTAATGATGATTAGTAAGATAATTTATTATCATATGTGTTTTCTTATGGATACTTACCCCATACTTGCATGTGTATGATCTGTGTGTTTCCTTTTGTATGACGTGTCTGATGTGGTTAAGGAAGTGAGTCGTAGTCACCTGCTAGTCGGGATCTACACGATGCACCACTTCCTGCCATTGCTTGTTTATTTAAGTATATATATATTGTGTTTGTACATGCATGGTTTTTATGCAGGTTGCAGGTACCGGGTATCGACTTCCCTGAATTTGTCAGGATGAGCGTACCCTATCACATTATCTCAATGATAAGAGAGGGGAGATAAATTTTCAAGTCCAAATCTCAACCCTTTAAGCCATTTGTCCTAATTGAAAATTAGAACAAGTATCTGAGTTGAGTACCTTTCGAATGTGTCAGATGATGTAATTCGTGATATTAGCCCTTGATTTGATTTTGTATGTATTTTGGCTATGATTGGTTTTCATATTTTTACCTTATGAGTCTTTGATGTATTTTCTATTAATTAAGCCTAATTAAAAGATTTAATTAATGGTTTAATTTAATAGAAAATTAATATGGTATTTTAATATTTATTTTATTTAATTAATTGAAAAATTAATTAAATAAAATAATTAAATTTGAAAATAAAAGTTGAAAGTTTAAATTTGGTATGTGAGAATATTTATTTTAATAATAATATATTTGGAGTTCATTTTTAAATAAATGACTAAATATTATTATTATGAAAGCTAATAAATATTTGAGCAATTAAGTTTTGGAAAATAAAATTTAAAAGTGAAAAATATATTAAAATTATTAAAAGATTCTAGATTTCATGTGACTAAAATATAAATATATTTACTTTTAAATAAGTGGAATTATTAAAGTTAGTGCATGAGATTTAATAAATAAATAAATTAAATTGGAAAGAGTAAAGTAAATATTATATTAATATTTGCTCACATAAGAGTTGGCAAATTCTCGGGAGTTGTCATGTAGACAACACAGGGGTTTGTACTCTAAGAATGCACTAGTTGTCTACACTTAAGAGTTAGCATTTTTATTTGAGCACATGGTGTCTACAACCTTAAGACTCATCTAAAAGGTTGGAGAAGACTCATACTTGGTTGTTATGCTTATCTTCTAGTTGTTTCTAGAGACACTCTAGATGCATCTTAGAGGCCTTTAAATAGAGGCTCTCCTAGTGTGTTTGGACAAGCTTAATGGAAGCTACAAACTACAAGCTTAAATGGAAACTACAAGCTTCAAGTTTCAAAGCTTATATGCATTTGAGAAGCTCATATGCTTCTACATGCTCATGCTCATATGTTTTTACATGTTCTTATGCTTCTTCAAGCACTTCTTGTCATGTGAAAATTTTGATTGGCTTGGATCTTGGAAAAATTGTGAATGATGGAGAAGGAAGGGATTTTCTATGGACTTCTGAGGCATGGTGGATTAGCATTAGTGTCCAGGTGCACTCGTGATATTCTCATATTCCCTTTGCACTTTATTTCTTCCTGTCTTCCTCATGTCTGTTATATGTGTCTGAATACTCCTTGTGATTGAATCTATAATTTGAAATTGGAATCTAGATATTTTATTTGGTTGAGAAGAAAATATTAGAAAACCCTAGATCCAATTAAGGAATAAATTAGATCTAAATGGGTTTGGGTTCGAATTAGAATCAAATTGATAAATAGATTTGAAAAAAAGATTTCTTAATCTATAGTCAAACCTATTTAGAAATTAATGAACAATTATTTTAAGAGGAAATTCTTAATTCATCACAAATTGTCCTGTCGTTGCCCTTTGGATAGACCCGAACTCAGTCATTCATAACTTTTTATCATGAACGAATTTATTCGATCACTCCAGTCAGAACTGGTGCAACTTGGCCTTCTCCAACATATTTCAATTTCATCCTGATCCAACAGTTCATTAGGGAGATATGGCCATCATACTGGGACTGTTTTATTCAAGGACAGATATTTCTCCATTTTCCATAACCAAGAGTTCTTTATGCTTAAACTTCACAAAAATAATATATCAAAGCATGGAATGAATTAAAGATATTATTGTAATCTTTCCTTATTAGAATCTTATTAATATGCATTAGTTTTATATGGTTTATTATCTAATCTAATTAAATCAAATTTAATTAAGATTAGTTAATAGTAGAAAAAGTGTAATTAATTATTAGTCAATCTAAGTAAATGGATTTTTAAATGAGAACATTGTTGCAGAGTGACGAATGTAGTCATTATAGATTTATTAATAAGATTCTCAATATAGCTTCTTATTAAATATTAACAAGTTATTATTATTGAACTATGAATATGAATATTTGTGTACTAGATTATAGTTGACTTTTATCTTACAGAATTCTAGTTAGTTATTAGTCAACTGATATTAATTGAAACATTGCTATGGTTATGCAATTATTAATTAAATCAATTAATGAGAGTTAATTAGATTTAATTATTAATTAAGTTATGTGATGGAGATTTAATTGATATAATTCTGTTAACGAGATTGTAGATTATCTATATTGAAGTTGATAAGTGTTATCCTAATAACTTGAATAAAGACTTTAGTTGGTTTAATGGTTATTAGTGATGACTTTATTAAGAGGCTTAAATTTTAGTAATATTTAATTAAGCTTTAATTAAGTATTATTAGAATGATAAAAGTCATGGATTGTGTACCTATGTTAATTGAATGATTTAATTGATCATTTTAATAAAGTTATAGTTCTTCTTAGATTGATAATTGGCTCTCTTATTATTTAACAAATAATGATTCTTTGATTACGTTGAAAGTTGAAGTAACATTAAGGAAGAGTTATTCAACTAGTAATCTCAATAAAATAAAGTAAATAATTTTATTAAGAGACAAATGAATTAATGAGTAAATATCTATCCTTAAGTTATTCTTAGAATGTAATTCTTAATAATGGAAGGATAATGCTATCGGGGAACAATTGGGTTGACTTGTAGGTCAAATGATGAAACTTAGACACTTGAAGTATACTTGAAACGAAAACTGGAAAAACTCCTACTCATTATTCAACTATGTGAATTTAGTAAACCAAAACATGTGTTTGCATTGTGTATTCTTTATGCTTCTTGTTTTGGGTTTTGGGTTGACTAGTGTTGACCAGTCTTAGGTTGTTACCAGAGGCTCGGGGGTTATGAGATGTGATGGCATGTTGATCTTTTTGGTCTCGATCTTTATAAACCCAACCATGGTAATGTGATCGTATGCTCTATGAAATGTTTGTATTTGTTCATCAGTCTTCATGTGTGAAGTTGAGATGTATGTATATGAGAAACTTGAGCTAATCATTTTTGAGTCACCAATCAGTTATCCTTGGATTATTTTCTAGTCGCCATGATGAGACTGAAATGTGGATTTATTTCTTGATGTTGTCATGTTGTGACATGTTTGACTCAACCATTTTGGAGTCTTCGATCAGTATGATTTTGAGATATTCTTAGTTGCTTGTACAAAACCAATGGATATTGTGATTGATTTTGAGATATATTTTGGTTATTAAGAACCAATTGATACTTATGATTATCAGTGATGCCTTCAGTTGCCAATAGAAAATTGTTGTGGTCATGATTTTCTATGGATGCTTTTTCAGATGCTCATGGAGATTTGATGATTCTTATTATGGATATTTGATGCTTATATTGTGGATATTTGATGATTCTTTTTATGGATTATCTTTTGGATTTTCTTTACAGTCGCTTGTACAGGACTGTGGTAATTTTATGATTCCATGAGCTTAGGGTAGGTTATCTACTTGTAGTGTCAGGAAGTGGCTTGCAATGGGGGCCGGGGCCCTAAGTGGCTGCCAGGGTAACTCATTGTAAGTTTTGTTAATAAGTGATAACATTTACACACTAAATGGGGATTAAATGAACCTAAAAAGATAATTGTTGATGTTCTTGCCCATGCCTTGAGTGCTTGTACAGGCTAGGATGGGAGTAGTGAGAATGCATGGTTGCGACCATGCATTCCATAGTATGCCTCGTCAGTATGAGAGGATACTAGTGGTCGCATGAGATCATTATGGATCCGTGGAGTTTAGCTAACTGTTAGGGTAACTTGTACGTGATAAATGCGATGACACTTTCTCGCTTGCAGAGTAGATTTCCTACATGTCATTGTGTGCCTCTGGGAATTAGATGTCAATTTTGTGTGATTGGAACCTTTGAGTTAGTATACTTTTAGGATTCTTGGACTTCTAGATATTTATGCTACAAGGTTATGATATCCTGTTTGGGTCTTGAGATTATCTCCTCAGCACGGTGGGAGTGGACCACTTAAGTTCCACGTAGTCGGGTGGTAGTGTTTTTTCACTCTTATCATTTGAGATCTGTCTGAGACACCATGGCTAGAGCATTCTTGGTTGGTATTTATCTTCATTCTGTTCTTGGATCATTATGATAGATGATATACCTTATGATGGATGTATTTACTGGTATGTTTCTTACATTGATGATTTGTATATGTTAGATGATGTTATCTTATGCTTTACTTTCATGATTAGTAGGATGTTTTAGGAGTGACATTCCTACTATGTTAATACCGATGATCTCTTCGGTGCTTTGGAATGTTACGCATGGAGGGATGGCTAAGATCCACGATGGTCTAATGATGCTATTTACAGTTGAGAGGAACCGTGCACTTAGTTATTTATGTTTGTGATGTATGGTTATCTCTTATGATGGATGTTTATATCTTATGTGATGATGTATGATTTTTGGTTTCATTTATGTTCTTGCATCATGGATTAATATTGGATGATGATGTTCTTTATTTACATGGATGTTTATTCTTTTAAGTTTTTTCATACCTTGTAACATGTACAGTGGATGATTGAGCAATCTGAAATGTAGTTACAATAAAGACACTTGTATATGGTTTAAGAATGTTGGATGTATCATTGTTATTTCATAAGGATGTGATGTTAGATGAATAGTTAATTTAGATATAATTCAATGTTAAGGGATCTTTAAAAAATGTAATCTGTTATGTATGTTATGTTTACTTTTAGTTGGATGTTACTATTGCTTCTGCAAGTGTTGTGAATGGTTTATCTTTCATGTTTTAAAAAAAAAATTATTTGGTAAACTTAGTGAAATTTTTTGCATCCCTTGGCGGGGCATTACATTTGGTATCAAAGCTCGAGTTTCAACATTGGGAGCTCTGGGTATATTGGAATGCCACTAGTTGTTAACTAGTTGAATAAAACGAAAACTTTGAACTATCATGTGTATCTCTTTCAAACTAAAAACTTGAAACTAGGTGAACTGAAACAAAACCTAAACTGTTACTTGCATATTTTTCATACTTCAACACTTAGCTTTCAAAACTGAAAATTCTACTCGAACCTAAATGAGGGCGAAACTGAAAACCGAAACTCATTTTAGTTGCAAAAACATGTATCTTTATCTATGTTGTAAGGTAGTAAACCTTTGTTTATCTTTGCAAGCATTAAGTTTCTCTTGTTTAGAATGTATTAAGGGATCTATTTTAGTAGTTGTTAAAGGAATGATGTTGGATCGATATGGTTTTTGGTTTACCATTAAACCAGAATCATATTGCTTTAAGTGTGTTGTAATATCTCGAGTGGAATCATGTTTCCCTATAGATGGAAAAGGGTTCAATGGGACCCGCAAAGTGAGTAACTTAATTTTTCATTCTTGTAGGCTTCCAGGAGTAAGCCTAATCCCAAGGGGGGTGGATGTAGTGCCTGCCCCTAGTTTGCATTTTTTTTAATAATTGTTGAACTCTTTTAGAGCTAGTCTCATGTTGATGGTTATCAGCATTGTTTCAAGATTATCAGATATTGTGCTATGGATTCAGTTTATTATGTGATGAGATTACTTGGTACTTTACATTTCATGTATGCATGATGATTATTTTCAGTGTTTGCAGTTATTAATGATGATTAGTAAGATAATTTATTATCATATGTGTTTTCTTATGGATACTTACCCCATACTTGCATGTGTATGGTCTGTGTGTTTGCTTTGCATGTTTGCTTTTGTATGACGTGTCTGATGTGGCTAAGGAAGTCGTAGTCACCTGCTAGTCGAGATCTACACAATGTACCACTTCTTGCCATTGCTTGTTTATTTAAGTATATATATATATATATAGTGTTTGTACATGCATGGTTTTTATGCAGGTTGCAAGTACTGGGTATCGACTTCCCTGAATTTGTCAAGATGAGCGTACCCTATCACATTATCTCAATGATAAGAGAGGGGAGATAAATTCTCAAGTCCAAATCCCAACCCTTTAAGCCATTTGTCCTAATTGAAAATTAGGACAAGTATCTAAATTGAGTACCTTTCGAATGCATCAGATGATGTAATTCGTGATATTAGCTCTTGATTTGATTTTGTATGTATTTTGGCTATGATGGATTTTCATATTTTTACCTTATGAGTCTTTGATGTATTTTCTATTAATTAAGCCTAATTAAAAGATTTAATTAATTGTTTAATTTAATAGAAAATTAATATGGTATTTTAATATTTATTTTATTTTATTAATTGAAAAATTAATTAAATAAAATAATTAAATTTGAAAATAAAAGTTGAAAGTTTAAATTTGGTATGTGACAATATTTATTTTAATAGTAATATATTTGGAGTTCATTTTTAAATAAATGACTAAATATTATTATTATGAGAGTTAATAAATATTTGAGCAATTAAGTTTTGGAAAATAAAATTTAAAAGTGGAAAATATATTAAAATTATTAAAAGATTCTAGATTTCATGTGACTAGAATATAAATATATTAACTTTTAAATAAGTGGAAATATTAAAGTTAGTGCATGAGATTTAATAAATTAATTAATTAAATTGGAAAGAGTAAAGTAAATATTATATTAATATTTGCTCACATAGGAGTTGGCAAATTCTCGGGAGTTGTCATGTAGACAACACAGGGGTTTGTACTTTAAGAATGCACTAGTTGTCTACACTTAAGAGTTAGCATTTTTATTTGAGCACATGGTGTCTACAACCTTAAGACTCATCTAGAAGGTTGGAGAAGACTCATGCTTGGTTGTTATGCTTATCTTCTAGTTGTTTCTAGAGACACTCTAGATGCATCTTAGAGGCCTTTAAATAGAGGCTCTCCTAGTGTGTTTGGACAAGCTTAATGGAAGCTACAAACTACAAGCTTAAATGGGAACTACAAGCTTCAAGTTTCAAAGCTTATATGCATTTGAGAAGCTCATATGCTTCTACATGCTCATGCTCATATGTTTCTACATGTTCTTATGCTTCTTCAAGCACTTCTTGCCACGTGGGAATTTTGATTGGCTTGGATCTTGGAGGAATTGCGAATGATGGAGAAGGAAGGGATTTTCTATGGACTTCTGAGGCATGGCGGATTAGCATCAGTGTCCAAGTGCACTCGTGATATTCTCATATTCCCTTTGCACTTTATTTCTTCCTGTCTTCCTCATGTCTGTTATGTGTCTGAATACTCCTTGTAATTGAATCTATAATTTGAAATTGGAATCTAGATATTTTATTTGGTTGAGAAGAAAACATTAGAAAACCCTAGATCCAATTAAGGAAGAAACTAGATCTAAACGGGTTTGGGTTCAAATTAGAATCAAATTGATAAATAGATTTTAAAAAAATATTTCTTAATCTATAGTCAAACCTATTTAGAAATTAATGAACAATTATTTTAAGAGGAAATTCTTAATTCATCACAAATTGTCCTGTCGATGCCTTTTGGATAGACCCGAACTCAGTCATTCATAACTTTTTATCATAAACGAATTTATTTGATCACTCCAGTCAGAACTGGTGCAACTTGGCCTTCTCCAACATATTTCAATTTCATCCCGATCCAACGGTTCATTAGGGAGATATGGCCATCGTACTGGGACTGCTTTATTCAAGGACAGATATTTCTCCATTTCCCATAACCAAGAGTTCTTTATGCTTAAACTTCACAAAAATAATATATCAAAGCATGGAATGAATTAAAGATATTATTGTAATCTTTCCTTATTAGAATCTTATTAATATGCATTAGTTTTATATGGTTTATTATCTAATCTAATTAAATCAAATTTAATTAAGATTAGTTAATAGTAGAAAAAGTGTAATTAATTATTAGTCAATCTAAGTAAATGGATTTTTAAATGAGAACATTGTTGCAGAGTGACGAATGTAGTCATTATAGATTTATTAATAAGATTCTCAATATAGCTTCTTATTAAATATTAACAAGTTATTATTATTGAACTATGAATATGAATATTTGTGTACTAGATTATAGTTGACTTTTATCTTACAGAATTCTAGTTAGTTATTAGTCAACTGATATTAATTGAAACGTTGCTATGGTTATGCAATTATTAATTAAATCAATTAATGAGAGTTAATTAGATTTAATTATTAATTAAATTATGTGATAGAGATTTAATTGATATAATTCTGTTAACGAGATTGTAGATTATCTATATCGAAGTTGATAAGTGTTATCCTAATAACTTGAATAAAGACTTTAGTTGGTTTAATGGTTATTAGTGATGACTTTATTAAGAGGCTTAAATTTTAGTAATATTTAATTAAGCTTTAATTAAGTATTATTAGAATGATAAAAGTCATGGATTGCATACCTATGTTAATTGAATGATTTAATTGATCATTTTAATAAAGTTATAGTTCTTCTTAGATTGATAATTGGCTCTCTTATTATTTAACAAATAATGATTCTTTGATTACGTTGAAAGTTGAAGTAACATTAAGGAAGAGTTATTCAACTAGTAATCTCAATAAAATAAAGTAAATAATTTTATTAAGAGACAAATGATTTAATGAGTAAATATCTATCCTTAAGTTATTCTTAGAATGTAATTCTTAATAATGGAAGGATAATGCTATCGGGGAACAATTGGGTTGACTTGTAGGTCAAATGATGAAACTTAGACACTTGAAGTATACTTGAAACGAAAACTGGAAAAACCCCTACACATTATTCAACTATGTGAATTTAGTAAACCAAAACATGTGTTTGCATTGTGTATTCTTTATGCTTCTTGTTTTGAGTTTTGGGTTGACTAGTGTTGACCAGTCTTAGGTTGTTACCAAAGGCTCGAGGGTTATAAGATGTGATGGCATGTTGATCTTTTTGATCTCGATCTTTATAAACCCAACTATGGTAATGTGATCGTATGCTCTATGAAATGTTTGTATTTGTTCATCAGTCTTCATGTGTGAAGTTGAGATGTATGTGTATGAGACACTTGAGCTAATCATTTTTGAGTCACCGATCAGTTATCCTTGGATTATTTTCTAGTCGCTATGATGGGACTGAAATGTGGATTTATTTCTTGATGTTGTCATGTTGTGACATGTTTGACTCAACCATTTTGGAGTCTTCGATCAGTATGATTTTGAGATATTCTTGGTTGCTTGTACAGAACCAATAGACATTGTGATTGATTTTGAGATATATTTTGGTTATTGAGAACCAATTGATACTTATGATTATCAGTGATGCCTTCAGTTGCCAATAGAGAACTGTTGTGGTCATCATTTTCTATGGATGCTTTTTCAGATGCTCATGGAGATTTGATGATTCTTATCTTGGAGATTTCATGATTCTTATTATGGATATTTGATGCTTATATTGTGGATATTTGATGATTCTTTTTATGGATTATCTTTTGGATTTTCTTTACAGTCGCTTGTACAGGACTGTGGTGATTTTATGATTCTATGAGCTTAGGGTAGGTTATCTACTTGTAGTATCGAAAAGTGGCTTGCAATGGGGCCCGGGGCCCTAAGTGGCTGCCAGGGTAACTCATTGTAAGTTTGGTTAATAAGTGATAACATTTACACACTAAATGGGGATTAAATGAACCTAAAAAGATAATTGTTGATGTTCTCGCCCATGCCTTGAGCACTTGTACAGGCTAGGATGGGAGTAGTGAGAATGCATGGTTGCGACCGTGCATTCTGTAGTATGCCTCGTCAGTATGAGAGGATACTAGTGGCCGCATGAGATCAGTATGGACCTGTGGAGTTTAGCTAACTGCTAGGGTAACTTGTACGTGATAAATGCGATGACACTTTCCCGCTTGTAGAGTAGGTTTTCTACATGTCATTGTGTGCCTCTGGAAATTAGAGTCGATTTTGTGTGATTGGAACCTTTGAGTTAGTATACTTTTAGGATTCTTGGACTTCTAGAGATTTATGCTACGAGCTTATGATATCCTATTTGGGACTTGAGATTATCTCCTCAACACAATGGGAGTGGAGCACTTAGGTTCCATGCAATCGGGTGGTAGTGTTTTTCCACTCTTATCATTTGAGATCTGTCTGAGACACCGTGGCTGGAGCATTCTTGGTTGGTATTTATCTTCATTCTGTTCTTGTATCATTATGATAGATGATATACCTTATGATGGATGTATTTACTGGTATGTTTCTTACATTGATGATTTGCATATGTTAGATGATGTTATCTTATGCTTTACTTTGCATGATTAGTAGGATGTTTTAGGAGTGACATTCTTACTATGTTAATACTGATGATCTCTTCGGTGCTTTGGAATGTTATGCACTGAGAGATGGCTAAGATCTACGATGGTCTAATGATTCTATTTACGGTTGGGAGGAACCGTGCACTTAGTTATTTATGTTTGTGATGTATGGTTATCTCTTATGATGGATGTTTATATCTTATGTGATGATGTATGATTTGTGGTTTCATTTATGTTCTTGCATCATGGATTAATATTGGATGATGATGTTCTTTATTTACATGGATGTTTATTCTTTTAAGTTTTTTCATACCTTGTAACATGTACAGTGGATGATTGAGCAATCTGAAATGTAGTTACAATAAAGACACTTGTATATGGTTTAAGAATGTTGGATGTATCATTGTTATTTCATAAGGATGTGATGTTAGATGAATAGTTAATTTAGATATAATTCAATGTTAAGGGATCTTTAAAGAATGTAATATGTTATGTATGTTATGTTTACTTTTAGTTGGATGTTACTATTGCTTCCGCAAGTGTTGTGAATGGTTTATCTTTCATGTTTTTAAAAAAAAAATATTTGGTAAACTTAGTGAAATTCTTTGGATCCCTTGGCGGGGCATTACAACTTGAATCCAAATATCATTATCATTGTCAAACATAACACAGACATAAAATCATTTTGGTTATTCGCTCGTTATACAAGTTAGTCTTATCTTTTTGGTTTTCACAAGTCATGCACTTATGCATCTTTGGGATATCCACAAGCTATTAGAGATGTTTGGATGGTTCATGTCCTTATTTTTTTTGTGTTGTTTGTAGGGTTTTTGCCCTGAAGTCTAAGGACAGACATGTTGGATGTTTGTGATAGACATGTCCACCTATGAGAAAAGTATCAAATGTAGAAAAAATGCAAAGAAAAGCTTGTAAGGGTTTTAGGTGTCTTTGGAAGGGTTAGTGAAGTTATAAAACCTTTGAAAAGGTTATTGAAATATATTAAAGGTATATATGATTGTAATTTTTTGAAGTTGACACTTTGTGTCAACTTAGACAACAAATTTCAGTTTATAACTAACTGGTAATAGTCAGATAGTTAGACAGCAGTGGTTGTTTACTGTTGTTTGGTTATTTAGAAGGGATTTTTTGAGTGTTTGGGGGAGAAGTAGAGTTGGGGTGGTGAGACAAGGCATTGTGAAAAAAATTTAATCAATAAAATAATCTTGTTCTCTGCAATTCAGTCTCTGTCCCATGGAACAGTGAGTTCCTATGATGTATCAAATGCATTTTGACTAATATTTAATGTGAGAACATTTTATTATTATTTTTATCTTGTCCACGCATTCTTTTAATTTTCATTGCATGTTGAGTAAGGAATAATAGACTGGTGCATTCAAACCAGTGACTAGTTAGGCATAGTCAACTGTACTTATTCTGAAGTTTCCAATGTAGATTCTCTCCTACCACTTGTATTCACTATTATTGTTGGGAGACAATAAGGTTGTGATAATTTTTTTTTACTATATTAACCAAATGCAGGAGAGTGGAAAAACTTGGTGTAAGTGCAATGTTGGATGGTAATTGCTGATGGAGGTTTAGGCTGGATTAGACACCAGTCTAATAGACAATGGATCATTTCATGTTTGAAGATGTTTGGGGGTTGAATCCTTCATGTTTGGAGGGTGTCTCTGTTACCAAAACTGAGACAGTAGAGCACTGCTAGTGTTATGATATGTCTTTCATTGTGATAGACTATTTCTAAGTCATCTGTGTTGTTTCTTGCTATTGTCAAGCAGTCTTTGTTTTCCTTGAGACCATGAACAAAATTATCTACCATTTTTGCTAATGATAAACTTTTGACTTGAACAATGATAAAATTTATTATTAATCATTATAGTGGAACAACTTTTGACTTATTCAAAAATTTTAGTCGAAGGTGTTGGAATTGATAGTGAACCCCAAGCTCCTAGAAATCACCTGCAACCAAAATGCATGTTACATCTGTGTCTGAGAGAGAATATGATCCAAAAAGCATGCCTACTTTGGTGATTTGTCTATTATTGCAGCACTACAAAGTGTCTTATAGTGTTTCTCATTTTCTTAAATAATAGGCAATTAGTTCATGATTTCATCATATCTTATAGTGGAACAACTCCAAGAATCTTGGGTAAATTGCTTGCTATAAGACTTTCTTGTATAGGACACTCAATAATGTGGGCTAAGTGGTGGGCACAAAGAGGAACAAGAAAGGATCTCTACAAGTGCACGGTGCAGTAGAATTCAAAAATGAAATTGAAGTGCTCTCATATATTCATTATAAGAATCTAGTCAGGAAAATTGGCTTTCATCTCCATTCATGATGGAACTTACAATGATGCATATCCACAACAATCTTTAACTTACAGCAAGCAAGTTAAACCTGAAGATAAGCTGTTTGAAGACCTAGTTGACTTTGCGAAGGCAAAAAGTAAAACTTCAGCTAGTAAAAGCAAAAGTTTTTTAAAATTAGAGGTTGTTCTCTAGGATGGTTTGTACTACATATCTTCAAGTAGCTTGCTACAAGTGATGGTTTAGGTGTAGCATCAGTTTTATTGAAGCCACTGTATAGTCTTTTGTTCAATTGAGGTTTAGTATTCATTATGTGTTATATTATTCCTAGTGCACTGCAATTTAATTTATTTCTTGTTACTTTTTTTTTTCTGATATGAAATTCCTTTTGAAGATTTGTATATTGAAACAAACTTATGTTCTTTGGTAAACAATTTTAGTAACAGTGCCGAAAGATCCATATATATATATATATATATATATATATATACATACATTGCAATATATTGCTAAAGCTTGTTCTATTTCAGATCTCAAGTAGTGTGTGAGCATTATCTTTTCTTATCATAGTATTTGTGGGAAGTAATTGCCTATGTGGCCTTCCACTATTCTCTAGTTCACAATTTGATTGTGGCATTTTGTTCGAAGCAAAGCTTTATAATTACAAATCTAGGATATTTTAATAAATCATTTACTTGTGTGAGGGGATAAAACCCATTTTGGTGCCCTAAAATAAGATAACTATATATAGAAACTCAATCATTGAGACATTTCTTATGGACTTGAGCTATCTTGATCTAGGCTCAAATATGTTTCTATGCATTTGCTATAAAATTTTATGGCTTTACTCTGCAATGTGAGATGTTTATTTCGTTGGTAGGTAATTTAAATAGGAAGCATTTTCTACCGCTAATGTCTGAGAGTTTGTTTTATAAATGATATCTAAGTTTGTTATTATCAATATGCATGAAATCTTATAATAGGAGAATATTATCAATATGCATGAAATCTTTAAGATCATACAAGATTTGCTTTCATCTAGAGTTGCATGGGTGTTGAAACTCCTTTATTATATGCAAGTTGTTGTTGGAACTAACTGTTTGAAAACATCATAATGTGGGTTATTTTCATATTGCAACACTGTTAGCCAATTAGAAAAGATGTAGATTTGAAATCTATTTCACTTTTTTTTCATCCTAAATTAAAATACATCTACATTATTAATAGTCATTTTTTGTGTTTTAGGTGCAATTTATCAGATAACCCCCTTTTTTTATATGTCTTTTGAGTTAGTCCTTTGCTCAAACAATAAATTAAAAGATCATTTTATTGTAGGGCCCTGAAGTCAAAAGTGGAGATCTACCACAACCTATCATGCTCACAAAGGGCCAAGAGTTTACATTCACAATCAAAAGAGGAGTGGGCTCTAAAGACTGTGTAAGTGTGAATTATGATGATTTTGTGAATGATGTGGAGAAAGGAGACACACTACTTGTTGATGGTATGTTATCTTGTGCTGGCTTGAAAATTCATTTATTAGCTGAAAAGAACAAAGTTACTAATGTTATTCGCAACATTTTCATAGCTTTCTATTTCTTATCGTTATTTGAATTTCTCTAGGGGGGATGATGTCACTACAAGTGAAGTCAAAAACATCAGATTCTATAATTTGTGAAGTAATCGATGGAGGAGAGCTTAAATCACGATGACACTTAAATGTGCGTGGAAAAAGTGCTACCTTGCCTTCCATTACAGGTTAAGACCATTTTATCAACTCTCAGGCATGCATAGAAAATTAGATTTTTGTTGCTTATTGACATGTACATCTCAATCTGCTTTTTTCTTAGGGACTTTGATTTCATTGTGATTTCCCTTTTTTGTACATAATATTGATTGATTGAAGTTACCTAGAATATAATTGAATGATATGTTTATCAATCTTGAAATATGTGTAATATTTGTATTTTTTTGTTACTTGTATATGTGATGAGTTGTTTTGACCAACACAGCATCTAAGATAGCTTAATTTGGTATTTGATAAAATCTATTTCTTTTCTTTTTTTGTCACAGATAAAGATTGGGATGATATTAAATTTGGAGTTGAGAATGGCATAGACTATTATGTTGTTTCCTTAGTTAAAGATGCTAAGATGGTGCATGAGTTGAAAGATTACCTTAAAAGTAAACCTTTGAAGCAAAATTTTAACTTTCCAATGTAATATAATCCTTTGCAGACAGTATTGGGCTTGATATAGCATGTTCCCTTAATTTATATTTTAAATCAGAATTTAAAATGTGATAAAATATCAATGCATTTGTATTTGTAATTTTGTGAAGGTTGTGGTGCGGATATCCATGTGACTGTGAAGATTGAAAGTTTTGATTCAATACCAAATCTTCATTCAATTCTTTCTGCATTAGATCGGTTAAGTACAGTCTCCCTAGATCAGAGGTTTTAGTTGGATAAGTTGTTACTTTATTATTGGTGATATTGCTTTGAATGGGGTTAATAAATTATGTGAAGTCATGCTTGTCAAGCATTATATAGAAAGTTAAATGCACATGCTACTTTGTTTACTATTTAGTCATGCATGTATTTGTTTGGATGTTGGTGCTTTTCCATTGTTGGTTTTTGATGGTCTTTGTACGGCTTTGATGTAAAATACAAAATATAAAAGCTTTACTTGTGAATATGTTATAATCTTCTTTAAATTGTTGGCAAGGACTATGAGCTTTAGTAAAGATGTTTTTAAATCAATTTTTTTGATTGTCTATCATTCAGTGAAGTTAAGTAGAATGAGACCATCATTTAGCTACCTGACTAATTCCTAGCTATTGAGTTTTCAGATTGTAGTTTCCTCATAGAGCTCAAGATGGTTCTGTCAAGAAACGAGAGAGAAAAACTTAAACGTGGATAGTAATATCTAAATTGACACTTTGAAAGGAGGGATAGATATATTCTTTATGCTATAATTTTCACATTAAATAAATTAATGTGATTTTTTTCCTGTGTGAGTGAAATCTGTGAGGCCATATAGCCTTTGGAGATTTTTCTAAATGCGACATAAGTTGGTTAAAATGGCATAACTCTCAACTGTGAAAATCTTGACATCTTCCTCATTCTGAGACTGTTTGCTTCTAATGGACATTTTTATGTCATCACATCTTCTCATAATTGATTGTACTAGGTACATTCCCATGCAAGACTTGTTGGTATCTTATGCTTATGAAATTTTAGTGTATGTATTTAAACATGGCATTCTCTTCAGATTCTACTGTCGTAATTCATAAATTTGACATTAGTTCAATCTCATAAATTATGTCTTTGTTATCTTTGTCCTCTCCATCTTTTAGCTTCACAAAAAAGGTCTTAGAAGTTGTGAACTGTCAAGAAACATTTTTCTATGAGAGGAAATGTGCTTTTCCAATTCCTAACAGAGATGTTGTGGCATGCAAGGGCTATGGGTATTTTTGTGCAGCTATCATACCATGCATGGGAAAAGATCTTCTATTTGCCATAATTTTTGTCAGTGTTGCCTTGAGAAGAATTTAGGGTTAGCTTTAGGTTCATTCTAGCTCTGATTCCATCTTGTCACCTTTTGTTTGGTTATGAGATGCCATATTTTGAATACATAAGATACAAGCTAGGTTTTAAAAGCTAAGAAACATTGTCTTACAAGTTAGATTTCAATAGCTAAGAAACAATGATCTTATTGTTTTGTTAATTTTTACCTTCTTTTGAACTTGGTATCCAAGATTTGTTGTTTTGTCTCTCATAAACACCACTTAATAGTATTTGGCTAGTCTCTAGCATAACTCACACACCCAAATATTCAATCGGCTCAGTTGAGGTTGAAAGATACCACTTAGAGGACTGACCAAGACAGTCTCCCAAACAACAACACCCTTGTCTTTTGTCCCTATTTAGGTAAATATTTAGCTTTCCAGATGTCCAGAGTCCATATAGTAGTTTATATGTCAATCTAATTAAACTGTGAATGATCATGCATCTCTTAGTATTCAGGGCTCCACTGTTTGTCTAGACACTAGTGTCAGAGTGTAGAATTGTCATGGAGTAGTGTTTCTACAAAATAGTTTGTGTTCTTGGTCTGTAGGATCTCCATTCTTTAGTACATGTGTCCAATTTTGTGATTTGCAGAGGGAAGGGCACCATTCTTTAATGCAAGTGTTCATTTTTGATGGCCATACAAGGTTGGAGCACCCAGATATTGTGCAAGTGACCTGTAGTGGTGAATATAAGTTGTGTGTCTTTGTCCTAGTCTTTGTCCTACAGAAGCATCCATCTTGAATGCTAGTGCTCCATTTGATTCTCTAGAATAAAAAATTTCTTAGATCCTTGTTCATGTGTTTCTATTCCCTTTTCTTCTATATGCTACTACCTACAATATACAGTTGTATAAGCTTACAGTTTTATGAAAGTACTTCATTGGAGGTTTTTTGATATTTATATGCTAGTGGTCCCTTGGACATTATTGAATGTTTTCTTTCATTTATTTTATTTATGACAAGCATTTACACACTGCTTGCATGTGAATGGTCATAGCCACCTTCATTTTTAGCCACACTCATTCAAGTTATGCATGTATTGATTTTTTTATGGTATTTGTATGTTGTTTAGGATTCTAATAGTTGTCTCTTCCTTCCTCTTCTTTAGGCTATGGTAGCTCAAGGGGATCTTGGAGCAGAGCTTCCTATCGAGGAAGTTCCTTTACTCCTGGTAATTTTATAGAGTTTTTTATCATCAGTTAAAATGTTACACATATCAATGAAATTCATTTCTTGAATTTTGTGTTTACAACCATTCTTATTGAATTCCATGTTTACTACCCAAGATCAGGCTAATATTTCAAATCACATTGGGTATGATGCAGTCTTCAATGCTGACACAAGCAGTGTTAACTTGGAAGGGCTTTCTATGCTTCCCTTATCACAAGGTGCACCTTCTTCTGCCATGGAAGCCCAACTAGATGCTCTTGGGCTTGGAATTCAATTAAGCTTCTTGACATTATTCATCTTACTTTTTAATTATTTGCAAGCCAAAAAAGAAAAGATGGAGGCTACTTTCAAAATGCCCTCTAATTTGTCATCTTGCTTGGTTTTTTAAAAACTTTTTTATCCTTCATTGTACTCATTATGCAATTTCCTAAATAAAATTTAGTTTTCACTTGCTTGATTCGATAGAAGAGCAGAATTGGGTCTAGAAGAATAGAATTTAGTGTTAAATTGTTAATTCAGCTAGCTGAAGAGAACTAACCAGGTTTGGAAGCCTATCATTGGATGCATGATGTAACCTGCAAGAGTGAATGGCGGATTTAGCATTTAGACTTTGATCTATATTTTAATTTATTTTTTATAATTTCTAAAATGAAAACTACTTTTATCTAGTATGTAAAGTTTTGATATTTTTTCATAGCAAGTTAAATTATGATACTTCTAGAACTAGAATTTAATTGTATAGTTTTTCAGTTAAATTTGTTGGTCTATTTTTCATAAGTAATTAGTGATAAGAACCCACTTTACTGATCCATAATAACTTGTCCATTTATTGCCTTCCTCTTTATTTGTCTTTTTATTGCATCCATCTACTACCATCATTCTCATGAGAGAGATTCTTGTATATAGCTACTCATGAGAAATGAGTTCATAAATTCAACTAAAAAGTCATAGATTTTTATATACAGCCGATCATTTATTCATGTAAATGAATCAATAGATTGGATTCAAAAATTATATAATTGAATCCTAATAATTGTCTTATAGTTGGAATATATTTATACATAAGTAGAAAACATCAGTCCATAGTAAATTAGTACATATGAAACTGAGTTTAACTATGAAAAGCTTTGTGATGCACAATTTGTTTGTTAAATTAATATGTACTGAGAATTGTTCTTTTTATTTCTTACCAAGCCGGTCTTTTCTTGAGAGCGGTAGGGGAGGTGGAGGAAAAGCTCATGGAGAACATCAATAAGCTAAAGGCAGAAATGGTGAAATTAGAGGAAGCGGGACACATGGCAAGACTAAGAGATTATAGAAACAGATGTGTGAGGATGAAGATTGTATACTATGATGCCTTCAAAGAAGTGATTTTCAAGGAAGAAAAAGAGAAGCTAGATTTTCATGCCAACCTTAGCAGGCTTAACCTTGTTGCCTTTTATGATAAGTTAGAAGATATGGTGGAAACCCATGATCGAATGGGGATAAATATGATGGGCAATGGCTTGATGGGTTGAAGCATGGCCATAAAGTCTACAGATGGGCAGATGGGAGTTGTTATATGGGGACCTGGAGTAAGGGGCTCAAAGATGGGAAAGGTACATTTTATCCTGCATGTGGCAATCAAACTAGGCTATGCCACCTTTTGGAATCCTCACCTTCCAATGTGGATCAGCATGATGATCTCTCCGTTGATGACCAATCTTGTTGGAAGGAGAGAAGCTCTTCTATGTCTAATTTTGAGGTTTATTTAAATACTTCTTATGCCCCTAGCTCCGAAACAACATCCTCAAAAACCCTTGAATCCAAAATAGTAAGAACGTTTTCCTTTGATGGGATAAGAAGCTCAAGTAGTGAGGAATTTGATAATAATGACGAGGGTGTCAAAACTTGTGATCCCAAAATTTTTCCTATGCAATCTACTATCAAGAGAGAATATGTTCAAGGAGTTTTGATTAATGAGGTATCCAGCATAAATGTGCCTTCCAAGGCTATGAAAAGAGGGCATAAATGGCAAGCAAATGAAAGTAAGAGACTGGGTGAAATTATCTATAAAGGGCACAGAAATTATGACTTAATGCTCAATCTGTAATGGGAATCAGGTTCGCATATTTATTTGCATATTCAAGCATATGACTAGCGACTTTTTCAATATTTTACATTTATATGGATATGCCTTGTAATGTTTATTGATTTTTCTAACTAGAAATTCAGAGCCAGACTAATAAGAGAATGAAAAATGTATATGTGTAATATTTGAATGATGAAAACAATATGATTTTAAAATGTGTATTTATTTTTAGTCAATTTCTTATTATTGAAGAAGACTGTATTGAAATATACTGTTGCATTTGTGTGTTTGTCCCTAGACATATTGGATTGACAAAATTTTGAATTTGCCACACTTGGTTTTGGGTGTACAAGAGATTTACATTTTAAACACCATGCATACTAATTTAGTCTCATCTCTGCAATTTTTGCAATTAGTCGAAGAAAGTGGGAGTTATTGTTCTTAGTTTATTTGGCAATTTTTGTCAGCATCCTTGGAAATTGATGCATCTTTGTATCTTAAGATGCTAGCTGTAACTAAACGAGTCCTTTAAGCTATTAATTTAGGTGTGGTAGCCAACTAATGCTAGTTGTAAGGTACACAAATTTTATATTGTGGGATTCCTCAGTTTTCCTTAATGTTCCACAGGGTTTCAACATCCTATTGTTTTTCTTTTCTTCATTTTTTACCAGTGTGACCATTTTACAGGTACTTCTTCATATGCTGCCAAATTACTATAATCACGTTCATACTTATGAAAGCACATTGATCACTAAATTTTTTGGTCTATATAGTATCAAAGCAGTAGGAGGACAAAAGGTATTTTCTATACCTTCTTACTCTGTTTTCCATTTAATCGTTGACATAATATGTCAATTTTTGGTAACCAGACGTTATTTTCAAAATTAAACATGGTGAGTGGGCTTAAAGTGGCAACTTGGTGGGGCAAGTTGGCGAGCCGACTTAGCAAGGCCACTTAGAGACGCGACATGGCGAGATGACTTGGTGAGCAAGCTTGATGAGTGAACCTCAAGACTGACCTTGATGAGGCACTTTGGTGGGGTGACTTGATGACCGAACTCAAAGAGTCAACTTGGTGAGCATACTTGAACAGTCAACTTGGTGGGGCAAGTTGGTGAGCCGACTTAGCGAGTCCACTAGGTGAGGCGAGATGGTGAGTCGACTTGGTGCGGTGACTTGGCGAGCTGACTTAAAGACTGACCTTGATGAGGCACTTTGGTGGGGTGACTTGATGAGAAAACTTAAAGAGTCAACTTTGTGAGCATACTCGAATAGTCGACTTGGTGACATGACTTGGTGGGTTGGCTTGGTGATCTGACTTGGCATGTGTACTTGAACAATAGACTTGGTGAGTTGACTGAAAGAGTCAACTCATTGAGGTGACTAGGTGGGAGTGACTTGGCGAGCTCACCTGGAGAGTTGACCTAGGGGATAGGCTTGGTGAGCAAACTTAAAGAGTTGACTTGGTGAGTGCACTTGAATTGTCAACTTGGCAAGCGAACTTGGGGACTTGGTGGGACATGTGGGTGAGGTGACTTGGTGAGCTAACTTGGTGAGTAGATTTAAGTATTGACCTTGATGAGGCGCTTTGGTGGGGTGACTTGATGAATGAACTCTGAGTCAACTTGGCGAGCGCACTTGAATAGTCAACTTGGTGAGCGTACTTCAATTGTCGGCTTAGCGAGTTGACTTGGCAAGTTGACATGGCGAGATGACTTGGTGAGCAAGCTCGATGAGTGGACCTAAAGATTGACCTTGATGAGGCACTTTGGTGGGGTGACTTGATGATCGAACTCAAAGAGTCAACTTGGCGAGCATACTTGCACTAGTACATTTGGGTTCAATTTTTGACCTTTATTGGTCGAATTTTTGACCCAATTTTGACTAAATTTTGACCAAATTCGACAAACCCATTGGTGAAATTTTTTTTGCTTGCAATTTCAACCAACTCACTGGTACATGATTTTTCTCAATTGTATAACTAATTATATATTCTTCATATTAGTTATTGTCGATGTTTTTGCAGCATTCTATAAAACAGTTCACATGTCTTGCCTATGATACGACATTTTACATGCATCCTACTCTCTCTCATTTGACTAATGATGGATTACGCAGAGTGATCTAAAAACATGATGCTAAAAAACACATAATCAAATCTAAAATGAACTTACACTACAAATGGATTGTGGAAATATGATATTGGTAAAATTTCACGCATGTCTATGAGGATAATCACAACTTAAACATATATTTGTCTTGGTAGACATGCATGTAAAATTAACAATATCAGATTTCAATAATCCATTTGTAGTGCAAGTTCATTTTGGATTTGATTGTGTGTGTCTTTTAGAATCATGGTTTCAGATCACTTTGAGTAATCCATCATCAGCCGGATGAGAGAGTGTAGGATGCATGTAAAATGTCGTATCATAGGCAAGACATGTGAACTGTTTTATGGAATGCCTGAAAAAAATTTACAACTTCTTGTTGGTGGAAATTTTCACCTTCATTGGTCAAAATTTCCACCAACGCTTGGGTTTTTTCAACCTTTGTTGGTGGAAATTTCCACCAACGCTTAAATTTTTTTCGACCTTTGTTGGCAGAAATTTCCACCAACACCTAATTTTTTTTCTACCTTTGTTGGTCAAAATTTCCACCTTCATTGGTCGAAATTTCCACCAATGCTTAAAATTTTTTCTACCTTTATTGGTTGAAATTTCCACCAACGCCTAAAATTTTTCTGCCTCTGTTGGTCAAAATTTCCACCTTCATTGGTCAAAATTTCTACCAACGCTTAAATTTTATTCTACCTTTGTTGGTCAAAATTTTGACCAATTCTTACATGACCTTAAATAATGGCTTGTTGGGTTTTCGACCAATAGATTGGTCAAAATTTCGACCAACTAGTGAGTTGGTCAAAATTTTGACCAGAATAATATCAACCAATGGGTTGGTCGAATTTGGTCAAAATTTGGGTCAAAAATTCAACCAATAAAGGTCAAAAATTGAACCCAAATGTACTAGTGTGCTACTGTGTTGGGTGCTCTTTGTGGTTATAAGCCTTATGTAAAATGATTGAAATTTTCCAATTCTAGAATTAGAGTTTGGGAGAAGTAGTTCTAGCAAGAGAGGAACCGCATTCCTCATATTTTTCTTCAAGATAGTCCTCTTTTTGCTGCCATTTATTCATGAGATGTTTTAAAATGCAAGGTCAAGAGATAGTCCTCTTTTTGCTGCCATTTATTCATGAGATGTTTTAAAATGCAAGGTCAAAATAATTTGTGAATGTTTTATAATAAGAACTCTTGATGAGATGGAGTCTTGGAGTCTTTGAAGAAATGAGAGAATGGATGTAGTTGAGAAGCATAAACTAAATTGAAGTTGAAATAGAGATTTGAAAACATAGATCAACTGTTATATAATATGGAAGAGAGCAAGTACAAGACATTTGCATAGTCAGTATAGTATTAAAAAAAGGGAAATGTACCAATCCAAGATTAGTTTTTCCATATTAAGAAATTTAGTAATATGTCCATGTTTGAAGTTGAATTCGGCACTTGTGTGATTGCTGAATTAATTTCAACTAATCAAACAAGTAAATATTTACAAAGTTTTCTATTTTTTTGTGAAATTTTTATATTATAAAAATTATTTTTTCAAGAATTGATTGGCTGATTTGATTTGGTGTTATAGTACCTTTTTGGAGCTTTATTCAAACTTGCTTTTTTGCTTTTTCGCCATATTTTTGGATTAAACATTAGTTTATATTTTTATTTGTTACTTATAATTATTTGATTTTTATATATAATTGATGAATGTAAAATACATATAAAAATCATAAGATTAAAGTTAATCTTTCTAATAAATTTAAATTCAATTTTGTGCATCCAAAATATATATATACACATGTTTACTCTAACCAACTTTTATAAAACACTTATATAATATTGTAACAAAAGCATTTAATTTATTATTTGAATCTTAACTATTGAAAACTTTTACCATGTGACACTTGTTTTAATACTATGATTTAATCTACTATTTGCTTCTACAGACACTCTCCAAGTACACAAGTTTATGTAGTAATTTTGTTGATTGTTCTTATATAATTAACAAAAATTAGTGTTCAAAATTAAGATAATCTCTAATATGTTTATAAAATATTTATTTTATCAAATTATTAAAGTTTATTATGTATAGAAAAGCTAAAGTTGCCAACTATGTTAAGATTATCTATTGCTATATTATCTTAGAAACAAATTGAATAGGCTTTGCATGATATTAATTTTTTATAGTTCGACAATCATCATAACTTTTAAATTTATTTATGTTATTAAATTTCTAACTAAAATTTACAAACTTTTGTAAATTAAGTTAGAAATATAAATTCATACAGGTGAAATTACATTAATAAGTATTCTTAAATTTTAAAATCAGCTTTTAAAAATATATAATTTACAGCTTTTTTTTAATTAAAAATTAAATTATTTAGATCTAAATAAATATGATTGAAGTTAAACATATATTCTTGGAATAGAATCTATTCAACAAAGTCAAAAAAATAAATTAAAAAATAATATTATGTATCTTCTTTAATATGATTTATTGAAAAATACTATTAGCATAAATATACTTCTTTTTAAGAACTCTAAACAAAAAACATGTACATTATTTAAAACAAGTGCCACGTAGTGATTAAGTACTTGCCTTTTATTATAATTAATTATAGTTATAAAATTATATCTAAATTTATATTTAGGTGACTAATTCTAATTAAATATATTTTAATTACATTATTTAATAATCTTAATTGTAGTTTAGTGTTGTATTTTTCTAATTATATATCATCATTAATACTTTATACGATATAGTATTATATTATATATCATATTATAGTATCATATTTTATATATAGTAATAATTATTTATATAAAAAATAGATTATAATATTGTATCTCAGCATTATTATATGCATGAATAGTATTGGGTAAATTATTACAACAATTTCATAAAGCCGATAAAAATGCCTTAAAAATTGTATTGTTATAGTGCTTCCGTAAAAAGCATGTATAAGAAGCTAAATGATTTTAGCCAATGAGATAGCTACAAATTAGTTTTGTTTATTTCCAAGCATTAAAAAAATGTATCTTCACTATAGAGTTTATTAATTTTATAAGGAAACATAAAAATAATTGATTTTCATTGGTGGAAGTAAAGAGTTTTAATCACTAATTAAGTTAAGATCCCAAAAGGTGATACAATAGTAATTAGCCTATCAACAAGTACTAATAAGATCAGATGACGCAAATGAGAGAATGACAATTGGGCAAGATTATGCTTCAAGAAGATTGACCAAAAAGATAGAAAGTATGCCCGAAAAGACAGGAAGTATAAATTAATTGTTTATCAAGCAAGTGTCTTTCTAATTTTACCTATTTTTATATTTATTAAAATAAATATATACCCTAGGAAATTAGGAAGAAGCCAATCAAAAAAGCAAAAAATAATACATGTAAATTGCTTTTAAAATCTTAGAAACTTCAATTTATTACATTTATCATTTACAAAAATTAATATTGAATGGTGGGACTAATAAATGGATTAATGTGTAATAATCAAAATTTAATGATAAAAGTTATTATAATATAAAATAATATGATTTATATTCTTTAATTTATATTTGTTTTAATTTCTCTTCATTTGGTGCACTTGGTATATAGAACTACAATAGTTTTCTTTATGTTTTTTCTTCATCTTCTTATCTGCACCAAGTTAAATCCACAAGTTAAACCCTAACATGAGTGTGAACCAAATTGAGGAACCTATTTTTGAAGACCAAAACAATACTATTTACCTTAAAAAGTATGAATTATTTTAGCACGATGCCCATGTTATGAACATAAATTATAGGTATTATATATTACTTTTATCACCTACATGATTGGGAAATGTCTTTCTAATATCCAAATAATTATAGTAGGCCTTTTGAATTCAATATGGTATCCATAACATATTAATGACCCACATCTCTTCCCCCTTCTATCTCTATCTAACCACATTTAAAATAGGATTTAGGGTACAACCTTGATGTAATAGAGTTAAAGTTAGATAGGGTTGATGGTATTACCCATCTTGATGCTTCCCCCAATCTCCATCTTTGTTTTCCTTTCTTCCTTTTCTTTGTCACTTAATCTATCCTCATTTTCTTCCCCTCTCACTCTCCATCTACACCTCTCTCCTTAGCCCCCCCTCCCACTACACGCACACACACACAAAACACACACACACACACACACACACAACAAGCCCCCCCTTTCCCCACCTGCCACACACACACACCCACCCACCCACCTATTCTAGTCTCAATTATTACCTCTTTCTCAATTATTCTTTGTCTCCACTATCAAATTCATCACCGCTCCCTCTCTCTCCCCTCCCTTTAGTTTTCTTTCCTCTTTTCATTTCTAACTCTTTATCCATATCTAATTACCTTCCTTACCCATGCCCCTTCTCTCACACTCTCACTTTGGTATCCCCTCCTTCTAAAGATATGTCACCCCCTCTATGTTTGTCACTACCTCATCCACTATCATTTCTCTTTGAGTTCTTTTCTCTTCTTAAATTTCCTTGTGATAGAGTGAGAGGTGAGAGGTGAGAGATCTAGAGGGGGAGAGATAGGGGTGGTTATAGAGGGGAATAAAAGAGGGGAGATGTGACAATCATTTTAAGGAAGGAATGTGAAGAATAAAAATAAATATAGGGATAATGAAGGAGGGGGGTGAGGTAGAATAGAGTGAGCGAGAGACTTAGAGAGGTGAGATGTAATGCCTACCCCTACTTGAATTTTTTGTTGTATTGTTGGATTCTTTTAGGCCAATTTTCTGATTGTGTTTTATGATTATCGGTACTTGGTTACCAGATTAGATTAAATGTATTTCATATGCAGTTGATATATGTGTTGAGTTACTTAGTTATTTCAAGTGTTTATGATTGTTTCGATGATGTTATATGTATGTTCAGTTAGTGATTTCAGTTACTTCATGATGGATTATTTATATGTGTTTTCTATGGATACTTACCCCATACTCGCATGTGTATGGTGTGTGTGTGTGTTTTCTTTATGTGCGATGTTTTTGATGTGGTTGAGGAAGGGAGTTGTAGTCACCTACTAGTCGGGATCTACACAATGTACCACTTCCTGCCATTGCCTATTTAGTTTAGAAAATTGTGTTTGTACATTCATGGATTTTATTTAGATGTAGGTACCGGGTATTGACTTCCTTGAATTGCCAGGATGAGTGTACCCTATCGTAGTATTTCAATGGTATAAGTGGGGAGATAACTCTCGAGTCTAAATCCTAACCCAAGCCAACTGTCATAGAAAGTAGGACAAGTATCTGAGTTAGTTTACCCGTCTAAATTCATCAAGTGATGTAATTCGTGATTTTAAGACTTGAGTTTGATTTAGTCTTATGTTTTGTATGATGGGTTTTCATATTCAGTCTTGTGGGCATGTGGTGATTTTCTGTTATAATTAAATCGAATTAAAAGGTAATTTAATAAAAAAAATTATAAAGAAAAATCAATATTTAATTATGTTTAATTAATTGAGAAATTAATTAAATAAAATAATTAAATTTAAAAGACTATATTAAAGTTCTATTTTTGACGTATTTATATTTATTTAATTTAATGATAATTATTTGGGACTTTTATTTTAATAATAAACTCTAAATAACGTTATTCTCTAAATAACGTTATTAATTAAGTTAATAAATATATTATTAAAACCGTCTCGCGAATTTATTTAAATAAAATAATGAAGCTTAAAGATAAAGTTATGTTTCTAATTTAGGCATAATTATATTTATTTAATTTAACAATTATTATTTAGGAGTTTTATTTTAAATAATAAACTCTAAATAATATTATTAGTTGAATTAATAAATATATTATTAAAACGTCTTGTAAATTTATTAAATAAAAGAATTCATTTAAAGATAAAGTTATAGTCTAATTTTGGGCGTGATAATATTTATTTAAATTTATACTATAATATTTAGGAGTTCATTTTTGAATAAATGCTAAATATTATTATTACTTAAGTTAATAAATATTATATTAAAAATGCTTCAAAAATTAATAAGAGAGAGTAAGTAATTATTTAATAAAGTTTATTTTAATTAAATTGCATAAAGTTTATGTATGAAATTAAAATATAATAAATTAAATTAAAGAGAGAAAGCTAATTAATTTAATAAATATATTTTAATTAAATATCTAAAAGTTTGTGCATGAAGATGTAAAAGATAATAAAATATTAAAGTAGTTGATCAGCGGTTCTCTCACATGATTACACAATTAGAGCCCCAAATTAAGGGATAACTCTTTCTCAGAGATCGTGTGATTGCACAATCAGAGCCCCAAATTAAGGGAGGACTCTTTATCATAGATCTAGAGCTCATTATGCAATTACATTGGTTTTGAGAGGAGCAATTTCGAAGAAGGAAGTTTTTAGAGAAAGGGGATTGTTTTGTGTGCTTCATGTGATTGTTGTTTTAGCATCAGGTCTAGGTAGGATCTCGTGGTTTATTTGTACAGTGGTTTTCTGTCCTTTGAATTCATGTCTTCTCTGTGTTTGTTGCGTTTCTATTTTCTGAATTCTTCTAGGTTGAGACCCTTATTTTGCATATTTATTGTTCTTCATTTTTGGGAACTTCTATAAGCAATTTAATGATTGAAAACCTTGTGTGTGGATTTGGTTGTTCATTGTTCTCAGGAAACATCTGTATAAAAATTGGAAACTAGAAAACCCCCGTGTTAAGATTCACTGTTCTTTGATCTTGAATACATCTGTGAAAGAGTTAAGTTGAAACCCTTATTGTTAAATTGAGGTTTTGTAAATGGAATTGTTAAATCGGGTTTTGGGTTCTAAAAAGAAAACAAATTTAGTTTTATAGAATATGACTGGTTGGTTCAAATTTCTATATTAGGGTTATATTGGAAAGTATCCATTTTTAGTACATTTTTTTTTGGAAAGTTTCCATTTTTAGTAAATTTTTGTTTTTGGAAAGTTTCTATTTTTAGTAAGTTTCCATTTTTAATAAGTTTCCATTTTTGGAAAGTTTTTATTTTAGTGGGTTTTTATTTTTGGAAAGTTTCTATTTTTAGCAGGTTTCTATCTTTAGAAATTTTTTATTTTTAGCGGGCTTCTATTTTATTAAGTTTCCATTTCAGGAAAGTTTCTATTTTTAGTAGGTTTCTATTATTGGAAAGTTCCTATTTTTAGTAGGTTTCCATTTTTGAAAAGTTTCTATTTTTAGCAAGTTTCTATTTTTGAAAAAAAAAATATTTTTAGTAGGTTTCCTTTTTGAGAAATTTTTTCCAAAGTTTAATTAATTTAAAATTATTATGGTAATAATTGATAATAATTATTAA
Organism: Cupressus sempervirens; assembly: GCA_028749045.1. Classification (NCBI taxonomy): domain Eukaryota; kingdom Viridiplantae; phylum Streptophyta; class Pinopsida; order Cupressales; family Cupressaceae; genus Cupressus; species Cupressus sempervirens. The sequence continues at coordinate 548,737,387 of CM053789.1, forward strand.
TAATTTAATAAGTATTGTTAAAATTTGAAATTTAATTATTTAAAAATTTGATTTATTAATTTATTATTTAAATATAATTCTAAAGTAAATTGAAAATCAAAGAAATTAATTGGGAGAATTAATGGTTATCTTTAGTAAACTTGGGTTGTGCTTGATGATTCAATTTTATATGAAAATGATTTATATTCTTAAGAAATTTTCTTAATTGAAAACCTTAGTAATTAACATACTTTAACAAGATGAAAACCTATGATGTGTATGTTCACTGAACTCTTATGTTTTGATAATGAATTGAACTATGAATAACAAGATGAAAACCTATGATGTGTATGTTCACTGAACTCTTATGTTTTGATAATGAATTGAACTATGAACAATGTTTAAATGACTTTATATGAATTGTTGAATCATCTAGGATTCTAGTGGAATCAGAAACCATAGTAAATCTGGCTACTAGAGAAATGAAAATGTGAACCCTGATTGAAATTAAAAACTCTATAAACAGTCATACTTGGAAAAGAAAAATTAAACCCTGGTTGTTGTCAAATCTTTGTGTTGGAAATGAAAAATGAAAACTTGAAAACCTACAAATGAAAAATAAATTGTTGTGTTTTCTAAACCTAATATTTTGTGAAAATTACTTTTGTATGCACTCTTTTTATGACATGTGATTTTACTGTTAGGTGTCGGGTTGACTTAGTACTTTGACCAAATCAAGATGTTTACCAAAGGTTCATGAGTTATGTTTTGTGATGTCATGATGATGTTTTGATCATGATCTTTTCTACTTAACCATGGTAATGTGTCTTGTATGCTCTATGAGGTGTTTTGATATATTGATTGTTATTGCTTTCTAGTGTTCCTATGTGAAACTGAGGTGAATGGTGTGACCTATCTGATATAACCTTTGAGTCTTCGATCAATTATTATTTTTGGATTGCTTTCTAGTCGCTTGTATAGAACTGAGGTGTTTATATGATTTATTCTTGGTGATGTCATGTTATGACTTGAATTGGTTTATGTGTACTTGCTTTTGGGATTAGTCTTGTTAGGATGATAGTATTGGTGGAATCTGTGATTATGACTAGTCTTTTCGATACTTGTTAGTTGCTTGTTTAAGAACTGATGTATGGTATGTGGCCTTTTGTGATTTTTTGATTTTACTGAGCTTAGGGTAGGTTATTTGTATGTCATGTTGGGAAGTGGCTTGCAATGGAGGCTGAGGCCCTGAAGGGGCTGATGAGTAACCCATTGTAGGTTATTTAATAAGTGATAACATTTCATTAAATGGGTTTTAAATGAATTAATAAGAGTCATTTTTTTCCTTTCCCATGCCTCGAGTGCTAGTGCAGGCTAGGATGGGAGTAGAGAGGATGCTTGGTTGTGACCATGCTTCGTTAGTATGCCTTGTCAGTATGAAAGGATACTAGTGCCGCATAGAGTAACTATGGGGTCGGAGGATTAAAAGACTAGTTGGGTAACCTTAGAGTTGGTTTGTGTGATAACACTTGCCCACATGCATAATAGATTCCCTAAGTTTCTGTGTTGCCTCTGGGATTAGTTGAATTAGTTGACACTTGTGTCTTGGCACCTTTGAGATAGTTTGCTTTCGGGTGATTCCTTGAACCTAGATGTTGGTTTTGACTTTTGAGTTTGTTATCCTATTTGAGAATTGAGACTATCTCCTTAGTGCAGTGGGAGTGGACCTTTTTGGGATCTACGAGGTCGGGTGGTAGTGCTTTTTCTTCTACCATTAAAATTTGATTGTCGGATGCCACTGCTGGATGTGTTTGTGCCAATGTTCATTTCTATCTATTCATGTATTTCTATGATGGATGATTATGCTCTAAGTGTATTGTATTTGATTTCATATATCTTACAAGATGATGTAATCTATTTCATGATGTTTATTATTTCAGCCTTTCATACCTTGTGACTTGTACAGTGGATGATGTTGCATTCTATTTATTGTCAAGTGGCATCTTGTAATTATATATTGTTTAAATGGATTTTTTACTTGTAGTTATTCTTTAATATGGATGTGTTATATATTGGTTTTATTATTAATTAAACTTAAATGTGATTCAATGTCATGGGACCCTTAAGAGTTGTAACTTGTTTATGTGTTGTTGATGTATGAGTGTAAGTAAATTGCTTCCACTATTCTATAACTAATGTTGTATCTTTATCTTTATTTTATTTTATTTGGAAAACTTAGTGAAATTTTAGGTTGACTTCTTTTGGGTCACATGGCAGGGTGTTACATGAGAGGTGAGGAAGAAAGTCAATAAAATGATAGAGAAGCTTAAAACAAAAAGAGAGAGGATAATGAAGTAACAAGAGCGGGGGATATAGAAAGAAATAACTAAAGAGTTAGAGGAGGAGATAAATTAGAGTAAAAATATTAGTATGGAGGTAGAGAGATAAGGAGGGAGGGAGGGAGAGACCTAGAGGGGGGAAGAGAGTGTGAGAGGGAGATGTGATGACCTAGACTATATGTGTGTGTGGGGGAGGGAGGGTGGGAGAGGTGATGACCTAGACTAGTTATTTTTAGAATTTAATTAGTTTTTTAGTTGTTAAAATGACTTCAAATAAATGATGTTAGTATTGATACGCTACTTATTGCAACAATAAGATGGTTTTTTAAAGACTTGCTCAAAATAAGATTAATAGATTTACTCATTTATCATGCAAAATTATCACAATCCAACTCACATATTGTTCAAGATATAAATTCAACAAAGAAATTTGAAGACACGAGAATAATTACAATAATAGTGCATACACAAATTGTTTAAATGATATTTTTCTAAGAAGCCCCCTATATAAGGCTACAGTCTAAGTGTTCACAATTTTCCTTGTCCAGATCACAAAGCTCTATACATATTTAAATATCTAAATGTATTGCACTATTGGCAGGAACTTTCATACTTTGCATCACTTGTTATATTTTCTTTTTGGACATTCACCTATTCTTAAGACTTATTCCCTCCCATTTTAATGGCAAAAGTTTTATGTGAATATTTTATCATCTTTTAGTTTAAGATATTTTTAATTATCTTTTGTTGGAGGAATTATTATGTATGTTTAACATTATTTGTTTTATTTATTTACTTAGAATATGGATATATTTTTAAAAGAGAAAGTTCAAATTATCTTTTATTATTAATATATTTTATGATGTAATATATAATTACAATTAAGCTTCAATTTAAGTGTAGAATCTTACAAATATTTAGTTATAATTTTATTTATTTATTGTCATGTGACTTAATGAGTAATATGTGTTCTTTTTTATTTGTGAGTAAATTTTTTAATTTGAATGATAGATTTTATTTTAATTATTAAATATTATTTTATTTAGATTTATAAATTAGTGATAATAATATTTATGTGAAAGAAGTATTATTATTAAACACTTAGTATATTATTATTTGTATGATATTTTTTTTGAATATTTTAAAATCAAATCAGACCTTAGTAAGAACTTGATTTTCTTTATGTATTGTTGGTTTGAGATTTTTTTGTGATGTTTATTTTGTGATGAGTTTGGGTTGTCCAAATGACCAACTAGGACGTACACTAGAGGTTCTTTGATATTTCTTTTGTAATGTTTATATGACTAGATGTCATGATGTGCTTTGTGATTCAAATCAAAAATTATGTTTATGAGAGTTATTTTGTTGAGCATTTATGGTTACTTGAGTTTTGAGAAACCTTTGCATTCTTGGGTTGCTTGTCAGGGAATTGTGTTCGATTATTATTCTAATGTGAAAATGGACACAATTTTGGTTTATAACTTAGGAGAGGTTGTCTAGGTGCATGTCTATGGGAGCAACTTATGATAGGGGTCTAGCACCCTAACTGGTTAGTACTAGGGTAACCTATCGTAAGTTATGTAATAAGTGATAATCTAGTAATTAATATTTGGGAAACAAATTGAAAAGATAAGTTAGAAATGTTGCCTCACCCATGCCTTGAGTTTTTGTACATGCTAAGTGTTGGAAACTACAATTGGATTAGGTATAATAACTAAGATCAAATTCAATCGATGAGAAGTTTTTAGGAAAGAAGGAAGATGGATAAATACAATGAACCAGATTGTAAACCCTAAGATCTGCGGTGATCATGAAAAATGGAAAAGCTAGAATTACCTATTTAAGGAGGCATAAAGTCAATAAGAAAGTGAGAGTGTGAGCGTGAAGCAAGAGATAGGAAATATTTGCACAAATGTTGCTGAATTTGAGTAGAAGGATTAAGTTTGTTGGAAGGAGAAGATTGACTACTTGAAGGGTTGCCAAGCAAGTTAAGAGACATAGTTGGAAAAGGGGGACTTATCAATGAATCAATAGATGAGCCAAATAGTGATATGAACTTGAAAAAGTGAGTTGTATATCATACAGATCAAAATCCTATTATTTTCTTTCTAATCATTATTAATAGTTTGTATTGAAACCCTTTTAATCAAAGGTTGACCTAATAGTCATTGAAGGACCTAATAGCCTGTGTAAATCCTTTAGCAAGGTGACATTCTATCGGAATCTTATAAAGTCCTTTGACAAGACCACTCCTAACATGGTGATTAAATCCTCTAACCAGGTCACATTTAACACTATGTATTGTAACCTTTAATTGGGTTGACTCCTAATAGAGCTCACTTCAAAAGAGTGAAAAAGTGGTGACATGTTGTTGGTAGCTTTTCCCAAATTGGGTTTCCACTTAAAATCTTGTTGTCAAACTTGTGATGAATGTTTTATGGTGTTTTACATTTACATGTTTTACATTCAACAAAGTCTGTTATAGTAGGACAGTGAACTACTAGTAATTTTCTTTATCAATATTCAATAGAGATTAAGCTATAGTAGGATAAGCAGAACAATGAATGTTTGATGTTTGATTATTCAAATGGTACTTATGGACCTTGAGTAACTAATTCCTTCCCCATTCTCATTTATTCTAAACATTCTAAAAATTGGTATCAGAGCATTAGTGCTTACAGAGAGAAGTTTGAAGGTACTTAAACCTAAAGATCATGACTCACAAAAGGGAGGTACCAAAGATGAACAAGGAGAACTTTCCTATATGGAAAACTTTGATGAGGTTGCATATATCCAGTATCAGTGACACTACTATAAACTTTGTGGATAATGAGTATGTTAAAATAATGACTACTCCTCTCATAGTTGAACAACTAAAATAAAAGCAAGAACACAATCAAGCAATGTTGGATATTTCCTCAACTCTAAGCTATGCCAAGTGTTATGATATAAAAGAATGTGACAGTGCAAAGTAGATGTGGGACAAACTAAAAACCATATATGGAGGAGATGAAAATGTCTTGAGAGAAAAATCAAAGAACCTAAGAGGTAAATTTGATGAAATGAGAATGATGAAAGGTGATAATATAGTACAATATTGCACAAGATTCAAAGAAGTTTTCAATGTTATTCGAGGTGAAAATGGAGAAATCAAGGATGAAACAGTGATAAACAAGGTATTGAGGACTCTACTCCCTATATATGCTAATTTTTTGCAATACAAGAATTGAGATGTACTCCAGGTAACACTCTAACTTTAGAAGGTGTAATTGGTAGGCTTACTGCTTTTGAGATGTCTAAATTTGATAACTACACACCTACTACTATTGAATCTACTTTCAAGTCACAATTGTTATTAGCAAAAGAAAGGGCAGCCATGTGAAGAGTGATAGTGATAGCTCTGATGATAAGCTTGATGAACTTGAAGCACTAACTGCTAAAATATTTGGAAGAGACAAAGGTTAATTACCTATTATTTGTTTTTCATGCAACAAGGTTGGTCATATTGCTACTAGATGTCCTGATAGGGAAGACAAGGATGAAAGAAAAGAAATCAAGTACAAAGGAAGAAGATATGACCAAGATTACAAGAAGAAAAATGATGACAAACATAATAAATCTTGTTATATTGTTGAAGAAGAAACTAACACTAAATTTGAAAGTAATAATGATGAAGTTGTCTATGTTTCTATGAAAGAAGATTCTAATGAAGATGAGAAAATTGCATTAATATTTTATGTGAAAAAGAGTGATAGATGGATAATTGATCGTGGTTTCTCTAACCATATGGCTGGTGATAATTTTTTTTGAGGATATTGGAACATACAAAGGTGAATGTGTTAAGTTTGGTAATGATGTGAAAGGTAAGGGAACAATCCAAATGACTGACAAGATCAAGTGTGATAATGTTTATCGGGTGGAAGGACTAAACTATAATTTGTTGAGTGTTTCATAGTTGAACAAATCAAGATATAGATTTGAATTCTATCACAGAAAGGCCAAGATATATGATGTTGATGGAAAGCTAATTGGAAGTGGTGATCAAACAAGAGGTAACTTGTTCTATCTATATTTATCTAATGTGACATGTTTGTTTACACAACAAGAAGAGGTTTGGCTATGGCACAAAAGATTATGTCATGTGAATTTTGAAAATTTGGTGAATATTAGAAAAATGAAGAAAGTAAGAGGGTTTCCAAAACTAAAGAAACCTGACAATGTTATGTAAACAATGTCAATTGGGCAAAAATGGCCAAATCTAGATTCAAGAGCAAAACATACACATTTAGTGATATTCTAGAATTGGTTCATATTGACCTATGTAGACCTATTAATGTTCAAAGCTATTATGGAGATAAGTATTTCATTTTTTTTATTGATGAATGTGATGTTTCTTAATGTTGAATCTAATGCTTTTTAGTTATTTAAGTGGTATTTGGCTAGAGTTGAAAAAGAAATAGGGAAGAGTGTGAAGTGTTTGAGATCTGACAGAGGTGGCGAACTCATTTCTAATGAGTTCAATACATTTTGTAATGATAGAGGAATTAAAAGACAAATGTCAACACCAAGGACCCCTCCTCAAAATAGGATAGCTAAAAGATGAAACAAATAAATAACAGACTGTGCAAGAATGTTGATGATGTAGAATAATATATCACAAAAATATTGGAGAGAAATTGTTGGCACTATTGTCTATACCCTAAACAAAGTACAAGTCAAGAAAGGTGCAAATGCTACACCTGTTGAACTATGGTATGGATATGCTCCTAATGTGAAATATTTAAAGATCTTTGGAAGCAAATGTTGTATATTCAAAGATAATAGGAATGGAAAACTTGATGCAAAAAGTGATGAAGGTATATTTGTACGATATTCCACTAAGAGTAAAGCTTATAAGTGCTTGAACTCTACACTAACAAAGTTGTGGAAAGTGAAAATGTTAAAGTTGATGAGTTTACAAAAAGAAATGATCTTACATTTAAAGAAGAACCTAAAGATTACAACTCATTCATCTATGTAGATGATAATGCTCCTAGCACTCCTACTAAACAAGAAAACAAAGCTGCAAGTTCCCAACAGACAGGGAATGTTGAGGTGCAACAACAGGTTGTTAAGCAGCAGATAATGGGTGTCGAGCAAGAAGATGCCAAGTCATAGATAGGCAATACCAACCACTAGAGAGACAATGTCAAACATACTGAATGTGGACTGAAACTTGAACTAGAAAGAGTTAATGAGCCTAAGATTGTCTTTCAAGATGAGCCTATTGAAGAACAAAGAAGGAAACCACATGTGCTAGCCAAGTTTGTAAGAAGACATCACAAACTTGAACAAATCATTGGTGATGTTGAACCAAGTGTTATGAAAAGGAATTAAATATTCAAAGATGATACATTCTTTGTGAATCTAAGCCCAAATTAGTGAAGGATTCTCTAGAAAATTAAGATTGGATTCAGGCAATAAATGAAGAAATTGAATAGATTGAGAAGAACAATAATTAGACCCTAGTACTTGTTGGAAATATAAGGTAGGAAAGGTTATTGAGAGAGGAGGGGTGAATCAAGAACCAATAAAACTTTATCTTCAACAATTAACCCTTCATATAATATTCTAATCTAATTGCATGCATGAAAGAATGAAAGCATTAAAACATTCATAAAACTTTGACACAAGATATTGTGACCCAAAAACCTTCCAGATAGAAAGTAAAACTAGGGTGGGGATGATACCCACAAGCTTTATACTGCAGTATAAAGTTAACTTGTTAAGGCTTATAATTGACCACTTCTAGTGATCTACCATGTTAGGAGCAATAAGGACTGTGAGGTCCACCTTGTTAAAGGATTTACAAATATACAATGAAGTATGCACTCAATTAAGAGATTTAGTAAAGACTATTAATTCTACCCTATTAAAGGATTTGACTGATGCACCTATTAGGATGAGCCAGTGGCTAATCTCTGATCTTCAACTCTAATTGTTGGTTGAGATTCCTTGTATTGCAATGATCACCTAATTGTGATAGATAAATCTCTGTTGTCCCTTATACTACTTGTAGCCTTCTTTAATTTTCAGTTTTGTTCATCATATACTGTTTACATTCATACTTGGATATGATACAATGCATTACATATATACCAATCCAATTCATAACTTTATGGAGTCAGCTACAAGACTAATTTCATCATAATTCACACAGTCAGCCCAACTACTATAACTCAAGTTTTGAAGACAAACTCGATGATGTTCTGATACATGATAAACACTATCAACAATTGGAAATCTTTGGAACTAGGTTGAATTTGAAGCTTGTTCCACACTAATCACTTCCAAGTATCTTGAACTTGGTCAACACTGTGTGACTCAGTGAACACTATGAAACTCTGTAGATGCTCAATCACTTGGTTGACACTACATGACTCGGTCAACACTAGATTCACATTGTTAACATTATGAGCTTGATAGACACTGTAGAGCTTGGTTAACACTATGATCTTCTTCACTTCCACTGAATAGCTCTTTAGCCTCTGTTATGCTTGATTTGCACTGTATATTATTTATGAAGGTCGGTAAATACTATGTAGCTCAGAAAACACTACAAATTGAATCAGGTGCTCGACAAATATTGTATTCTGACTACTTGGCTTAGGAAGAATTGAATCACTTTCTTAACACTAAAAATTGAATGATAAGCTCGGTAGCAACTATAGAGCTTGATAGCAATGTAACCATTTTGACTAAGTGTTGAGTCACTAATAGATAAATTGACCTTAATGTCAACAATCTCCCCCTTTGGCATTAGAGATAAAAACACTTATCAAAACAAAAAAATATGATCATTCAAAACTATAAGTCAAAACATCCTTAACCATCATTCTGTGTCTTCAACTAGGTTTTGACTTCCATCTGTTGTGGTTTGGTAAGATATTCTATTTTTCTAATTTTTCAAAATTGCTTTTGTAAAGATTTTTTTGCTTATCTGTACAAGTATCTTCATACTACTATATTACTCCCCCATACATATATCTCTCCTATAAACATACAAATGGAGGACAGTATGTTTCTCCTCCTTTACATATTACTTCTCTATTTACATATAAAACATATTCATTTCTCCCCCTTTTTGACATAAATGCCAAAGGTGTATAATATCTATATGTTAATACTAAAATGTGACAAGAAGTTAGAATGTACCTTTAGAATAAGTAGCATTGTCTTTTCCCAATTCTCCTATAATACCTTTCTTGCATGCAATGCAATCTAGAATTCTATTGATAATTCCATCATGTGATCAACTATGGAGAAGTTGTTATCATGGATGAGTGTCTTTGCATGTGAAATGTGTTTTTACAATGTATCCATGTTTGTAAGAATCATGCCCTAAATTTATGCAAGTGTGACTCAAATTCTAGCCTCTTTCTTCAATAATTCTACCTATAGATTTGTCAGATATCTGATCTTTGAATAATGTGAAGAACTATGACTTGGGTCAAGTGAAAGCTAGTGTGCACTTGCCTTCATATCTTCATCTATCTTCAACAGTTTATCCTTGATCTCCTTTGTGAAGATAGACATGTCATCCAAATTGATAAATAGTGAAACAACATTATTAATAGAGGTTTCTAGTGAACCAAGAATAGTAGCTAACTCTACTTGATATATTGTAATTATTTATGTAACTTGTTCCAACACTATGTTCTCAAATTTTCTTTTGGATCTTTGTAGTAGTTTATCCTATCCATTGAAGTCTTCATTGTATTTGTGAACAATTTCTACTAACTGGTCCAGAATGGGTTGTTTTTCGTCAACCTCAATACTCAAAGCATCAATAAATATGCTCTTTATGTCTTCAAGAACTTGATTTTCTTTCTTCTTTTCTTCTCCAAGCTTTTGTTTCTTAGCTCTCTTCTTCATTAGTTCACCCATGGTATCCATTTGATCAGGGGTGAGGGTGGAGATATCCCAATTTGGAATAACTATATCCTCATCTCGATCAATTATTTATGCTTCTTCTTTACCCTTTTCTTTCAAAATGGTAGAAACAATTTGTTTACCTTTTTCTACGACTTCAATACTCGGTTGAGACTAGTTCTCAACTATCATTGTACTAGCTATGGATAAATTTGGAATATAAACAATTGTGGAAATTGATGGACTAGCAACAAATTTAGAAATGACACTAACAATAGGAATAGCTTGTTGTTGCTTGATCAAGCTTGATGATGGAAGACCTTGTTGCTTGGAAAATCAAGTGTTGGGCACTTCTGTTAATGTAACACTCAACTAAATAGATCCAAATCTTGGTTGGGTGCTTGGTATAGTAGTGGTATCCACAACCAACTTAGTAGAAGTTTTCTCTAAGCCATATTGCACTAAGGCTATGCTCAAAGAGTGAGGAAATGAGGTCATGATTGCTACTATAATTTTATTTCCATTAGTTTCCTCAATGCTTTGTATCTCTGGAAGGCTTCCTCTAGTAGCTTCCTTTTCTTCTTCCTCATCATCCAGATTGACATCATCTAACTCATCATCTTTTATTTCTACATATTTTTCTTCATCTTCATCATCCTTGTCATCAACATGTACAACAAATTCATTGGGTTGATGCAACTAATAGATGTTCTTCCATGTAGTTATAGTTGCCTTCACCACATATTCAATGTCCTTAAGCAATATCGTGCACGTGTTTAACTTGAGAGTGAACTTCTTCTCATTTTGCTTCAAGGATTCCTTTACCTCATTCTTACTGAGATTTGGCATGAGTTTCTTCAAAGTTTGTTCAAAGATGTCCTTGACAGTCTTCTTTTCATTTTCCCATTTAGGCTTTATTGCCTACATAAGTTCATCAAAAATTTGTTGTGCAAGCTCATCTGGTGAGTACTTCCATTTACCTAATTTGGTTACAAGACTATCCTCAATCTACCTTTTCTCTTCCTCATTCCTTGTCTCATACTTGAGAAATTTGAAACATGCTATGCAAGTTCCTTCTTCCATTTTCTTCAATCTTTCCTAAAGTGTAGGTGTAGATCTTTTGAAGATAATTTTCTTGGCTTCATTTTCATCTAACTTCAACTTCTTCCTAGACTTGGTTTCCCTACTTGTAAATATAGCAGGGGAGGAATTGGTAGGTTTGGTTATGATACCCTTACCTTTCTTCCTAAGAGCTCTTCTTCCTTAGATTTGGCTTCCTCTACTTCATCCTCTTCATCATCATCTTCTACATCATCACCTTTTCCCTTGGTGAGCATTAGAGAACTTTCTTGCTTTGTGCTTTTCAATAGCTTCTCTACTCTTTCCCTTCCTTTATTTACTACTTGAGGTAGCTTGATCTCAAGCTCAATTCTTTCCTTTGCCTCGTCATATGTTCCAAAATAGATGTCTTTGGGATCCACATGCTCATTTAGCAGAGATTCTATGATATCCTTAGTGTTATCAATGTTAACGTCATACTCTAGAGGCTTAACCCATGCCACTCTAGGTCTGACTACTTGGATATATACTTTGTCATAGTCCACCATGAAACAAACATCATCCTTGTAATCTTCTACAAGTTTCTTAGGGATACTAAATCTATTTTGCATGTTTTCTTTGAATGTTTCAAAATATTTATCCATGATGTTATCAAAATTTTCACCATTTTTGCTATATACTCATCGATCTGATATAAAATAGGAACATCCTTCCTCCATCCTACTGAACCTTTGGAAGGGAAAAAATTTTGAACAAAGAAGAATAAATATGTCAAAAGAGAACCAAACTTATATGGGTTCTTCTTTGACCCTCTAATGCTCTCCATGTTCTTGTTGAATTGGTTCAACAACAACTGAGCAAGGTCGAAGGATAGATTATTCTTCACTACCTTGTATGCAAATCGTCAACTTCACATGACAAGTTATTTAATCGACTAGAGTTGTATATTTTGTGTGTAATTACATGTATGTTGAACTTTAGCTCCATATATGTTACACCACTAAGCTTCATACCTCTTCTATCCCACTCGAGAAGAGTCTGCTTAGCCAAATCAACCTGACCTAGGGTTTTGGTTATCTTTGCTTTATTTAGCATTGGAAGCCCAGTGATTCTGTGATCCATTTTCTTCATAATCTAAATGGGTTGGTCCAACCATAACTGTCCATTATGAAAATGGCTTAGAATAAATCTAATCCACTTGACTTAAAAATATTTTGGCATATGTAAAATATGCATCAAACCCTTAGTTTCCAAATGTTGATGCTCGGGTTTCAATGCACCATCCACACACAATTCATTATATGCTTCATTCATCTCTAGGGTTCTAAGTTCCTAAGTAGAATAGTGGTAGAATGAACAAATGTCATGCATGAGTAATACCTTGGGTGGAATTTGAGACTGTGCACCAGTTGGGTTGAGTGCCTCTATAATTGCTAGACTCAACTTGAAATCAGTTGCCTTGCACTTGACTCCATGAACCAACATTTTAAAACCTTTCTTCACTTTTCTTCTTGAAGATTTCATTCTCGGTAGGGTTTTTGAAAACTCAAGAATTCTTCAACAAAAAATGCTCAAATTGCTTGGGGGCTCTAAATTCGCTCTTCACAAATGGCTCTATAAATTCACAGTGAAACAATGCAATTGATTTCTTCCTTTTTAACAAATTTCCTCTTTTTCAATTGCCATTAATGCTTTGTAATTCATACTCACTTGGTGACAAGCTATCCTCCACTTGATTTATTCTATAATGCTCAAAAGATGTCTACAGTGTGGTAGAGTAATCATCACTCAGTAGGAACTACCAACTCTATTTCTGCAACTAGAAACAATATGCAGCCTAACCTTTCTTGATAAGGTCTTTTGACCCGACCTAGCTCGGTAAGGTCTTATGCTTTCCATCATGCTCGATGATCCATGTGCATCTTGAATGCTAATTTGGATCCTTCTTGCTAGCTAGAACTGATGTTGGATGACTTTTTCTAAATCACAGTTCCAGTGATCTCCATAAGGAACTAAGTTGAAATGATTGAGCCACCCAACTCATTGACTTGTGTGTCAATTAATTCATGATTTTGGCTTGCATTCTATGGAGATTTTGGTACCCATTGCTGCCACATTTGTTTTCTGATATTGTTAGCTTTGGCTTTCTTTTCATCTTCAATTCTACCCATGTTCATATAGTTCTTGGCAAGATGTACAAGTTCTGTACAAATAAAACACCTTTTTGTAGTATCTTTTTTCCTCATGTGATGTTTCACACATTTTTCTCCAATATGCTCAAATTCACCATAGTAGTGACATCTACACCATGTATTGTAATCCCATCCAAATATTTCTTTCACAATTTGTTCTGTTGGGTTACACTGCTTGGTTTTGCACTCTGAATATTTGTGTTCTTGTTTCTTGCAATTGTGACATTCAACTTCAAGATTAGGTTTCTTTATGCATTCACTTTCTCTATGACCATGCTTATTGCAACTGTAACACTTTCCATTGAATTTTTATCTACCATTACTCTAACATTTGTTTGATATTTGACCTATCTTACCATAATGATTGCAAGAAGGCCTTTTATTCTTTTGAGCTCCTTGTTGAGATGATTCACTTTCTTTAGTGTGTCGTATTCCAACTTTTCCTTTGTGTTTATATTGACTTTTCTCATTCAATTGATTCATGCTTTCCTGAGATTTCATCATTCTTTCATTAGTTTTATTTTCAATGCTAAGATCATTATGCGGTCTTTCATTCTCTGATCTTAGATTCATAAGCTCTTCATTTGCACTGGTAAGTTGATAATAATTTTTTTTTGCCAAAGGGATAGTTGTTGAATTTCATTTTTATTTTCTTCTATCTCTTCTTTGGCTTTTTATTTTTCTTCCATGACTTCACATAGTCTGACTGATTGGATTTCTTGTTCTCTTTTCATCTTTTTGACTTCTTGAAGATTGGAATTCTTTTCTAATAGGCCTTTGATTGTTGCATCAACTTCATCTGAATTTATTTCTAGATATATGTCTTCAATTATTTCTTGAGTGTAGATATTGTCATTCATTTGTACTACAAGACTTTCCTTCTTTTTAATGATTGAGAGAGTTGCTCCTTTGCTCTCTTGTGTTTTCCAATGGCCAATTCCAAATCCAAATTTTCATTGTCAATAGTCTTATCTGGCCTCTATACCTCCATTGCCTCTGGTCTTTTCTCAAGCTACTAAACTTTTGATGTGAGAACCAAAAGTTCTAATACTAAGGTAGGCAAGGTTACTCAGAGGGGAGGGGTGAATCAGGAACCAATAAAACTTGTTATTACTTCACAAATTAATTCTTCATATAATATTATGATCTAATTGCATGCATGAAAGCATTAAAAAATTCATAACACTTTGACACAAGATATGGTGACCTAGAAACCTTCCAAATAGAAAGTAAAATTGGGGTGGGATAGATACCTATAAGCTCTAGTACTGTAGTATAAAGTTAACCTATTAAGGCTCACAATTGACCACTTTTGGTGATCTGCCTTATTAGGAGCAATAAGGGTTGTGAGGTCCACCTATTATGCACTTGGTTAGGAGATTTAGCAAACATTGTAAATTTTACCCTATTAAAATATTTGACTGATGCACTTGCTAGGATGAACCGGTGGTTGATCTCTAATTTGCAATTCTAATTTTTTGGTTGAGATTCCTTGTATTGCAATGATCACCTAACTATGATAGATAAATATTTGTTTTCCCTTATACTACTTGTAGCCTTCTTTAATTTGCACTTATGTTCATCATATACTCTTTACATTCATACTTGGATATGATAAAATGCATTACTTATATACCAATCCAAATCATAACTTTTTAGATTTGACTATAATACCAATTTCATCATAATTCACAAATTCAGCCCAGCTACTATAACTTGATTTTTGAAGACAAACTCGGTAATGTTCTGATATACAAAAAACATTATTAGCACTCAAAAATATTTTGCACTCAATTAAACGTGAAGCTCGATCCATACTAATCACTTCCAAGTAGCTTAAATTCAGTCAGCATTATGCGACCTATTGAACATTGTTAAACTTGGTAGATGCTTAATAATAGGTTGACACTGCATGACTCAGTCAACACTAGATTCACATTGTTAACACTGCGAGCTTGGTTAACACTACAGAGCTCAGTTAACACTACGATCTTCTTCGATTCCACTGAATATCTTGGTAGCCTCTGCTACACTCAGTTTGCACTGTACATTGTTTATGATGCTCAATAAACACTATGTAGCTCAACAAACACTGCAAACTAACTCAAGTGCTTGGTAGATAATGTATCTTGACTACTTGGTTAACACTGCAAACTAAATGATAATCTTGGTAGCAACTATAGAGCTCGGTAGTAATGTAACTATTTTGAATAAGTGTTGAGTCACTGATAGAAAAATTAACTTTAATGTCAATAGTACCAAGACCAAAAGAAAAAAGATGTTATTGGAACAAAGTGCATTTTCAAGAATAAGTTGAATGAAAATGGTGAAGTAACAAGTAACAAAGCAAGACTATTATGCAAAGGATATGCTCAAGAAGAAGGAGTTGACTATGCATAAACTTTCACTCATGCGGCAAGACTTGAAGGAGTCAGAACTCTACGTGCATGCTCAATCTACAAGAATTTCAAGGTGTATCAGATGGATGTAAAATATGCATTTTTGAATGGTTTACTTGAGGAAGAAGTGTACATTGAACAACCTAAGGGATTTGTAGATTGAGACAAAAAGAAAATGGTATCTAAACTGAACAAAGCTTTGTATGGATTGAAACAAGCCCCAAGATCATGGTATGAAAGACTACATAATTACTTAGTGAAGATTGGTTTTGAAAATACAAATGATAATAGTAACCTATATATGAGGACTAGAAATAACAATGAATTACTCCTATCCAAAATCTAGGTTGATGATATTATATTAGGAGGAAAAGGTGCATTATGCAAATCATTTTTTGATGAAATGAAGAAGGAATTGAGCTATGTTTGGAGAAATCAAATTCTTTTTTGGATTGAAAGTATATCAAATGAAGTTTGGTATTTTTATTACTCAGTCCAAATATATCAAGGAGAAACTAAAAACTTTTGGAATGGAAGAATCAAGACTAGTGAGCACACCTATGTCTAGAAGACATAAGTTATCTAAAAATGACGAATCTACTAATGTGATCCAAACACTATACATATCAATGATTGGAAAATTGCAATATGTTGTTCATAGTAGACCTAACATTGCATTAGCAGTTGGGATAGTTGCTAGATTTTAAGAAAAATCTAAAGAGAATCACATGTTGGTAGTGAAAAGGATATTAAGATATCTGAAAGATACAAAAGATTATAGATTGTATTACAAAATAAGTGATAGGTTTGAACTGAAGATATTCACTAACTTTAATTGGGCTAGAAATATTCATGACAAAAAATACACTAGTGGAGGTACATTCTTTCGAGCAAAGAGATTAGATTCTTGGACAAGAAAGAAACACAATTGTATTTCCCAATCAATAGCTAAAGTTGAATATGTGGTTGCTACAGTGAATTGTTCACACATTATGTAGATCAAGCAATTGCTAAAAGGAATGAAAGAAGAAATTACAAATCTAGTGGTTATCTATTGTGATAACACAAGTGTTGTCAACATATCAAATAATCCAATTATGCACACTAAGACCAAGCACATTGCTATCAAGTATCACTACTTGAGAGAAATAGTTCAAGACAAAGAAGTGAAGTTAGAATATGTACACCCCAAATAATAAATTACAGACATATTCACTAAAGCCTTACCTAACAATGCTCGTAAATATCTTAGACATAAATTAGGAGTGATTCCCCTTAGCAAAGAAACTTAAGGAGAAAAGGTGCATTGCATCAAATGTGCTAATCAAAATATCATACACATTGATGAATGCAGTTCTACTTTAGGAGATGCCTAAGGTAGT
Source organism: Cupressus sempervirens (assembly GCA_028749045.1). Classification (NCBI taxonomy): domain Eukaryota; kingdom Viridiplantae; phylum Streptophyta; class Pinopsida; order Cupressales; family Cupressaceae; genus Cupressus; species Cupressus sempervirens. Next base: position 548,754,648 of record CM053789.1, read on the forward strand.
GAAGTTAAGAATAAGACCAACATAATAGATTAGTCATAAATAGATGATAGAAATCACCCAAAGATGCAAATATCTACATGACCCAAATGTATGAAGTAATTGAAACCAAGAATGATAAGTATCTTTGGCATTGTTGTCAAAGAGGGAGAGATGTATTAAAAGAAGAATAATTAAAGAGGGAGAGAATTACCAAAGAAATAGATAAAGCTCAGAGGGAGAGAATAATGATAGAGGAAGAGCTTTTGAAATTGTAGAGATGAGAATCAAAATTAAACTAAAGATATTGTTCACTCATGTTTTGGATTGCATGGTAACAAAGAGGGAGATTGTATTCCTGTAATGCAACATATTTGATGTATTGAAAGTAATATTGTAAGATGTATTGAGGAATTTCCATCAATGCCAAAGAGGGAGACTATCAAAAACTACAATTGGAACAATTATTATTTTCTCATTAATGCCAAATCTACTAATGAGACATTTTTCTATTTGATCTAAATGTCATATCTATTTTAATTAATGAAGAGGATTTGAAAAGTTACTCATAACAATAGCACCTAGAGGAAAGATTGAGTTATAAAAAGGAAGTTACAATGGACAATTAATTAGTTAGACTTTGGTAAGATAGTGTGATTGTTTATATCATATTAATGTTCAAGTCTTTGAAATAAAAGTCAAGATATATCACAGTGCTAATTGAGTTTGAGCAACTTGGAAGTGATTAGTATGGACCGAGCTTCAAGTTCAACCAAATGCCAAAGATTGCCAAGCACTGAATTTTTTTTGTGTATTAGAACATCACCGAGTTTGACTTCTAAACCTGAGTTACAACAGTTGGGCTAACTTTGTGAATTATGATGAAATTGGTATTATAGGTGACTCCAGTAAGTTGTTATTTGGATTGGTATATATGTAATGCATTATATCACATCCAAGTATGTATAGAAGAAGATTATGATGTACATGAGTCTGAATTGAAGAAGGCTACAAGTAATATAAGGGACAACAAAGATTTATCTATCATAGTTAGGTGATCATTTCAATACAAGGAATCTCATTCAACAAATCAAAGTTGTAGATCAGAGATCAACTATTGGTTCATCCTAATAGGTACATCAATCAAATCCTTTAATAGGGTAGGCTCAACAGTCTTTTGCTAAATCTCTTAACCGAGTGCATACTTCATTGTATGTTTGTAAATCCTTTAACAAGGTGGAACTCACAATCCTTATTGCTCCTAGTAGGGCAGATCACCAGAAGTGGTCAATTGTAAGCCTTAATAGGTTAACTTTATACTGCAGTACTAAAGCTTGTGGGTATCATCCCCACCCTAGTGTTACTTTCTAATTGGAAGGTCTTTGGGTTACCATATCTTGTGTCAAAGTGTTATGAATGTTTTATTTCTTTCATTCTTTCATGCATACAATTAGATCAGAATATTATATGAAGGATTAATTGGTGAAGTAAGATAAAATTATATTGGTTCCTAATTCACCACCCCCCCCTCTTAGTAACCTTTTCTACCTTATATTTCCAACAATTGGTATCAGACCTATTGGTTCTCACTTTAGAAATTTAATGGCTTGAGATAAGATCAAAGGCAATAAAGGTATACAGGTTAGATAAGTCTATTGAGAATGAAAAGTTGGATCTAGAATTGGTCATTGGACAACTGAAGAAAGCAAAGGAAAAACTTTGTCAATCATTAAAAAGAAAGAAACGTCTTGCAATACAAATGGATGACAATCTCTACATTGAGAGTAAAATTGAAGACTTATGTCCAGAAAGAAATTTAGATAAAGATGATGCAGTAATCAAAGACCTATTGGAGAAGAATTCCAATCTTCAAGAAGAAATGATAAAGCTAAAAAGAGAGAAACAAATCCAATCAATTAGATTATGTGAAGTTATAGAAGAAAAATAAAAATCCAAAGAAGTGATAGAAGAAAAGGACAATGAAATTCAACAACTATCCCTTCAGCAAGCAGACTTTATTGATCAACTCAATGATAAAAATCAAGAACTTATCAATCTAAGGATAGAGAATGAAAGACTGCATAATGATCTTAGTATTGAAAATTGAACCAATGAAAGAATGATGAAATCTTAGGAAAGAATAAATCAATTGAATAAGAAAATTTAGTGTAGACACAAAGGAAAAGTTGGATTAGGATATAAAAAAGAAGGTGAATCATCTCAGCAAGGAGCTCAAAAGAACAAAAGGCCTACTTGCAATCATTGTGGTAAGATAGGTCATACATCAAACAAATGCTAGAGCAATGGTAAAACAAAATTCAATGGAATGTTTTAGTTGCAACAAGCATGGTCATAGATCAAGTGAATGCATAGAGAAATCTAAGTTTGAAGGAAAGTATCACAATTACAAGAAACAAGGACACAAATCTTCAGAGTGCAAAACCAAGAAGTGGAACCCATCAGAACAAATTGTGAAAGCAATATTTGAATGGGATTACTACACATGGTGTAGATGTCACTATTGTGGTGAATTTGGACACATTGGAAAAAACTATGTGAATAATCATATTAGGAAATGAGATACTACAAAGAGATGTTTTATTTGTACAGAACTTGGACATCTAGTCAAGAATTGCATGAACACAGGAAGAATTGAAGATGAAAAGAAAACCAAAGTTGATAATATCATAAAATGAATTAGGCAGAAATGGGTTCCAAAATCTCTAGAGAATGCAAGCCAAAATCATGAAGTGAATGACACCCTAGTCAATGAGTTGGGTGGTACAATCATTTCAACTTAGTTCCCTATGGAGATTAGTGGAACTGTGATTAAGAAGTCATCTAACATCGGTTCCATCTAGCAAGTAGAATGATCCTATCAACATTCAAGATGCACAAGGATCACCGGGTGATAATAATAAATTCAAGACCTTGTCAAGCAAGGTTGAGATACACTAAAACACTAGATGTAGATGTTGATTTTTTGGTGACTCTACCAAGCTATGAATGTCTTCCGAGCATTAAAAGCCAAAATGAGTGAAGGATAGTCTATTGCTGAGCAAGTATGACGTACAAATAATTAATGGTGATTGAAAATGCAAATTTTATTAAAAGGAAGGAATCAAATGCATTATTTCACTGCAAATTTCTAGAGTTATTTGTGAAGAACGAATTCAGAGCCCTCAAGCAATTTGAGTATTTGTTGTTGAAGATGTCTCACATTTCCAAAAATTCTACCAAGAAATGGCATCATCAAGTAGCAAAATCAAGAAAGGTTTTGAAATGTTAGTCTGTGGAGTCGATTGCAAGGCACCTACATTCAAGTTGAGTTTGGCAATTGTAGAGGCACTCGACTCAGCTAGTGCATAGTCTTAAATTCTTCCCAAGGTATTACTCGTGCATGCCATCCATTCATTTTACCATTATTCTATTCAAGAACTCAGAACATATATTTCACATATGCCAAGGGATTTTCAAGTTAAATGGATTAGACTTATCCTAAGTTATGTTCATAATGGGCAATTATGTTTGGACAAACCCATTAAGATTACAAAGAAAATGATCCATAGAATCATTGGACTACCAATGTTAAACAAAGAAAAGATGGCCAAAACCCTAGGTCAGGTTGAATTGGCTAAGAGAACTCTTGCTGACTGGGATGGAAGAGGCATGAAGCATAATGGCGTAACAAAAATGGACTTGAAGTTTGACATACATGTGATTGCTCACAAAATTTACTGCTCTATTCAGTTGAACAACTTGTCATGTGAAGTTGTTGATCTTGCATACAAGTGGTGAAGAATAATCTATCCTTCAACCTTGTCAAGTTGTTGTTGAACCAATTCATCAAGAACATGGAGAACATCAAAGTGTCAAAGAATAATCCATGTAAGTTCAATTCCCTTTTGACATGTCTATTTTTCTTTGTTCAAAAAAAATTCCCTTCCAAAGGTTCAGTAGTATGGAGGAAGAATGTTCTAGTTTTATATCAAATCAATGAATATATAGCAAAAATGGGTGAGAATTTTGATAGCATCATGGATAATTATTTTGAAACATTCAAAGAAAATATGAAAAATAGATTTAGGATACCCTAGAAACTTGTGGAAGACTATGTGCAAGATATTTGTTTCATGGTTGATTGTGACAAAGTATAAATTCAAGTAGTCATACCTAGAGTGGCATGGGTTAAGCCTTTGGAATATGAGGTTAACATTGATGACACTAAAATATCATTGAAGCTCTATTTAATGAGCCTATGGATCCAAAATTCACCTATTTCAGAACATATGATGAAGAAAAGGCAAGAACTGAACTTGAGATCAAGCTACCTCAAGTAGTGAACAAAGGAAGGAAGAGGATAGAAAATTTAATGAAAAAAACAAAGCAAGAAACTTATACTCTCATGATGATAGAAGGCAAAGGAGATGATGTAAAATGCAATGATGAAGAGAATGAAGCAAAGGAATCAAAATCTGAGGAAGAGCCTCCCAAGAAGGGAAAGGTCATTATAAGAAAACCTACCAAATCCTCCCCTATTGTATTTACAAGAAAATCCAAAAGGAAGCTGAAGTCAGGTGAAGATCAAGCCAAACAGATTATCTTCAAAAGATCTGCACCTACTCTCTAGGAAAAATTAAAGAGGATGGAAGAAGGAACTGGCATGGCATGTTTTAAGTTTCTCAAGTATGTGGCAATGAATGAAAAAGAGAAAAGGCAGATTGAGGATACTCTTGTGACTAAATTGGGTAGATGGAAGTACTCAATAGAGGAGCTCTCACAAAAAATTCCTAATGAACTCATGAAGGTAGTGAAACTTAGATGAGAAAATGCAAAGAAAACTATCAAGGATATCTTTGAATAGACTTTGAGGCAACTCATATTGAGTCTTAGTGAGAAGGAAGTGAAGGAATCCTTGAAGAAAAATGAGAAGTTTACTCTCAAGTTAAACACATGTATGATATTGCTGAAGGATATTGAATCTATGGTGAAGACAACTACTACTACGTGGAAAAACATCTATTTGTTGCACAAACCTAGTGACTTTGTTGTGCACATTGATGACAAATATGGTGAAGATGAGGAAGAAGATGTAGAAATAAAAAATGATGAAATAGATGATGAGTAGGAAGAATAGGAAGGTACTGGAGAAAGCCTTCTAGAGATACAAAGCATTGAGGAATCTGATGTAGAAAAGGTTGCAGCTTAGATTGTGACTTTATTTCCTCACTCTTCAAGAAGATCTTTGGTGCAATCTAGCTCAGAGATAGATTCTACTGAGTTGGTTTTGGATACCACTACTACACCAAGCACACAACCAAGCTCTAGATCTATTTTTTTGAGTGTTACATTGACTAAAGTTCCCAGCACTTCATCTTTCGAGCAGCAAGTTCCTCCATCATCAGGCTTGACTGAGCAACAGCAAGGTATTTTTTTTGTTAGTACTATTTCTACATTTATTGTTGTTCCATTTGTTTCTATAATTGTTTCTATTCCAAATGTATCCATAGCAAGTGCAATGAAAATTGACAATCAGTCTCAACCAAGCACTAGAGTTTTGAATAAGGGTAAAGAAATTATTTCTACAATTCTAAAAGAAAAGGGTAAAGAAGAGGAAATTATTGATTTGGATGAGGATATATGTATTCCAAATTGGGATATCTCTACCCTCACCCTTCGCCAAATGGATATCCTAGGAGAACTATTAAAAAAAAGAGCTAAGTAACAAAAGCTTAGAGAAGAGAAGAAGAAGAAAAATCAAGTCCTTAAGGAAATAAAGAGCATATTTGTTGATGCTCTAAGTAATGAGGTTGGTAGTACACAACCTATTCTTGATCAACTAACTAAAATTGTTCACAAATTCAATGAAGATTAGAATGGATAGGAAAAATTGTTGCAAAGAAAAGGGTAAAGAAGAGGAACAAATGGATCTGGATGAAGATATAGTTATTCCAAATTGGAATATCTCTACCCTCACCCCTGGACAAATAGATACCCTAGGAGAACTATTAAAGAAGAGAGCTAAGCAACAAAAGATTAGAGAAGAAAAGAAGAAGAAGAAGAAAAATCAAGTCCTTGAGGACATAAAAAGCATATTTGTTGATGCTCTAAGTATTGAGGTTGGTAGTACACAACCTTTTCTTGATCAGCTAACTGAAATTGTCCACAAATTCAATGAAGATCAAAATGGACAGGAAAAACTACTGCAAAGAGCTGAAAGAAAATTTGAGAATAGAGTATTGGAGCAAGTTGAATAGAAAATTGCAATAGATCACATAGATTTATCTACCATTCTTATTTCACTAGAAACATTTGTTAATAATGTTATTTCATTATTTGTCAAATTGAATGACACATCTATCTTCACAAAGGAGATCAAGGATAAACTATCCAAGATAGATGAAGATATGAAGGAAAGTGCACACCAGTTGTCACTTGACCCAAGTTATAGTTTTGCACACTTCACAATATCTGACAAATCTATAGGAAAAATTATTAAGGGAAGAAGCTAGTCAGGGCCACACTTGCAAAAATTTAGGGCATGATTCTTCCAAACATGAATGTATTGCACAAGCACATTGCACATGCAAAGACTCTCATCCATGACAACAACTTCTCCATAGCTAACCACATGATGGAATTATCAGCAAAAGTTTAGATTGCCTTGCATGCAAGCAAGGTATTACAAGAGAATTGGGACAAGACTATGGTACTGATTTTGAAGGTACATTATAATTTCTTGTCACATTTTGGTATTAACATATAGATATTATACACCTTTGGAATTTATGTCAAAGGGGGATAAGTAAATATGTTTAATATAAAAGGGGGAGAAGATATAAGATATTGTATTATTGTATAAAGAAGAAGATATTGTAAAAGGAGAAGTATATTGTACTCTAGATATATGTATGTAGGAGATATATATATGTATGGGGGAGTAGTATATTATTATGTAGATACTTGTATAGATAACCAGAAATATCTTTACAAGAGTAATTTTGAAAAATCAAAAAAATAGAGTATGTTACTGAGCTACAGCTACAGGAAGTCAAAACCAAGTTGAAGACTCGGAATGATAAAGGAATTTTTTGACTTATAGCTTTTGAATACTCAGATTTTTGGTTTGATAAGTGTTTTTATCACTAGTGCCAAAGGGGGAGATTTTTGACATTAAGGTCAATTTGTCTATCTGTGACTCAACACTTAGTCAAATGGTTACATTGCTACTAAGCTTATCAGTCACTTAGTAGTGTTAACCAACTATTTTAGTTGCTCTTGAGCCAAGTAGTTAGAATGCAGTGTCTACTGAGAACCTAAGTCAATTTACATCATTTTCCAAGCCACATAGTGTTTACCAAGCTTCAAAGACTATGAACAGTGCAAACTGAGCGTAGCAAAGGCTGCCGAGCTATTTAGCAGAAGTAAAGAAGATTGTAGTCTTAACTAAGCTCTGTTATGTTAACCAAGTTCTACTATATCTACTAAGCTCACAATGTTAACAATGTGAATCTAGTGTTGATTGAGTCATACAGTGTCTACCAAGTTATTCAACAGCTACCGAGTTTGTAAGTGTTCACTAAGTTACACAGTGTTGATCGAGTTTGAGCTAGTTGGAAATGATTAGTATGGATTGAGTTTCAAGTTCAATAGAGTGCCAAATATTTTTGAGTGTTGACAGTGTTTTTCATGTATTAGAACATCACCAAGTTTGTCTTCTAAACCCAAGTTACAGCAATTGGGTCGACTTTGTGAATTATGATGAAATTGGTATTGTAGCCAACTCTAGTGAGTTTTTATTTGGATTGGTATAAATGTAATGCATTGTATCATATCCAAGTATGTATAGAAGAAGATTATGATGTACATGAGTGTGAATTGAAGAAGGCTACAAGAAGTATATAGGACAACAGATATTTATCTATCGCAGTCAGGTGATCATTGTAATACAAGGAATCTCATTCAACAAATCAAAGTTGCAGATCAGAGATCATCCACTGGTTCATCCTAATAGGTACATCAATCAAAGCCTTTAACAAGGTAGACTTAATATTCTTTTTCTAAATCTCTTAACTGAGTGCGTACTTCATTATATGTTTGTAAATCCTTTAACATGGTGGAACTCATAGTCCTTATTGCTCCTAACAGGGCAAATCACTAGAAGTGGTCAATTGTAAGCCTTAACATCTTAACTTTATACTATAGTACTAAATCTTGTGGGTATCATCCCCACCCCTACTTTACTTTCTAAATGGAAGGTTTTTGGGTCACCATATCTTGTGTCAAAGTGTTATGAATGTTTTATTTCTTTCATTCTTTCATGCATACAATTAGATTAGAATATTATATGAAGGATTAATTGGTGAAGTAAGATAAAGTTCTATTGGTTCCTAATTCACCCCTCCCCTCTCAGTAACCTTGCCTAATATTTCCAACAACTATGATCCTATCAACCGAACCAACAATCAAGCCTACCACATAATCGATCTGACAAACGCTCTCTAAAATACCAAAAGACACTAAAAGAAAGTAATAATGGATGAAAATAGTTGTTGGCTCGCACTGTTAAGTGAGTATTTTGTTTTTTCTTTTTTTCTCTTTGATCATGTTCCTATTCCACTCGATTATATAAATTGATCTATGAGAGTGGTCAGGATGGTTCATGGTAGTCTTTTGCTTTTTTGTCTATTGAATGTCCCTTTGACAGTTTGGGGCATCTATATATGCCTCAGGAGGGATAAGATCATAAATGTTTTCATTGTGCTTGTTTACACAAAAGGCTTGCATTTGCGCTCTGGCCCCTTATTCCATGATTCATTGCATTCTATTTTTCTATATCAAAACAAAGCTCCTTTGACATATCATGTACTTTATGAAAGAAAAAATGTCCTCACCTCATACTAATTGGTCCTCATCTCATCTCCTTTTCCTTCTAATGTCCATCTCATCCACCACCACTATGGTCTCCTACTCTAATACACCAAAAACATCCTCATCTTGCATTCCTACATATGTCAAAAGTCCAAGAAAGCCCAATATAATACATATATACACATCAAATTCACATCATTTTCCATTTCATTCATTTTATGAGAAAAGCATGTGGAAAAAAAGATATCATTTTCTAAGCATAACATGGGATAAACCAAAGCATGATGTCATCATATAAAGTCAACAAAGAAAAACATAAATGCATCCATAATAATCATGTGCATAGTACATCTCATATAGTCATAATATAGATGCATATCATAAATGTCTTGAAAAAGTATCAAAGTACATGATCATGGTTTACATCAATACTAACCACCCATAGGCATGAACCATGTAAGAGCATATCAAAATATAAAATGAACCTTTGCATAAGAGCATGTGTGTGTCAACATGTGTTATCTCTAGCCTTGAGGCCTCTTTCTAACCTCAATGATGGCCACTCGCCACTATGTGGTGGCTTCATCAATCCTATCACTTATCTGCTACTCTGAGTCCTCTATGTTTGTTGAGACTATAATCTTGATGCCTAGTAGCTCTCTACCCTCCACTCCTGGATAAATGCCATCTCATAATGAGTCTTCCAGTATTGTGCCTCTACATATGCCTCACCCACTATATCAGCTACTTCCTAAATGGATACATCCTTAATACTACTAATGAAGTCTCAGAATTCCTATGCTTCTCTCCATGCCATGTGTATTGTTATATCCCTCTCTACTATAGCTTGGTCATGCTCAACCCTCAACTACTCAATCTCTATTGTAAATTTTGCCTGCTCTCAATCCCAAGTTTTTTGGCACTCCTCTAACTCACTTTCGATCCATCTAATCACTCCAATCATTCAAACCTTTGGCTCTCTATGACCTATCTATGTTGGTAGTGGCATCTCCTCTAGGGCATCTAAAGAACCTTCATCTATATCTATCACTAGGGAATCCATACCTATGTCCTCATCCCTATTGGACTCACTCCCATCCTCACTATCATCCCCTCCATCTTCACCCCCACTGTCTCCACCCTCCTCATCATGATATTTACCCCCACTGTCCCCACCCTCCTTCTTATCATCTCCCCCTCATAATTTCCCTCCTCATCCTCATCATCCCCTCCCTCTTCATCTATCTCCTCCTCCCCATCCCCCCTATCCTCCTCATCCTCCTCATCCTCAGCCTCCTTCCCTCTATCCTGGTCTATTTGTGGTCTGACCCTCAATACTGGAACCACTAGATATATCAAAGGCCTCAATTGGTGCTATGAAAACCATCTATCATATGAGGGCATTGTACCTACATCCATATCATTTTTCACCACTCATCATAGTCTAGGATGTAACTCCTCTACCTATGCATATGCTACCTAAATCCTAATGGGTACTCCCTGACCTCTACTCTCAATTGGGAAAATAGTGTGAATCTTGTAGGAACATCCTATCTCTCCCCAAACTATCATCGTACTCTCTCTAGAAAATACATCTCGATGACCAAATTCCCAATGACGATATGCCCAATCAAGTACCACTCCAGTCTACAGTATGGTAGGTGGATCTCATCATCCTCCCACCTAGGGAAATATCTGTATGGACTCCATATGAATTGTGTCAAGGTATCTAGCTAATGTCTATAGTATAATGTGTATCCCAAGGGTCCCTTTTCTAGTGCTCCTCCATAGCTATACAAATACAACGTGTCCTTAACTAGATCTCTCTCTACTAGAGGCTTGAATACTATTATGTTCTCATATGCCCATATCTATAGTAATGGGATCCCAATATTTAATGGCAACCCTCCTCTATAGGAAATCTAGTGTAGGTGATAATATTGCATCCCTAATATGCATGGCTCCCACGCAGACATCATCCCATCCATCAGCATCTACTCCAAGACCCTACTCCATCCTACTGGGAACCCATGCCCTCTCCTATCTAAAACCACTAATACCCCATCACCCAACATATCACTTCTATGAAGTGGTCATGTCAAGCTACTAGCACGTCCCATCTGATCTCCTAATCTCTAATCCCTAACTTTGCATCCCCACATCCAAACATCTAATGTAGCACAGCTTGCCCTATCGTGGGGTCACACATTTCCAACTCCCTATGCATAAGAATCTAAAGGATGTGTCATACATCATCCAAGGTCATAGTTGCCTCTCTAGTAGGTAGGTGAAAGGAACTCATTTCCAAGTTCCATCTCTTTTCTAGTGTTATCACCAAATCCCTCTTCCCCCTAATCTTAGGCATAAATGTAATATTGTATAGCTTGAGCCTAGCTAGTATATCTTGCTTAATGGAAATCATCCTATGAAATAATGATAGGCTTGGTGGCTTATGTCCCCTTGTCCTCAACAAGGGAAGGTCCTCCAGCATGATCATATACCTTGTGTCAACTTTCTATGGGTTTCTATGTTGTTGACCAAGTTTGACCTAAGAAGTTTGACTAAATTTGACTTGGTTGACCTAAATTTTGACCTCTTCTAAAGGTTTTGAGCCTATACACAAATTTTCCTTATTTTCATCATCTGGCAAGCTAAAGTGTACAATTGGGCTTACCAATTGTGCCCATGGAACACTTGGTGATGCTAATTGCACCCTTGGCACACTTAGTGATGCCAACTACACCATTGGTATACATCAGTGCATTTTTGGCACACTTGGGGTAATATGGCACCTAGAATTTCCCCTAGGACCCTCTTTGACCCATGTTTGACCCCTATTTGACCTAGAAAAGCATGAAATACATAATGAAGCTTTGACGTACTCATTGATGGTCCTACATCTTCCCGTTGTTAGTAGCTATGCACTCGTTCTCCATGATGATGTTCCCTTGGTATCCTATCCATCTTCCTTGCTCCAGAGATCTTTCCTTCCAAATGAGAGGGTAAAAATGACCTCCAAACCCCTCTCCAAGACCTTTTACAACTCTTTTTCTTCCTAGATGGACATACAAGAGGCCCCTTTTTTATTGGTCATGATCATTTTTGCACTCTAGACCCCATAACTATTGTGTTTGAGCTTCGATTCTCAATCTGTCAGTTGTTATGGATTTGTCTCTTCAGTGTCGACAAATTGACCTATCATTTACATTTTTTGGTTAATTTCTTGAGGGAGCACCCATTTATACCACCCCTATTGAGGCATGGTTTTGTGGCTTTTTTGTCATTTATTCTTTGACACAACTATCTAAATTGTATTGTATCAAAGAGGGGAAAATGTAGAATGTCTTCTATTTCATCACATTTTCATACTAACACATCCCATTTCATCATTTCACTAATTCTGATCTTGTGGCTAACTTGATCATCATTCAAGCATATTTAGACATTTTCTTCATCATTCAGAACCCCTTTTCAAATCAACTACTAATCATTTCAGAATCAGTTCTTGCTTGAACTAACTCTAAATCATTTCAACATCATCAGAATCTTGTTTAATCAACCCTAAACCATCCCAAATTAAACCTAAACCATTCTGATTCAACCTTAATCAATTTGAAACATGCCAAACATCCCTAATCAATGATCATTTATCCAGTCCTAGGAATTGTTGTATCCCTCAATGTCTTGTTAATCTATCAAATCTGTCAAATCCCTCCTTAGCACCATCATGTCCCTTAGTGCTAGACTAACCTATCATTTTTATCATGTGATCATCAACATTTCTAAGTCCCTCAGTGCCAGATCATGGCCATATCCAATCACTTTAATAACATTGACGATGTTTATTGATGTTATTATGATCAATCTTATCAATCAAAATTGATCTTGTAGCATTTATAATGTTTTATAAATGTCACATGTCCTTAATCCATGTCATATGTCCTTGACATGTCATTAATCATAATCATCCAATCAATTTGATCTTGGCTTTGATCTACCCACCATCATTCTAGTCAATCTGCATAATCATCACAATTCATTGAAAGGGTAATCCTACATTTATTTCATCAAATTGGCCAATCATTTACTAATTTGTCCTATAGGATTAAATAACCCATAACCTATTCCTATGTCATTTCAATCATTTTGTTTATCCCACCTTACTAATTATTCTTATTGACTAATGTTCTCAATTAATTAACATTTATTAATTAATTGATTCATTTTTGAAAATTATGGGAATTCTTAATTTCCTAATTCCTATTTTCCCATTTCTAATTTCTAATTTACTAATTTCCTTTTTTGTGGAATTATGAGTTTTTAATTCAAAATTCCACCCAGTCCTGACACATGGCCATAATGTGTCATAGATTCTCTTTCTACACATGGCTAATATGTGTCATATTTGGCATATACTCTTTCTTACATATTTCGCTAATAAGCCACACTTGTCATATATTCTTGTCTATACATGGCTATAATGTGTCATAAGCTTGTCATGGATTCTCTTCTACTTTTAGTCATGTTGACTCATATGCCTCAAAGGATCTTACATATGGAATATTATGTCATATTTGTCATTGTTAGTGTAAATAATTAGTTATTATTATACTTTACTTAAGTTTACTTAGGATAAATGCATTATTTTATTATTTATCATATAGACACCTAGGAGTATGCGTAGTTATATGAGTTGTCTTGTTGACAACACAAGAGTTTGCATAATCAGCTGAGTTGTTATGTAGACAACATAGTTGTTTGCACTCTAATTAAGCACATGGTGTCTACAACATCTCTTTATGAGATGCACCTATGTTAAGCTTATCCTCTCATCATCACACTAACTTATGTGCTCAATGGAGGATAATCCACTCTTGGTGGATATGTGCTTAGTTGTGAGGCTTATCACTTTGCTAACTCCTAGTCAATCTAGAGGCCTTTATATACAAGCACTTCTAGTGTGTATGTACACATATGATATTCTCATTATTGTTTTTCTGATCATCCATTATTGGTCCATATTGTGCTAGTGTTTGTGCTTCTTGATCTCGGTGTTATTTTTCCCTGAGGCAAATTCTTACATGGTATCAGAGCTGAGGGAGCTTCTCTTCACATAGCCATTGAAGACCATTTTAGCTTCACCTCTCAAAGGACCACAATTTAGATCCAGAGTATCTGCAGTTATTAGGAGTGTCTAGAGCCAAAGTGAACCTCACCATTGCATCTGAAGGATAGATTCAGTAAATTTTGACTATAAATTTGCCTATCCTAGGCCATAGTCAAATCCGAGGCAAAAAAAAATTGCAAACTAGAACCCGAAGGCTCAATTTGTGAAATTGGTATGATCTCTTTAGATCTATGCAATTAATTTTTCAGATTTGAGTATTTTTGCATCTTTGCATTTTTTCTTTTTAGATTTGCATTTAATTTCTGAAATTCTACAAAAAATTTGGCCTTTTAGGCCAGTAGGAGAGAATTTTTTTTGCATGAGAAGATTGGAGCTTGCTGGTGCAAATCAGATATTGGCATCATATTCAAAAGGTCAAAAAAACCCCAAATTGACTTTTGTTTCATCAAAATCAGACATTTGAGGTGAAATCTAGAGTCAATTGATTTTTGGAGGTGCGATAGTGGCGATTCAGGAAAAATAACTGCAAAGGTGATTTTCAAACAACAATATCTCCCTCATACGAACTCCTTTTTCCAATCAATTTTTTTTAGTTTTGGGGTAGAATTTTGTGATTTACACATTGGTGCAGGATGTTTGAGATCTCTATTCCTGAATTTTTCAACAAATCACAAATCTTAATTTTTGCAACTTTAAAGGCTTAGTTTAGGCTCATCTGGACACATATTCAAGTTCCATTTTTTTTTAAAGTTGTAATTTTTTATCTACTTTCCAGATCTGCAATCAGATTATAGGCTTGTGTGGAAAAAAAAATACCACTTTCAAAAATAGTTCCTTTTTTGCATTGTATTGCTTTTATCAAACTTCAAATTGTTGTATATTTGAGCTACATTGCTAAGTACCAGATTTGAACTCCAGAAGGAGGTTGTAAAAAATAAAATCAAAATTCCACTTTTGTCCATTTTGACAAGTGGCCTATTGTAAATGCACTACATATAAAGTGCTAAAAGCATTCATTTTGTGGGGAGGGGGGTGTGGGTTCCTTGATTGAGTGAAAAGGGGGGTGTGTCTTGTGTTCTTGTGTTTCCTTGATATTGTGCTCTTTCTTTTGCATTATGGGTTCTTTTTCAAAGTTAACACCATATAATTATGCTACTTGGAAAGAAAAGATAAAGGAACCATTAGTTGAAAAAGGTTTACTACATTATGTAATTGGTGCAACAAAGAAACCTGATGATGATGTTGATGAGTCTCATAAAGAAGACTGGGAATCAAAACAAGAAATGGCCCTAGGAACCTTGTTAAAGAATATCTCAAATCCTATCAAATACCACATCATGAACCTCAACAATCCAATAGAAGTTGGGATAAACTTGAAGCATTGTATGGGGTAGTAGATGAAGATATGGCCTACAACATTGAGGACAATCTTCTCAAATTGGATCCTAGGAATTTTGACACCATCAAAGACTATCTTACCCAAGTAGACATGTATAGGGCACAACTTAAGGATTGTGGTGAACTCATTAAGGATGGAAAGTTTATCAAACATGTGATGACTCATCTTCCTCTTTAATGTGTAGCTTTTGTTTCCAGATACAATACTCACAAGTTAACAATGGGTAGTGCCTTCACTAAGCCTTCATTCAAGTCATTTTTCAGGAATGTTGGTCTTAGAACATGAAAAGTTAGTGAGTATGGGAATTATCTAGTCTTCAAAGACCAAAGCCTTGGTATCCAATCAAGGGACTCAAGGTGGTAAAAATTCCAACAAGAAACAAAAGCAATAGAAGGCTAAGCCACAAGATGACACACATCAATCTTCCTCTACAAATCAATCTTCCTTTACACAAAAATCTTCTTCACAACAAGGCAAGTCTTTTTCCAAAAATAATAAGAAGGAGAACAACTTCAAAAAAAGGGAGTAGAAAACTTGTGCCTATTGTAAGAAAAATGGTCATGATGAACATGAGTGTAACGATAAGCAAATTGATGAGTTGCTAAACAAAAACACAAAATTGATGTACCAAATGCCTACAAGGATAAAGGATCTTCAACCACTTCAAAAGGTAAGGGGCAAGCTTTGGTAGCAATTACAAACAATTCTAAAGAATGGGTTCTTGATTCAGGAGCTACACATCATATGGGTGCTTCAACGGAGCATTTTTCCTCTTTGAAACCATCAAATGTACCTTATATCTATGTGAGAAATGACACACAAGTGGAAGTTGAAGGAAAAGTGAATGTTGAGTTGGACAATGGCATCTTTAAGGATGTTCTTCATGTTCCCAACCTTAGCACCAACCTTCTTTTAATATACCAAATAACTCACTATGGATGTGGCAACAAAGTGGAGTTCCTTCCTAATTTAGTTGTGGTGAAAAATCTAAAGGATGATTCTATGGTGGCAATTGGAAAGGCTAATCATGAGACAATACTTTATTCTTTTTATCATTTTGTGCCTAAGTCCACTTCCCTTGCCTTGTTGACCCACTCAAATTTACAAAGTAAACTGTGTCATGAGATAAATGCACATCTCAATTACCACTACCTTCAACAACTTAGCAACAAGGATATGGTCATTGATCTACCTCAAGTCAAGTATTTAGAGGGTGTATGTTCAAGTTGTAAAGCAAGCAAGCATCCCAAAGAGAAGTTTGACAAGGGAAAGTCTTGGAGAGCTACTATTATTCTTGAATTGGTTCATAGTGATGTAGCTGGCCCATTTCCAGTACCATCATTTGGAAAGGCTCGCTATGTTATCACTTTCATTGATGACTTTTCACGCTACACTTGGTTCTTCTTTCTTGCTCAAAAGAGTGAAGTGTTTGATAATTTTATCACCTTCAAAGCTCAAGTTGAGAAGCAATTAGGGAAAGCCACCAAGATTCTACAAATAGATAATGGAAGGGAATATGTGAACTCAAGGCTTATAGACTTTTGTACTCATGAGGGTATTGATCTTCAACATTCAATTGCATACACTCCACAACAAAATGGTGTTTTTGAATGGAAGAATAGAACCCTTAAGGAGATGACCACTTGTATGCTACAACATAAGTCTCTAGATCAAATTTTTTGGGTAGAAGCCATGTGTTATGCCAATTACATCCAAAATAGAAGTCCCCATAAGGC
This sequence comes from Cupressus sempervirens, assembly GCA_028749045.1. Lineage (NCBI taxonomy): Eukaryota > Viridiplantae > Streptophyta > Pinopsida > Cupressales > Cupressaceae > Cupressus > Cupressus sempervirens. The sequence continues at coordinate 548,771,758 of CM053789.1, forward strand.
CTTAGATGGAATTACACCTTTTGAGGCTTGGTGTGGAAGAAAACCAAGTGTAAAACACTTTACATTTTTTGGTTGTCCAACATGGGCAAGGATACCTCCACAAAGATGAAAGGCATTGGAACCTCAAAGAAAACCTTGTATATTTGTTGGATATCCTAACCACCTTAAGGCATACAAACTCATGGATCCAGAGACACATGAAATCTTTTTTGAGAGGAGTGTTAACCTTGAAGATTGTCCAAGTTTGGCTCCTTCAACTCCCTCCTCCTTTATAGAAAGTGATGATAGTGATGATAGTGACTTGGAAGATGATATTCCTTCAACTTTGACTTGCAGGACACCACCTTCGTAGGGTCCACAAATAGTTGAGGATATTCCTTCTTCTTCTTCCACTAGACCTCATTGGGCACAACAAACACTTGATTCAATAGGTTCATTGGTGGGGAATCCTTCAGATACTAGGAGGACAAGGTCACAACACAAATCATTTCCACATGCTTATACTGCCATTGCTTCTAATCCACAATCATTTAAGGAAGCATTAGGGGTTCCTGAATGGGACAAGGCCATGGAGGAAGAATACAACTCTTTAATGAAAAACAACAGTTGGGACTTAGTTCCTTTTCCTAAGGGAAGAAAGTTGGTTCGATGTAAGTGGATTTATTGGACCAAGTTTGCAGCAGATGGAAGTGTGGAACATAAAGCTAGACTTGTTGTCAAAGGTTTCTCACAAGTTCCTGGCATTGACTATACTGAGACCTTTGCACCGGTAGCTAAGATGAACTCCATTTGTTTGACATTAGCTATTATTGTAGCTCATGGTTGGGTTGTTCATAAGATGGATGTGAAGAGTGTGTTCTTGAATGGTGATCTTCTTGAGGAGATTTATATGGAGCAACCATAGGGGTTCATATAGGATTCTACTTTGGTTTGTAGATTGAAGAAGTCTATCTATGTTCTTAAGTAGGCTCCTCGGGCTTGGTATACCAAGATGGATTCATTTCTACTCTTAGCAGGATTCACCAAGCATCATTCAGATTCAAATATCTACATTATTTAGAGGGATGACTCACACTTGATACTCATGCTTTATGTAGATGACTTGATCATTACAGGAAGTACTTCATCCATCATTGCTAGTGTCAAGACTTCTTTGTAGGATAAATTTTCTATGATAGACTTGGGGTTACTTCATTATTTTCTTGGTATTGAGATCACACAATCTTCAGCTAGGATTACACTTTCACAACCCAAGTATGCTCTTGATTTACTTTCTCACTTTCACATGAGTGACTATAAGCCTACTCCTACTCCCTTTCTTTCAAGTGTTAAGTTAGAGGCCAAGTATTCCACTCCACATGTTGATGCTATATTGTACAGATAGTTGGTTGGGAGTCTTATCTACTTAACACATACATGCCTTGACATAGCTTTTGCAGTTGGCATGGTTTCTTGCTTCATGCAAGAGCCACATAAGCTTCATTGGAAGGCTTCTAAATGCATCTTTCATTACAGACAGGGTACACATACACAAGGGATACATTATGCAGTAGGTATTGGAATACAATTGGTTGGTTATATAGACTCGGAATATGTAGAGGATCTTGATTCTCACAAGTCTACTTCATGTTACATGTTTCACCTTGGTTCTAGCTCCCTTTGTTGGTAGAGTAAGAAGCAAAATACTATTGCTCTTTCTTCAACTGAGGCTGAGTATTGAGGAGTTGTCACTGCGGTTACAGAAGCTATTTGGTTACAACATATTCTAAAGGAGTTTGGATTTGACATACCTAAACCCATAGTCATCTATTGTGATAATCAAAGTGTTATTGACATCTCCAAACATCTAATTCAGCATCAGTAGACCAAACACATTGAGGTTCATATGTACTACATTAGAGAGTTGATACACAATCAGGTCATTGCATTGTAGTATTGTCCTATAGTAGAGCAAGTTGCAGATATCTTCACCAAACCCTTCACTGAGGTCAAGTATATTCATTTGTGAGATCTCTTGGGGATGTGAGATATTTTAGAAAGGGGAGTCCCTTGACTTCTCTCTCATCTTCTTTATTGTATTATTCTCCTTTTTGGGGGAGGGTTTTTCCCATGAGGTTTTCCCTCTTTCTCAATTTTTAGAGAGATTGTATTGCATTGCATCGCTAGAGCATTGCATTTGTACATAGATACCTAATATGGCCTAGTAGCCGAGACCCATCATGCATTTTCATCATAGCTTTTGTGAGCTTAAGTGCATTCCCATAAGTTGCACTTAAGGGGGGGTGTTAGTGTAAATAATTAATTATTATTACACTTTACTTAAGTTTACTTAGGATAAATGCATTATTTTATTATTTATCATATAGACAACTAGGAGTATGTGTAGTTATATGAGTTGTCTTGTTGACAACACAGGAGTTTGCATAATCAGTTGAGTTGTCATGTAGACAACCTAGTTGTTCACACTTTAATTAATCACATGGTGTCTACAACATCTCTTTACGAGATACACCTATGTTAAGCTTATCCTCTCTTCATCGCACTAACTTCTATGCTCAATGGAGGATAATCCATTTTTGGTGGACATGTGCTTAGTTGTGAGGCTTATCACTTTGTTAACTCCTAGTCAGTCTAGAGGCCTTTATATAAAGGCACTTCTAGTGTGTATGTAGACATATGATATTATCATTATTGTTATTCTAATCATCCATTATTGGTCCATATTGTGCTAGTGTTTGAGCTTCTTTATCTTGGTGTTATTTTTCCCTAAGGAAAAATTCTTACAGTCATAAATATTCCAAGTATTATTGTGCCAAATTGCACACTTTAAAGTGATAAATTTCCATCTCCTCTTTCATGTCTAACTTCTTACATTTTGGCTATAAATTGAGCCACTTTTCACCCATTTTCCTCTTAACCACACTTTTAGTGTTTTCTCAGTCATTCATCACAACATTTTGTCATTGTATTTTTCTTTCAATTGTAGGTATACTATAGGAAATTTCTACTACATCAACATCAACAATGGAGAAGAAAGAAGAACATGGAAACTACATTTGAAAGGGGGTTTTGATTGTTTTAAATCTCTTTGTTTTCAATGATTTTCATGGTAGATTAGAATAGTTAGCATATGTTATTTGAGTCTATGGTTGCTCATAGTATGTTATCTCACCTATTTTCTAGTCCTATAGAAAGAAAAATCAAAACCATAAGAAAAGAGATTTGTCAAAAGTTCAATGCTACAAATGTGACAAATTTGACATACTCACATGTATTGTCTAGAAAGAAAGAAAGCCCATGCCAACATATCTCAAGTCAAGGAAATTGAAAAATCTCTATTCTTCCTTGCCTTATCAAGTGAGATAAACACTAATAAGAATACTTGGATAATAGATTGTGTAGCATCTAGACACATAATAGGATTTAGAGACAAATTTGAAACCTTCAAAGAACATTAAACCATGAAGTCATTGTAGGGGATAACTCCACTTACCCCATGAAAGGAATTGGGACTTATTCAATTCAACTAAAAATTGGAGTTACTTTAGAACTAAAAGATGTTCTATTTGTACCAAGTATCAAGAGATATCTAGTCTCTATTTCAGGCCTAGTAGATCAAGGGTATTGCATCACCTTCCAAGAAGATAAGGTCTTATCTTTTCCTAGTAACTCAAATATTAAACATGAAATCTCTATTGGATTCAAAGAATTAAGTCTATATAAACTATGTAACACTCAAAATCTAGCCAAAAATCATGAGCTTATAAAGAACAATGAGATTTGGCATAGAGGACTAGGTCACCTACATTTCCATTCTCTACCTTCCATAGAGAATATTTTTAAAGGCAGAACCTAAAATATAAACATGAAGGAACATTTAAAGGATGTGCATTAGGAAAGAACTCCAAAACATTATTTTCTCATAGTGAACATAAATCAAACATGGTACTTGAACTCATTCATACTAACTTATGTGGACCAATATTAGTGCCTTTCCTAGGAGGATACGTGTATTATATCATCTTTGTCAATGATTATTTTAGGAAAACCTAGATCTACTACCTGAAACTAAAAGATCCTAATCAATTTCTATCTAAATTCAAAGAGTTTAAAGATTTAGTGAAAAATTAAACCGGGGAAAAAATTAAAATCCTAAAATTTGATAATGGAGGAGAATAGATTACAAAAAACTTCAAATAATTATGAAAATTTGTAGGGATTAAGAGGGAGTATACACTACCATATAATCCTCAATAGAATGGAGTGGCCAAAAGAAAGAATAGAACCATTATTGAAGCAACTAAGGTCATGATGCATGAGAAAAATCTTTATATAACATTCTGGGTTGAAGCTTACAATACTGCAATATACATTCAAAGCAAATGCCCTCATTCATTTCCAAAAAATGTAACACCTAAAGAAGTCTTCTCAAAAATAAAACCTGATCTAAGTCATCTAAGAATCTTTGGATGCCTTGTATAAATTCATATACCTAAAGAGAAAATAACTAAACTAGATCCCTTGGGACAGAAAGGTATATTTTTTGGCTATAGTCAATCTTCCAAAACCTACAGAGTATACACACTAGGATCAAGGTAATTGGAATTAGTAGAGATGTTAAGTTTGAAGAAGATGTTGCATATAAACACTTTAAAAATATAGAATAATCAAATTATGACCCCATCTCATAATTGGATGAAAGTTCTATGACTGAGAGGGAGAGTTGTGAAGAAGATCATGGACCCACAACCCCTAATCCTAAGTATGACTCCAATCCACTCAACAAGAAAAGACCATTATGGGAAAGGAAAAAGAATGAATAAACTAATGTGGCTCCTGATGAAATCTTTAGAGAAAATAAGAAGTCACTTATATTATGTTACTCATCTAAATGATCCCACCTAATTAAAACCCTCAGATGTTGAAAACAAATATTCAATTGTATATTATCATTGATGTTACACAAATGTCACACTCTAACCGAGCACAGCTAGTGTTAACCAAGCTCAGTTGTGCACTATGGAATTTTCTAGTATCAACCAAGCATATTATAGTATAAACCAAGTTAGGTTGATCAATGAAGAAATTTAGTGTTAACCGAGTTGGGTCAATCATCGAAGGAAGTTCAGTATTAACTAAGTGTTTAGTTTAGTGTTAGCTAACTGACAACATATTACTTTTTTTAACTATTTTTTTAATACAAGTTGACTAAATTTATGTTTATTGATGTTTTGAAAGGGTTTACAAGCCAAAATTTTCTATCTTATGATATATAAGAAAGGTCAAGTTGTGGGGATTAAAAGATGTATGAAGTTGAATAAAAGAGATGGATATGTAAGCAAAGACAAGGCAAAGTAGAAAGTTCGAAGGTTAAGCTACAAGGAAACATCTAATTAGGAAGGATCTAGACATTAAGCCACAAAAATGATCTGAATTTGTAAAGTCAGTTACTTCATCAATTGGGTCAAACTATTGTTTATTTCTAACCATTGTAGTGGTAAAGAAATATCTTAACAGAGTTGACTTAATAGACATTTTGTAAATCCTCTAACAAGGTAGCATTTCTTGATTGAAGTGTCTAAAGAGCTCTAACAAGACCACTCCTAATAGGGTGATTCAAATCCTCTAACAAGGTAACAATTAAACATGTGTTTTGTAACCTTTAACAAGGTTGGCTCCTAATAGGGCTCACTTTAGAAGAGTGAAATTTTGTAACTAGTTGCATTGGTGGTTTTTCCCAAATTGGGTTTCCATGTCAAATATTAGTGTCTCATGTGTTCATGTTATTTTCATAACACTTTATGTTTCTGCAACTAAGTTACTAAAGGTTAATACACATTAATATCTTAATATTTCTTTGTTAATCGAGTTACAGTGAGTATCTAGTTCTAACTGAGTAGAGCATGTATTTGGTTTAAGGAGTAAAAGTTTGTGTTGACATCTAAGGGACTTGGATTTGTTTTTGTGGTAACTAATTCACCCCTCCCCTCTCAGTTACTCCTCTTACATTTCCAAAAATTGGTATCAGAGCATTGGTGCTTGCAGGAAAAGGTTTTAAGGACCTAAGCTAAAGATCAGGATGCCTTACAAAAGGGAGATTCCTAAACTTAAGTGAGACAACTTTTTAGCATGACAAGAGATGATGAAGCTTCATATCAAGCATCAGTGATGATGGTGTATTCTATCTAGAGAACAAATATGTGGGACCACCCAATCATATGTCTATGGAGAATATCAAAGAAGAAAAGGAGCACAACATTATGATGATTGATATTGCATCTTCTTTGAACTATTCTGAATTTGATGAAGTCAAGGATTTTCCTACTACATTTGACATGTGGGAAAAACTAAAGAAAGTCTTTGGAGGTGACAAAAATCTAAAGAAAAAGCTAAGGAAGAAAGCTTAACATGAAAGTACGATTGATTTAAAATGAAAGAATGTAAGAACATCACCCACTACAATGAAAGGGTCAAGAAAAGTGCTAGTGCAATTAGAGCTTCAAGTGAAAAAATTGATGATGAAACACTAATCAGCAAGGTAATAAGAACTCATCTTCCTATTTATGCAATTAGATTTTTAGTTATTCAAGAGATAAGATGCAATCCTACACATGATCTAACCATAGATACTCTTGTGGGAAGATTGACTACTTTTGAGTTGGACAATTTTGATAATTATGCTCCTTCTTCTAAGAATCTTGAATCTGGATTCAAAGCTAAACTAACCCTTGGTAGAAAAAGAGGAAACTTAAAAGGAAAACAAGTTGAGAGTGAAGATGAAGAGAATTTAGATGAGGACCTTGAAGTTATTGAGGCTCTCCTAGCAAAAATTCCAACAAAGGAAAAAGGAAAATTCAGAGGAAAGATTCCATTTCTTTGTTCCTCATGTGAGGAATTTGGCCACATTGCAACTAAATGTCCAAACAAGGAAGATAAAGAAGAAAATAAGTTCAAAAAATTCAAAGGCAAGAAAGACTTCAAAAGCTACAAGTACTTCAGAGGCAAAGGTAAGAAATCATGTTACATTGCAAAAGATCTTGATAGTGATGATGATGAAGATGAAGTAGTTTATATTATTGTCAAAGATGAATCTGATGGTGAGAAAAATGAAAAAATGGCACTTATCTCTCATGTTATAAAAAATGATACATGGATCATAGATAGTGGATGTTCTCATAACATGACTAGTGATAAAATAAAATTTGAACATTTAAAACATTATGATGGTGGAAGTGTTATATTTGGGAACAATGAACCATGTTATGTAAACAGAAAAGGTATCATTGCATTGACTAATGAAATCAAATGTGAGAATGTTTATTGGGTTGAAGGATTAAGGCATAATCTACTCAGTGTAGCACAACTAAATAATATAGGATAAAAAGTTGAATTCATGAATGGGAAAGCCAAACTATTGGATGGAAATGGAAAACTGGAACTAGAAATCAGACTAAAGGTAATTTGTTTTTATCTAGATCTTAATGAAAGCTCTTGTTTATCATCTCAAGTTGAAGAAAATTTGTCTATGGCATAAAATAATGTGTCATGTTAACTTTGATAATCTAATCAACATAAGAAAGAATAACAGAGTAAGAGGCATACATTATCTAAAGAAACCTAAGATAAGAATGTGCAAACAATGTCAAATTGGCAAAATCAGTAAAAGAAGTTTCAAAAGTAAGTCCTATAACTCTGAAGATTTTTTGCAATTAGTTCACATAGGTCTCTATGGGCCAATTGGTGTAGAAATATACTATGGAGATGTATATTTCATTTTATTTCTTGATGATTACTCTAGAATGGTGATTGTGATGTTTTTAAAAGATAAGCCTAATTCTTTTCAAAATTTCAAATGGGATTTGGCTAGAATTGAGAAAGAAACACAAAAAAATTTGAAATGCCTGAGATCAGACAAAGGAGGAGAATTCATCTCAAATGAATTCAATGAGTTCTACAATGAAAGAGGAATCAAAAGATGGGTATCAACACCTAGAACTCTTGAACATAATGGAATAGCAAAGAGAAGGAATGAATCCATCATGGAATGTGCAAGAAGATTATTATCAGAAAAGAATGTTGCACTTAAGTACTGGAGAGAAGCAATCAACACAATAGTTCACACACTGAACCAAGTTCAATTGAAGAAAGGTACAAATAAAACACCTTATGAATTATGGTATGGATATAAACCTAATGTTTGTTATCTTAGAGTATTTAGAAGAAAATGTTTATATATATATATATATATATATATATATATATATATATATATATATATATATATATATATATATATATATATATATATATATCTTAAAAGAGGTAAGAAAAGGAAAGCTTGACACAGAGACTGATGAAGGAATATTCTTAGGGTACTCAAATAAAAGTTGGGTATACAAATGTCTAAATATTTCTACTTAAAAATTCATAGAAAGTGGATATGTGAAAATTGATGAGTTTGCTAAAAGAAATGAAGAATAGAGTAGCAAAGAGCTTGAGGATTATAGAAGGTTTTTATACTACAAAGAACCTTGAACCTTACCTTATAAGGTTAAAGCCAATCAGCAGCCAAATTCATCTAGCAACATATTGATAATTCAGCCTGATTCACAATTAGTTCAACCTGAGTTGCAGCCCCATGCAATACTGCAACCTGAGTCACAGGGAGTACTAGCTAAGCTACAACAATATCAACCAAAGGAACCTAAGAAAAAAGAGGAAAACCTTACAGAACCAAGTGAACCGAGTTCTAAGAAAAGAAAGAAAGATCTAAGGCTTGCAAAATATGTCAGAAGGCATCATACACCTGACCAAATAATTGGAGAAGAAACAGATGGCATACTGATAAGGAACAAACTAAAAGGTACATTTTTACTTAGTGAAGTTGAACCTAGCTATGTAAAAGATGCTTTAAAAGATGAGAATTGGATAAAAGCAATGAATGAAGAGATTGAGCAAATAGAAAAGAATAAAACATGGTCTCTTGTTCCGAGACCCAAGGATAAAAATGTAATTGGTACAAAATGGATATTCTAAAATAAAATGAATGAAAAAGGTGAAGTAACAAGAAACAAGGCAAGACTTGTCTACAAAGGTTGTGCTCAAGAAGAAGGTATTGATTATGGGTAAAAATTTTCCCCTATTGCAAGACTTGAAGGAGTGGGAACACTTATACCATATGCAAAAAAATAGGGATTCAAAATATATTAGATGGATGCCAAATAAAATTTCTTGAATGGGGTCTTGGAGGAAGAAGTCTACATTGATCAACTTGAAGGATTCATAGATCCAAGCCAAAAAGACATGGTGTGTAAACTTCACAAAGCCCTATATGGTTTTAAAAAAGTTGTTAGAGCATGGTATGAAAGACTTCATGGATACCTAGTAAAAATTGCTTTTGAAAAGACAAATGATAATAGCAATTTGTATATCAAGGAAGGACCTCAGGACATAATATTGCTTGTAAAAATACTTGTAGATGATATCTTATTCACTGGACATGAAAATTTATTCAAATCATTCTCTAAAGAAATGAGGAAAGAATTTGAAATGTCTATGTTTGGTGAAATCAAATTCTTTGTGGATCTACAAGTTAATCAGGTGAAAGATGGAATATTTATCACTCAATCAAAGTACATTAGGGAAAAATTGAAAGTATTTGGAATGGAATATTCCAAACTAGTTGATACGCCTATGTCAATTGGACATAAGCTCTCAAAGGATGATGAATCAAAGGAGGTAAACCAAACTTCTTATAGATCAATGATTGGTAAACTTTAGTATGTGGTTCACACAAGACCTGATATTGCATTGGCAATTAGAATAGTTGCAAGATGCTTTGCTAATCCTAAAGAAAATCACATGATGGAAGTCAAAAGTATCATGAGATATCTAAAAGGAATTGAGGACTATGGATTATAGTACAAGAAATAAGAAAATCATGAATTAAGAGCCTTCACTTATGTAGATTGGACAAGAAGCATTGATGACAAAAAAGTACTAGTGGAGGAGAATTCTTTCTTGGAAAGAGGCTGGTTTCTTGGACAAGTAAGAATCAGAATTATCTTTTCCAATTCACAGCAAAAGAAGAATGTGTTATTGTAGCAATTAATTATTGCAACATAATGTGGATCAAGCAATTGATGTCAAGAATAAAGGAAGAAATCAAGGAACCAGTAGTTATCTATTTTGATAACACAAGTGAAATCAACATATCCAAAAATCTAGTGATGCACTCTAAGACAAAACACATTGTAATCAAATATCATTTCCTAAGGGAATTGGTTCAAGATAAAGTGGTGAGATTGGAATATGTGAACACCAAGGAGTAGATAGCTAACATATTCACCAAGCCATTACCTAAGGATGCATTTTTGCATCTAAGAGTAAGCTAGAGGTCATTACCCTATCTGATGCTCACTAGAGTATAAATCAGTGATGCATCAACCAATTTCTATTCAAGATTTATCAAGTTGATGCAACATTCTCATAGCACATTGCATATGAATCAATACATCAGGTACATTGCAAATTCATTGAATGAAGTCTTTGGCATTTGATGTCAAAGAGGGAAAGATTGATGTCATGTCAAAGAAAAGAATCAAAGAAAGATATGTTTACAAGAGCAAGACGGGAGTTGATTCAGACAGAGTCTGAAGATAAGATGTCGAAGGAAGTATCCTAGAGGGAGCTCTCATGGATGATGAATCAGAATCAAACTAAGCATATTTGCTCCAAATCTTTCTTTTCATAATGACATGTTGTGTTGCCATCAATGCCAAAGAGGGAGATTGTTGAAAAAAAAATATTTAATTATATATTCTCATTGATGGTTACACAAATGTCACACTTTAACTGAGCACAGCTAGTGTTAGCTGATCTCAGTTGGGTATTATGGAAGTTTCTAGTATCAATCAAGCATATTATAGTATAAACCAAGTTAGATCAATTAATGAAGAAAGTTATTGTTAACTGAGTTGGGTCGGTCATTGAAGGAAGTCCAATATAAATTGAGTGTTCATTCTAGTGTTAGCTGGCTGACAACATATTACTTTTCTTAAATATTTGGTTAATACAAGCTGACTAAATGGATAGTTGTTGATGTTTAGAGATAGTTTACAAGATGAATTTTCCTAGCTTATGATATATAAGAAAGGTCATGTTGTGGGGATTAAAAGATATATGAAGTTGAAAAGAAGAGATGGATATGTAAGCGAATACAAGGTAGAGTAGAAAGTGTGAAGGTTAAGCTGCAAGGAAACATTTGATCAGGAAGGCTCTAAAGGTTAAGCCAAAATAATTATCTAAATTTACAAAGTTAGTTACTTCATCAATCAGGTCAAATTGTTGTTGCTTTATAACCATTATAGTTGTAAAGAAATCTCCTAACATAGTTGACTTAATAGTCATTTTGTAAATCCTCTAACAAGGTAGCATTTCTTGATTGAAGTGTCTAAAGACCTCTAACAAGGAAACTCCTAATAGCATGATTCAAATCCTCTAGCAATGTCACACTTAACTATGTGTTTTGTAACCTTTAACAGGGTTGGGTCCTAACAAGGCTCACTTCAAAAGAGTGCAAATTTGTAACTAGTTGCACTGGTGGTTTTTCCCAAATTGGGTTTCCACATCAAATCTTGGTGTCTCATGTGTTCATGTTATTTTCTTAATGCTTTATGTTTTTGCAACTAAGTTACTAAAGGTTAATACAAATTAATATCTTAAGATTTCTTTTTTAACTGAGTTATAGTGAATATCTAGTTCTAATCGAGCAGAGCAAGTATTTGGTTTAAGGAGTAAAAGTTTGTGTTGACATCTAAGGAACTTGTATTTTTTTTGTGGTAACTGATTTACCCCTCCCCTCTTAGTTACTCCTCTTACATTTCTAATAGAATAATCCTTGGAATCTCAAGCCTAGAGAGATGCTATGATTGAAGAATATCAATCCATATTAAAGAATGATGTTTGGGATAGTGCACCAAGACCCAAAGACAAATTTGTTGTTTCCCCAAAGTGGCTATTCAAAATTAAGAAAGAACCTGATGGGAGTATTGAAAAACATAAAGCTAGAATTGTGCCTAGAGAATTTTCCCAAAAGGATGGAATTGATTATGAAGAAATAATTTCTCATTTTTCTCAATATACATATGTGAGAACCATCATTACAATTGATACATCCAAAGGGTGGAAGATACATCAAATGGATGTAAAGACAACATTCCTAAATGGTTTCATGGATAAACAATTATACCTAGAACAACTAGAAAGGTTTGTTATCCATGGTAGGAACACACATTTATGTAAACTAAAGAAAGCTATTTATGGTATTAAACAAGCCCCCAAGGCATGGTATGAGAGCCTGTCAAATTGGGATACTCAAGAAATAAAGTTGATCCTAATATATACTTCAAATAATCAAAGGGTGATATGATAATAATTGTTCTCTATGTTGATGATCTTCTAATAATAGGGAAGATCACATTATTGCAAAGTGTAAACATGATCTTACATTAGAATTAGAAATGAAAGATTTAGGTCTCTTACACTATTGTTGGGATTAGAAGTAAGGAAGTAGGAAGACTATATCTTCCTAAACCAAGACAAGTATACTATTGATTTATTAAACAAATTTGGAATGATGGATTTTAAAATATTGTCCACACCAATGGAGACAAATCTTCATAAGCTCAAAAGTGAAGCATTTGAATCCAAAGCCATAGATCCTACATAATACATATATATAAATGAATCTCTAATGTACTTGATAAATACTTGTCCTAATATTTTTTATGCTACAAATGCATTGAGTCAATTTATGTGTGACCTGAAAAGATCCATCTCATGGAAGCTGATCACATTTTGAGATACTTAAGAGGAACTATTGGATTTGGTCTAAAATACGACCGTGTTGAGTTACAGCTTCAAGATTATTCAAATTTTGACTAGGTCAATAGTTCTACTGATCAAAAGAGAACTACATAATGGTGTTTTAGTCTTGAGTCATTGCTTAGAGTTCTACTAAAGAAAATTATATAGTGACATCTATGGGAGCCCGAGAAGTAGTATGGTTACAGATGTTATTGATTGGACTATTTGGGAAGCCCTTGGATCCTATAGTTATAGATTATGATAATCAAATTTGCATTAAAATTTTTGTTAATCTAGTCTTCTAGAACAGGTCCAAGCACATAGAAATTCCCTATCACTACATCACAAATATGGTGGACAAAAATATTATCAAGTTGACATATATCAATACCAAAGAGCAGACTACTGACATATTTACCAAACCTCTTGTAAAATTAAAAATGGAATATTTCAAAGTTAAACTTGGTATGGTTAAAGTGTAAAAGTAACTCCTAAGATTAAATCTTATATATATATATATATATATATATATATATATATATATATATATATATATATATATATATATATATATATATATATATATATATATATAGTTACTTTTGTACACAAGTGGATTTTTATGAAAGGTGACGATCTTAACAATAGATTGACCTTCTATCATAACACTTCATCAAGTTTTTGTCCCATATTGTGCCAATAGTTATTATAACAAAAGTATCGTGATTGACTACATTAAGTTGTTTTCTTGGAATGTGTCAGAAATCATGATACTAACATTGTTGTGTTTAAGTTCTTGACTTTCTATCATGATAGACTACATTAATTTGTTGTCTCAAAATATGTCAGAGATCATGATAACAATTGTTTCATGATTGACTACATTAAGTTGTTGTCCCAAAATGTGTTGGAAATCATGATACTAAGATTGTAACTCCTGAATTCTTGATCCATCATCATGACAAGCTACATCAAATCGTTGCTCTGATATGTGTTGGTGGTTATGCTAGCTAAGGTATCAATATGGACAATAATTGATTCATGTTGTGTGATATGTTGAAGAACATAATACCTTTGATAATGACAACTTCATCATTTATCCCAAGATCAAGGTTGTTATCTAACAGACTTCATTTAGATGTTTTCCCAGAGTGCCAAAAATCAGGTAACTCACATCTCTCTAATATTCTATTGGTAAGCATTACAAAGTTGATGTAAAAGCGCATATCAAAAGAATACCTTGAGGATGTTGGTCTTAAACATTGTTATGAGATTCAATCTTCTTTTTCTAAGAGGGAGTGTTCAAAATATAGCTCCATTCGAATTGAAGTGACTAATATATCATAATTAATTTGATTGAATGAGAATTTATATATATATATTATACATACATACATATATATACATATATATACATATACATATATATATGTATATATATGTATATGTATGTATATGTATATATATGTATATATATGTATGTATATATATATATATGTGTGTGTGTGTGTGTGTGTGTGTGTGTGTGTGTGTGTGTGTGTGTGTGTATGTATGCATATATATATATATATATATATATTATACATACATACATATATATATATATATATGTATATATGTATGTATATATATGTATATGTATATGTATGCATATATATGTATATATATATATATATATATATATATATATGTATGTATGTATATATATGTGTGTGTATATATGTATATATATATGTGTATATATGTTTATATATATATGTATACATATATGTGTATATATATATATGTATATATATACATATATATGTATATATATACATATATATGTATATATATACATATATATGTATATATATACATATACATATACATATATATATATACATACACATATGTATGTATATACATACACATATGTATGTATATACATACACATATGTATGTATATACATACACATATGTATGTATATACATACACATATGTATGTATATACATACACATATGTATGTATATACATACACATATGTATGTATATACATACACATATGTATGTATATACATATATATATATATATATGTATATATGTATATATTATTGAATGAACAAAATAATATTAAATTTATTATTGACTGTCTACAGGCAAATGATAATTGTATTTATACTTACCCGATAATCAAGTATCATGAATCTCTAACATATCAAGACATGAAACTAAGTCATGTTCGATAGTTTAGTCACCACATAGTAGTATATTCACCCAAGCACAATAAGTGCTAACATGAGACGGTGTATTTTGGTCTTGATGGAAAATTATATGATAATTAGTTATAACCATGTAGGTTCATGACCCTACTTGGCATAAGCCACATAGACTCATGCCCCTACATGGATATAACTCTCAATGATAATATTTATATTGAATTGTTGATGTTTGTTGGGTAATATATCAAACACAATGGTAATACAATTAATTCAGTAAGCATTCGATAGTTTATATATCTATTGTTCATCAGTTAAAAATATTAATATATATCATTGATTAAGGAATTGCAAGAGTCAGTTCTATATATATAGTCTTGTTCCTATTGAACTTTCATATCAAAACTAAGATCATTGATCAATAACAATAAACCATAAATATTGTCAATTGTTTGAAATGGTGAGAGCTCTCGTGGGTGGGAATCTAGTAGGTGGGAATCTAATAGTTGGAACCAATCCTGGCATTGTAGGAAATCTAAGTGTGGGGAATTCAGCACTCAATGCAAGGAATATGAATGTAGGTAAAATGACAAGGTTTGACATTTCCTCAGGGTCGGTTTTTGATGGTGTAGAGCAAAAAGAAGAAAAATTATTGCTTGGTTTCTTCTTTAGGAGATGTGGAGTTGAGGATATCTTTTATTCTGACCCCCTAACTAAGTGTCAGGTCCAGACTAGGGACCCATTGCAGGAGGGGAATATTTTGGTAGATGTGGGCAAGGTTGCAATTCCTTCACATGTGGAGGATCAGAAGAAGGATGTGGTGGAGAAAATTCAACGAACATGATCTTCACTATTTGGAAGAAACCCAGGAGGAAAGTCATCTTTTCCTCCTATTACTTCTAAGTCCTACTAGGAAAAAGGTGAGTTTCAAGTTTTCATCCTGGATTTGATTGTTGATTATTCTATTTCAACTATGAAGTTTACCCTAGTTGGTAAATTTCTAGGGGCTCATCCTGAAGTTGATGGTCTTAGAAACATGGATAAAAGGAAATGGGCTCTTTGTGGGCAAGTGGATATTGTGCTACTGATGAAAAAATTCTTTTCCTTTGTCTTTACATGTAAGGAAGATTTAACTATGGTTTTGTGTGGTGGTCCTTGGTTGTTTGGTAATAGTACTCTAACGATCAAGAAGTGGGAACCCAATATGGATCTGTCTGATGCCTTTTTCCTGACTACTCTAGTTTGGGTTAGATTACCAGGGATCCCACTTGAATTTTTGCATGAAGACATTTTTAAGGGGATAGTTGGTTCATTTGGTGAGCCAATAGCTATTGATAATGGGATGGCTACAAGGTCAAAACTTCATTATGCCCAAATCTATGTGAAATTTGTTCATTTGAAAAATCTTCCCCAGAAAGTGGAGTAAAATTCAAAACTTGGAAAAAGGATGCAAGAAATATTCTTTAAGGGCCTACCTAATGTTTGTTTTGCCTGTAAAAAGCAAGGCCACTAAGCTTAAAAAATTTTGATGAAAATTAAAAACAAACCAAAGATGGTGAATGGGGAAAAAAAGCGAGAACCTAAAAAAAGAGAGTATGGAAACCTAAAACCATTCCATAGAAGATAACTAAAATTAAAGTTGGTCATGGTTTTCAAAATATGGAGAAGCTGTTAGAAGAAGAGGAGTTATCCCAAAATAATGAAGTCTCTAGGACCAAGGAAAAAGAGGAATGTGAATATCATATGAACCAGATGGTAATCTATCAAAACAAAGATTCTGAAATGGAAGGTTTTATGGATTTAGAGGAGACAGAGGAAGGAAAAATTCTAGAAGAAAGAAGTGGTCAACTTGACAAGATGGAAGTTTTGGGAGAGTCTCTACAGGAAGTCCCTTAGATCCTTTCAAGATCCTTAGGACAAGTGTTTTTGAATCTTGATGATGTTTAGAAGCCAAAATGTTTGGATTTGATTTCTGCCAAGATAGAACCTAAATAGAAACCAAGTCAATGGAAGAAAATAAAGAATAAATCTAACCCTTACTTGACTTCTTCAAGAGTGGAAACCCAAAGAAATAAATTGGAAATTGGCTCTCTCAAATTGAAACCAAATGTTGGAACTCTAGAGAAACCTGGTAGGAAAACTATTAGGAAGACGAGAAAGTGAAAGTTTATAGAATATTGTTGATGGAAAATAGACAACTATTCTAGATTTTACTCCTAAAAAGTTACTATGAAATTGATCACCTAAAATATTAGAGGGATGAACATTATTCACAAACTTGATATTGTTCGCAACTTTGTAAGAGAGAAAAAGTTTGATATTTTAGTGCTTCAGGAAACTAAAATGGAAAAATAAAAAGTAGAAAAGCTTAAATCTTTTAATAATTATTGTATTATGGCAAGTACTTCTGAAGGTGCTTCTGGAGGAACAATGATTTTGTCGAAACAGGCTTTATTCTCTGGTAAATTGATTGATGCTAATAAACATTTATTGGTGGTTAAGTTAGAGAGTAATGCCCAAAATAACTATTGGTATATAGTTAATGTGTATGCACCTAATAACAACTCTAGAAAAAAAAAATTGCAAGTCTTTATCTAAGATAAAGAGTATTGACTATAAAGGCAAATGAATTTTCTTGGGGGATCTTAATTTCCCTCTTTATGAGCATGAGAAAAAAGGTGGTAATGCTAGTCAATTGGAAGGGAGACTGGATCTTATGGATTTTATAAACAAGGATGGATTAATGGACTTAGATCTTTATGAGATCGAGTTTACATGGAGTAACAAAAGAGTGGGAAATGAAAGCATCCAAGCTCGGTTGGATAGAGTCTTAATATCTTTGGATTGGACTAAAGAATTGTTGGTGTAAATAAGTATTTACTTGTTACACTTACTTAAGTTTACTTAGGTTAATGCATTATTTATTTGTTTTGCATTATTTTATTTGTGAGACACTTAGGAGTTTGTGCACTCTTGTGAGTTGTCTTGATGACATCATAGGGGTCCATACCTCTTTTAAGCACATGTTGTCTACAACATAGGAATCTTCTACACACATATGACACTCAGTCGTTCTTATCCATTCATCTAGAATGTTGGATAAGGTGCTTAGTTGTCTTATTTTTTGGTTGTTTCTAGAGACATTCTAGGTGCTTCCTAAGAGGCCTTTATATACAAGCACTCCTAGTGTGTTGAATATCACATTCTGAACAGAGCAATGTATTCAGACATACTCTGATTAATTGATCATATCCATTTTTGGTCTACTGTGTGCTTGTGTTTGAGTTCTTAGTTCCTGGGTGAATTTTGCCCTTAGGAAAATTCTTACATGGTATTAGAGCAACTTGGAGATTTTCTCATCACATAAACATTCGAGACCCCGCTTGCTTCAACACCTTAGCCTGAATTTGGAGTATTGCAGAAATTGGGAGCGTCTAGCACCAGATCTGACCTTGCCATTGCATCCGAAATGTTGAATCGGTGAAAATCAGCAGTATGTTGAGAAAGATGTTCGGCATAAGCACAGCATGCGGAATGAAAGTTTGATATAAAGCACATTAAAGTATATCAATGGGGGAGTATGATTGATGAAGAGGATTTGAAGACTTACAGTCTTTTGTTGGTATTCTTGGAACTAGATGTTTTTCATCTATGTTGCCATCAAGTCCAAAGGGGGAGATTTTTGGAACATTGGGGAGATTGTTGGAAGATTGGTTTGATGATGATATGTTACATTTGTGACTGATTTTTTCATTGATGTCAACATAGCATGTTTGATGTCTTTTGTGGTATCTGATAGAAGAACAGTGAAAAGATCAAGTTGGTATGGATGGCTAGTTGACCATGATAACCACCCAAGGATTATGGGAGATACTTTTGAGTATCTAGTATATGTAGTATATTTCAAAATCTAAAAGGAAAAGTATAGAAGAAGTTATGTAAGTTTTGGTGATGTCTATTCTGAGATAGAATCTCCAAAGGCATGTTCTAGTAAACTTTCTATATCTCTTAGTAGAGTTGATATATTGAAGATCAAGGTAGAGGACATGAAGAATACATGTTGAGGATGATGTGGCTAAGCTCGGTCATCATTATATTGCGTGTATGGAAAGCTATTCAAGTTGCAAGGCAGAAGATTAAGGTTATCGCTAGTGTAACGTGTCCTTAATGTGGTCCTATAATGATTAATTGAGAAGGTCTAACTGCCGACTCAAGAAATTCTTTTATCATGGTATGGATTTGAATTATTAGAAAGCAGCAATAAAGTACAGAATGCAAAGTTGAGCAGAGCAGTGCGAAAGTGAAGGAAACTTCATTGCCAAGGTTTTGCTACGTGATCTGAGGTTTGGTATTTAGATTCGAGGTTCATGACCTGGTCTAGAAGGTCTGATAGTGATTAATCTGGTTGATAGGATAAAGGAAAGAAGAAAATAATAGTAAACTATTTGTTTGAGTAATGAGCTCTTCTTGTAGTTGAAATTGCATGTTTAGGCAGTGGGCTCTTCTTGCATACATTGTACTACAACTCCTAATAGGGTTGGAATCTCCTAACATGGATTCAAAGTCTCCTAACAGAGACTCATTGTACTAAATGTTGTAATAGACTCCTAACAGGGTCCATCCTCTAACAAGGAATATTTATATTAGTACATCATCTTGTGGGCATCATTCCCACTGGGGTTTTCCCTCTGATCAAGGGTTTCCTTAGTCAACATATCTAGTGTAATTGTCTATGTACATCTTATTATGGTTACTATTTACTTTGGTTGAATGGTTAAGTTTTTTTAAAGAAGATAAATGTTTTAATTGTTGGATAATTGATTCACCTCACCCCCCCCCCCAATTATCTTGGTGGACTATTGTTTTTTTACAGTATGAATAAAGCTTTATGAGCTTAACAATGTTGGAGATTCTACCATGATAACAAGGAATGGAGCTCTATCTAGAAACATAAGTACCTTTATGAGGCTCCTTCCTTTTCTGATTTTCTTTCCTACCCTATTGTTCCTTCTTCGTCTGTAATATTGAATGTGGTACAGGGAGATAAACATTTTTTAAACAATGGTTACAAATGGAAAGTAGGTAATGGGAGCAAGATCAAGTTTTGGGATGATGAATGACTCCTATATCATCCTCTGATTGAGGATTTTGATGATAGGACTTTTGTGGATAGATGCAAACAATTTTATGGTGAATATGTGGAGAATTATTGGGCTCAAAGTAAATGGATCAATTTTGATGACATTAATTAGGATTTTTCTAGCATCCAATTGGTCCTAAATGTTGTTAGCCTCTACCCTAAAAAAGAAGATACTTTGGTTTGGGGAATTGAACCAAGAGGATGTTTCAAGGTCTCTTCTGTGTTCAAATTAGAGGATAGAGAAAATACTCCTCTATGGGCTAAAGCATGGATTAAAGGGCTTACTCCAAAAATCAATGTCTTTTTTTGGACTTTGCTTCAAAATAAAATTTTAACTCTAGATAACTTGCAAAAGAGAGGAGTCTACTTGGTGACCAGATGTTGTCTCTCTATGGACTTTGAAGATAGGAACCATCTTTTTTCAAATTGTTTTTTTAGCCAAAATGTTTGGAGTTATCTTCTTAAATACTGGAACTTAGATTGGGTTCAGCACAATGACATTGATCTATGTTTTTAGGGCTTGACCTATCCTACCAAGAATGATGATATTCATTTTCTTTGGAAGATTTTTCTACCTCATCTCTGGTGGGGAATCTGGAAGGAGAGGAATAATAGATTTTTCAAAAATAAGGAGACTCCTAATTGGGTTTCAGGTCATAATATAGTCAGAGCTATAAAAGAAAATTTCAAAGCTCAGAGGAAAATGTCTGATGAGATTCAAATAAGTAATCTTATGAATGTTAAAGGTACTAAAACAAAACAAAAGGATCAGAGACAGAATGTTAAGTGGAGATCTCCACCTATGGGTTGGATTAAATGTAATTTTGATGGCTTAGCTAAAGGAAACCCAGGAAAAGTTGGATGTGGAAATGTATTGAGAAACTATTATAGTACAGTTGTTGATGTTCTTGCTATCCCTGTAGGAAAGTCTACTAATCATAAAACTAAGGAAACGTCTTCTCTTTCCACTACAACAATAGCAGTGGAATCTGGTTTTCAGAATCTTTGGTTGGAAGGAGACTCTCTTAACATTATTAACATGTTGAACAACAAGATTTTGATTACCTGGAGTAAAGAGGGAAGTATATTGGAAATAAAAGACCTTATGAATAAATTTGATAATGTCTATATTTCTCATATTTTTTGGGAAGGCAACAAAGTTTTTGATTGGATTGCTAATCAAGTGGTCTATAAGGAAACTAGGTTGAGTTGGCAAGATGATCTAAGCAAGGAAGTCGAGTTGATGGTAACTATTAATTATTATATGACACATGCTAATGAAGGAAAGATCATGCAAGATCGAGGAATTTATTAAGGAAAGTGATGGGTTTGTGGCAGATTTTTTGAGTATCCCTAGGTGGTACTTTTGCACAATTATGAATTGTACTTGGCACGCATACAACATTAAAGGCTTCTTGGAAATCATTAACAACCTACTCTACTTTTTGGTGACCATTTTTCAGTCCAATTGTAGGTGTAGAGGCATAGACAAGATGGGAGGGGAACCAAGAAAGCAAGAGCCGAACAATTGTAAAGAATGGAGGGTGAATTCAAATGTTTGGGAAATACTGAAGAAAGGGAAAATTATGGCTTATATTGAGAAACTCCAAGGGTATAAGCCACACATTACAGAGTCCTTCAAAAATTGGATTGAGGATAGGGTAATGTTGCATGGGGTTATTGTGAGGTTTTCGGAGGAGTTCATCACTGAGATTATGGGTCTTCCAATGGAGGGTCTCAAATTCAGAAAGGAAACTAGTATCTCAAATGTAGCCTTCAAAAAATTCCCTAGAACCGATGAGGAGGAGAAAAGGCTGGAGAAGAATGGCAATTTTTATGAATTGAGTCAGATTAATGTAATCTAGAGGGATGTTCTTTTGTGTATCCGTGAGTATTTTATCCTTGATGGTAGAGCTAAGAGAGTCCACAAGTTTCATTTTGTGTTCCTAAATCATTTTAGGTATAAATATAAAATTTATTTCCCATTCTATCTTAAGTACTCTTTGATACAAAGCCTCCAAGCACATAGGAAGAAAGATTCTTGTCATGTGTTTCATGAGGGCTTAATCCTTCTTATTGAAAAGTGTTGTAAAAGTAAGGTGGTTAATGTTGGGTGATGCGATGCGCTTCCCTGCCCACAGGTGGTTAATTATGTGGTGTTCCATGTTCACTAACAGTCATGGCTTTTGGTGCAACGGCAAATGGGCCCTACAATTGGTATCAGAGCCTGGTTTTGGCTTGGTCATGGGTTCAAATCTCCCCGGTGCCTGCCCGACCCGCGTAAGCACCTGGTATGCGCGTCGAGGGGGAGATTGTTGGGTGATGCAACGCGCTCCCCTGCCCACAGGTGGTTAATTATGTGGTGTTCCATGTTCACTAACAGTCATGGCTTTTGGTGCAACGGCAAATGGGCCCTACAGTTAAACCCTCTTTGACTTTGGAGAAAAAAAGGAAAGTGTCTGATAATGAACCCTCAAATAAAGAGTTAAAAGTGAGGAAGGTACCAGTGATAGTAAGAGCACTAAAAAAGGTCATAAGCAAGAGATTAAAAAGAAGAATGTTGAGGAAGTGACAGATTATGAGAATTATGTTGAGGATGACAATAAGACTGAAATGGGAGACCTTAGCTCAAATCTAGAAGGCTACTCTGGAAGTAAGGGCATGTCTACTAGTAAGGACCAAGTGGAGGAAAGTAAAGATAGAAAAATTGAATCAAATGTTGGGTCTGAAGCTTTAAAGGGTGATGATCGGAAAGATAAAGTTCTTTCTTCTCCTCCTAATACTAAATCCAATGAGGAGAAAATGGACATTGACATAGAAAAGAACAATGAGGTTAATGTCCTTGTTATGAAAGAGCTAAGCTTGAGTAAGGAGAAGGAAGAGGAGTGTAAGGAGAAGTAAGATGCTAACACTAACATCTAGGTCAATAACACTACCATTGACGCTACGATTAGAACTAAAGAAGATACCAAGGATGAGATCCACCATGTGAAACTCTCCTTTCTTCATGCTGCCAAACTTAAAGTGGAGGCTTCTCTTCAAGTGGATTTGTGGCTATATAAGGAAATCATGGTGCTCAAGAAAAAGGTTGGAGTCATTCAGAAAGAGTTGGACCATGAACATGTCATGAGAGCCCACTTGGAGAAACTTGTTGGTAACATCCATAGCAAACTAAAAAATTACGAGATGGAACTTTGTCGACTTATTAAGGAAAGCAGGCAAAGAATGGAGTAGATCACTTCCAGTTTGTGCGTCGTAGCGGCTAGTATGGGTAAGAAAAGCAATGAGGAGATCATGTCTCCAGACACCATTGTGGTGAGGAGTCTTGGAAGGTCTACCAAGAGAATGAGGCAAAGTATGAGGAAAAAGATTGTAGATGCTCTTGAGGTTCCTATTTCTACCCGGATTGATATTATCCAAGCTACTGTTGAAGCTAGTAAGGAGGTTGAGAAGAGCATCAAGGAACTGGTATAGGTGCTGGTAGTGGTTGTTGGTGTGGTGATTGTTGGTATAGGTAGTGTTGTTGGTTATATTTTTTAATTTTCCAGCTTTTTATTTTTAAACTTTAGGTTCCAGGTCCTTGTAAAACCTGGGTGTGTTTGGTTTAAACATGAGGTTTCATGTCCTTGTAAAACCTAGTTTTTTGTGTTTTTTGCTTTACTCTAGGTTTCAGGTCCTTGTAAAACTTGGCTGGTTCTTAATGCTTATCTTTTACTTTTGTTAAAGGGTTTTGGGTCCCTACAAAGCCTATTTTTACCTTAATCTAAAATAATAAACCATATTCTTAACGAAGAATAATTAAGACTGTTGTAAAGTCCCTATCTGGTATACACTGAAATTAAAAGGTTTTATTATTCTTTATCACTGATTCATATTCCTTAACAGGTAAAAGGTTTGGAAAATGACCCTAAGGCTTGCAACCCCATTTTCCCTCCATTTTTGTCCATTTACAAAAAAAATCATCTTCTAAAATGATTTCTCAACTTCGTCATTATCATGTTCACAAATGATCAAGTGGATATCTCTAAAATCGCCACCATAATCTCATGTATCCTCAACTTTCTCACATTTTTTTTCTATTTTTGGAAAATAATAGCATAGTAAACTTTAAATTTCTTTACCAATGTCCTAACAATCCTAACAGAAATATGTCTATCAATTTATTTTTTAAAGAAGTTTCCATTTTTCATTATTTTGATGCAAGTTATGTCCAATGCATGAAGTACCAAAAATTCAAGATGCTATCACTTCAAAAAATAATAGAAAAAACTCTCGACAGAAAATTACAAAGTAATACACAACTCCTAGATGTCACTCTTACCTATCATCCTACTAAATGGTTTACAAAATACAAAATCTAACTACATATTTTGTGAAGCGCATAGAAATAGCTTTGTTATGTTTTTCTATATATAAAAAATAGGGATTAATTTTCATGCGCAAGAGGTTTTATCCTCTTAATCTTATCCATTTTAAAAAATATTTAGTAGTTATTGTAAGAATTTCTGGGTTTGATTGTGTTTAGATTTTTTTCTCCTTTCTCTCTCTTGCTTCATCCTGATGATGGATCGTGGAGTGTGATTCGAAACATTGATGCAAAAATCTAAACACAATCAAACCCAAATATTCTTACAATAATTATCATGGATTGTGGAAATCTTTTCTCATTGAATATTTAGTAGTTTAGAAACTCAATTCGAAGTACTGCAATTCTTATTCTTTGCACAACTCCTAGTTTTGAGTGTGTGACCCTCAAATTTCTCTTAGAATTTTAGGTTTATCTAATTTAAGGGGAAAAAAGTGGCTACTTCTGCCCCACTTTTTGCACATGCCAACTTGGTGCACTTACCCTAATGGTTCCCATTTCATCTGATGCTTATATCTTTAGTTCTTAAGTTAGAGGGTAAAAAAGTCAATTTGTAGATTGTTGAAGAAATGAAATGTAGCGATAATTTGGAGAAAAGTGTAGTGCCAACCCCTAGTTCACATTTTTGTTTTAATCGCCAAACTCTTTTAGGTCAGTTTTATACTTGATGTTTAGTAGCATTACTTTCAGATTATCAGATGTTGTTTTACACTCAATTTATTATATGATGAGATGACTTGGTACTCTATATTTCATGCATGTATGATGATTATTCAATGTTTTCAATTATCGATGATGATTAGTTAGATGGTTTATTATCACATGTGCTTCCTTATGGATACTTACCCCATACTGCATGTGTATGGTGTGCGTGTTTGTTTTCTTTATGTATGGTGTTTCTGATGTGGTTAAGGAAGGGAGTCGTAGTCACCTACTAGTCGGGATCTACATGATGCACCACTTCCTGCCATTGTCTGTTTAGCTTAGAATATCGTGTCTGTACATGCGTGGATTTTATGCAGGTTGCAGGTACCGGGTATCGACTTCCCTGAATTGCCAGGATGAGCGTACCCTATCACATTATCTCAATGGTAAGAGAGGGGAGATAAACTCTTAAGTCCAATTCCTAAACCCTTTAGCCAATTGTCCTAATTGATAATTGGGGCAAGTATCTAAGTTAAGTACCCTCCGAATGCATCAAATGATGTTATTTCGTGATTATAATCCTTTTTGTTTGATTTAGTATGTATTTTTCTATGATGGGTTTTCGTATGTTGCTTTATGAGTCCTTGATGTATTTTCTATTAATTAAGTTTAATTAAAAGGATTAATTAATGATTTAATTTAATAGAAAATTATTATGATATTTTAATATTTAATTATATTTAATTAATTGAGAAATTAATTAAATAAAAAGAATTAAATTTGGAAATAAAAATTTTAAGTATAATTTTAGAATGTGATAATATTAATTTAATTTAATAATAATATATATTTAGAGTTCATTTTTAAATAAATGCTAAATATTATTATTAATTGAATTAATAAATATTTTATCAATTAAAGTTTCTTAAATAAATTAAAAGTGGGAAAGATATTAATTATTAAAAGTTTCTAGATCGCATGGTCTAAGCATGAGTTTAAATATAAAATAAATTAATTAAAATGATTAATTAATAATTTAATTTAATAGAAGATTATTATGATATTTTAATATTTGATTATATTTAATTAATTGAGAAATTAAATAAATAAAAAGAATTAAATTTGGAGATAAAAGTTTAAGGATAATTTAGAACATTATAATATTTATTTAATTTAATAATAATATATTTAGAGTTCATTTTTAAATAAATGCTAAATATTATGGTTATTTAAGTTAATTAAATATTTTATCAATTAAGTTTCTAAAATAAATTAAAAAGAAAATATATTAATTATTAAAAGTTGTAAGATTGCATGATGCGAGCATGTGTTGAAAATAAAGAAATTAATTAAAAGATAAAATAAGAGGAAATTATAATGTTATTTTAAATTCATAAAGTGCGCATGGGTTTAAAAGTAATAAAGATTAAAAATAGAAGTCAAGTGGAAAAAATTAAATAAAGTTATTTAATGATTCATTTAATATGCATTAAAAAGATAAAGCAAAGATTAATAAAAGATAATTTTGAGTTAACTCGGTTGAGCAAAGAGTCCTCTCGGGTGAACGCACAATTAGTGCCCCGATTTGAGGAGAAAACTCCTTATCACAACTTTGGGGTTCATTTTTGGGGGACATGAATTTGGACCGTGAATTTTGGAGACAGGAATTTTGGAGAGAGTTTTTGGAAGCAAATTTCAGAAGGAGAATTCTAGGAAAGATTTTTAGAAGAAAGTTATTGAAGAGGAGCGAGTTCTCTTACAGATTTTGGGGATTGCGTATTAGCATCAGGTTCAGGTAGGGTCTGGTATTTTGACCCCTAAATGATTTAAGAAATTTAACATGTTCTGTCTACTTCGTGATTGTAAGAATCTTGTCTCCTTGAATGTATCATTTCTTCGTTCTGGATCTTTTGTTATTCGATTTCATTTGTAATTTAGATTGAAAAACTATTTAGGAACATCCTTCAACAAAATTAAATCGGAATTTAGAATTGAATTAAAACTGAGTAGAGATAGAATTAATTGGGGAGAGTTTTGAGATTAAAAAGAAAATTCGTAGGGTTGGAATTATTTTCTCTATCAGAGTATAATTGTAAATGTTTTTTTTTTAAATTAAAATTAAAATTAAATTATAAAATATATATATATATATTATAATAATAATATTATTATTAAAATTTAATGTGAAGAAATTGATTAATAAACAAAATTATATTTTAAATGAGCGAATTTAATATAAGTTAAAAGTTTGTTTTAAAAATAATAATAATATATTAATAATAAAATTAAATAAAAACTAAAAATAAAATAAAATATTGTATATTTGGGGGGGGGGGAATTACCCTGTACCCCACACCCACTGCTGCGGCTCTGCGCACAGTACCTGCTGCCGCAGGCCCTACGACCGCAGGACTGCGACAGCCGCAGGCTTTCATATTAAGCCGACGGGCTTATTAAAAATACGCTACTTAATTGTTTTTTTTTTAATTTTTTTTTTTAAATTGTTTTATTTTAATTTAATTAAATTTATTTTAATATTAATTATGTAATTAATTAATGAATTGTTAAATTTTATTTATTTATTTATTTTAAAATATATATATATATATGATTTTTACTTCATAGTTTAAAACATTAATAAATAAATTATTTAATTAATATTTTAGTGGATATCGTCTATCAATGAATCTAGTCAATAATTTTTAACTATTAAATTATTTAAAATTAATAAATAATTAATAGTTATTAATGTAAATATTTGAATAAGTTTGAATTTAATGATAATTATCAATTAATAATTGTTAATTATATATATATATATATATATATATATATATATATATATATATATAAAGAAAATTGAATATTAATGGGATTGGGTTGATTTTTATTTAATAAACAATTATTGTTATTATTGTAATAATTTAATAAATGATTATTAATACTCTTAAGTTGTGATATGATTAATTATAAGAATCGGGTTAATTCATTGGGGTAAACTATGAAACTTAGTTAATTGAAAACTCACACTAAAATGAAAGTTGGAACTTTTACTATGAACTATGAGATTAGGACGCTTTCTATGTTCTGTTTGTGTTTTGGGGTTTTGTGGTTTGTTCTAGTATTGACCAGTTTAGGTTGTTACCAGAGGCTCAGGGTTGGGAATGTGATGTTATGATGATTTGGTCTCGATCTTTCTTAACCCGACCATGGTAATGTGATGGAGTGCTCTATGTCATGATTGCATTTACTGTTTGTTATTGCTTTCCAGTTTCCTGGTGTGAAGCTGAAGTGTATGTATATAAGATACCTGGCTTAACCATTTTTGAGTCATCGATCAGTTATATTGGATAACCATTTTTGAGTCATCGATCAGTTATATTTGATAACCATTTTTGAGTCTCGATCAGTTACACTTGGATTGCTTTCGGTCGCTTGAGAGGACTGAAGTGTTTGTTATGTTCTTGATGATGTCATGTGTTGACTTGACCATTTTGGAGTCTTTGATCAGTATTGTGATTTATCATTGATGCCTTCAGTTGCTGATAGAGAACTGTTGTGATCATATGATTATTATTTGATGCTTACCTGTTGCTCATGAGGAACTGATGTAATTTTTGTGGCTTATCTTTTATGATGTTTTTCAGTTGCTTGTATAGGATTGAGGTGATTTTATTATGATTCTTTGATTTGTGATTTCATGAGCCTAGGGTAGGTTATCTATGTGTAGTGTCGAGAAGTGGCTTGCAATGGGGATCGGGGCCCTAAGAGGCTACCTGGAGTAACCCATTGTAAGTTTTTTTAACAAGTGAAAACATCTCACCTAAATACTGACTTAAATGAACCTAATAAGATAATTGTATGTTCTCTCCCATGCCTTGAGTGCTAGTACAGGCTAGGATGGGGTAGAGAGAACGCTTGGTTACGACCTTGCATTCCGCAGTATGCCTCGTCAGTACGAGAGGATACTAGTGGCCGCAGGAATCACTAGGGACCCGGGATTCCTAAGGGATTGCTCGGGTAACTTCTACGTGACTTTTGTGATGACACTTTCCCGCTTGCATAGCAGGTTTCCTACGTGTCTTTGTGGTGCCTCTGGGTCTAGATGTCTTTCTATGTTGGAACCTTTGAGTTAGTATACTTTTAGGATTTCCCAGACTTAGAGAGTACTTGTGTTTTTTGTTTGATACCTTGTATGGGACTTGAGACTATCTCCTCAGTGCGGTGGGAGTGGACCATTTAGGTTCCACGCGGTCGGGTGGTAGTGCTTTTTACTCTTACCATTGAGATCTGTCTATGGTCACCGTGGCTGGAGTTTTCTTGGTTGACATTTACCTTCACTATGTTCTTGGATTATTAGGATGGATAGTTAGATTTTATGATAGATGTTTTATCATTATGGATGTATGGATGTATCAGGTATGTTATTAGTTTCATTTATTCTACTGTACTTTGTATCATGGATTTGAGGATGATGTATCTTTATCTTTACATATGTATATTCTTTTAAGCCTTTCATACCCTGTGACATGTACAGTGGATGATTGAGCATTCCGAACTAAATTGCCAAGAGGCATTCGGAACAAATGTATATTATGGACATTGCACTTTCTTATTATTCTTTCATGTGGATGTGGTAGTTGTTAGACTTAGAATTAATTAAACTTAAATGTGACTCAACGTCTTGGGATCCTTAAGGAATGTAACTTGTGATGTATGTTTGTTGATGATTACATGTTATTGCTTCCGCTACTATGTGTTTGATGTGTATGATATACATTCTTACTTTAAAATAAAAAAAATGTTTAGCAAACTTAGTGAAACTCTAGGTTAATTCTTTTGGATCCCTTGGCGGGGCGTTACAAAAAGTTATATTGGTGTAACTTGGTTGAAGGGTTAATAAAAGTCTCAAATATTTTTGAGTGTGGAATTTTTTCCTTCAATTATTTATCCACATAATTCTTGAGTTACTATTTCCATTTATTTTGTTGTCCATTTCATTTTTTAATTAATCACTACTTTTTTATTTGGCTATCATATTTTTACTATATGGTTTGTCTTGTTTTTTCAGATGGTGTGGAGACTTTTTTTTATGTTTTCTGATCAGGAGGAAGCTTTTAGTTTTTAATGGCCTCTTCAGGTGGCTAGATGTTTTCAGTTTCTGTAACAGGCATATTTTGGGATTATCCAACCCTTGGGTGGAATTCAAGTATTGTAATGGCACATGTTTGAGGGAATCCACCATTTTGGTTACATGGCTCAGGGCACCATGTAGTCTTTGTATTTTTGGTTTGGGGAGCCTCAAAACCCTAGTGATCTATATTTTGTAGAGCTAGTTTATGTGTTTAGCCGATCTTGTGTGTTGGATTTTCCTAGGGTTGTTGGTTGCTACTTTCTCAATGTCTCTTTAGGTTGCAGATCGTTATCTTACTTGGATTGCTAGACTTTGTTATGTTTTATCTAAGGCAGAGACTCATTCTGATGGGGTTCTAGATCCTTGATAAAATCTACTTGTACGGGGTCTTGGGTCCCCTCAAAATTTGCTTGTAGCCTAATCAAAAATATTTGGTATCAAATCCAAGGTGACTTGATTTTAGAGGAGGGTTTCCTTCTTTGAATGTTTGATTGGTTTTTTTCTACAATAAGAAAGTGCATTTTTTTCTTGCAATTTCATATTTGAGATCATGGCTAGCTCATCTTGGTTGGACAATGAAAAGTGCAATGGCACTGGTTATGAGCTTTGGGAGTTAAAGATGGAGAATCTCCTGGAAGAAAGAGAATAGAGGATTATTGTTAATAAATAGAAGAAATTAAATAGTATATCAAATAAAGAATGGAACAAAATAGATACTAATACATGTAATTTCTTAGGTTTGAGCATGAGATGGTACTTGGTCAACCGATCAAACACTTCTTCAAGGTGAGATAGGTGATCGAGGGCATTGAGAGATATGACCAAGATGTCGTCCACATAATCTTCAAGGGTTTTACGGATGAGATCATGGAAGATGACCATCATAGCTCATTGATAGGTTTCTCCTACGTTCTTTAACCCAAATGACATCATGTTATAACAAAAGGTTCCCCAAGGAGTGGTGAATGTTGTCTTATGTTGATCTTCTACTACTATCTAAATCTGATT
Source organism: Cupressus sempervirens (assembly GCA_028749045.1). NCBI lineage: Eukaryota > Viridiplantae > Streptophyta > Pinopsida > Cupressales > Cupressaceae > Cupressus > Cupressus sempervirens. Next base: position 548,803,119 of record CM053789.1, read on the forward strand.
ATACCTAGAGAAACCATTCATGAGAGATAAGAGTGCATGGCCTACTGTGAGATTAATAATCATGTCTATATTTGGTAAAGGGAAATAATCTTTAGGACAAGCCTTATTGAGATCTCTAACATCTGTGCAAATTTTGATATCAATAGAGGGTTTGGTGACACGTACCATGTTAGAGATCCAATATGAATAATCAATTGAGTGAATGATCTTTGCATCCAACATCTTTTCTAGCTCAGCTTTATCTAGTAGAACAATTTTTGGATGTATCTTTTGGAGTTTCTTCGTGACTATTTTGACCTTTGGATCCATGGCCAAATGATGTACCACTAACTTAGGATCTAGTTTTGGCATGTCTTGATAAGACCATGCAAATCAACCAATGTTCTTGAAGTGCCTTGTATGTAATCCTTGGGGTCTCTTTTCAAATAATGTTGACTAGTTTGGTGTCCTCTATGAGGATTGATAATACTGTAGGCCTATGATCTTGTAGAAAAAGGATGAAATCTCCATCCTCAGGTGCCTCAGAGAGGTTTTCACTATTGGATACATCCTTTATTTTTGTTTCATTTTTTGAATGATATGATGGTGCTCTAGAAGAGTTTTCACCAGGAGATACCTTTGTTTTTCTTTTTTTCTTTTTACTTTCTTTCTTTTGATCAATTTTGGAGACTATAGATTTCATCCTCAACCTTTGGGGTCCAATTTGTAGACATAAGTTGATTGTGGTGGTGGCATTTTGTGTGGTATCTCAGCTCCCCTGAATTTGAGGAGCACATGCTCCATAGAGAACTTTTCGACATGAATAACACTTGGTTGGCCCCAATCAATGGGTTTAGGATGAGTGAGGGGAAGGCCTATGAGGTTGATGGATAGTTCATAGAGTACAAAGGCTCCTAAGATGAGTTCACTAAGGAAAATATCATCATAGAATTTCTTTTCAACTTCCTCAAGGATGTCTTCAACTTCCACAAGCTTTTTTTGGACGTTAAAAAGGCATGACCATCTTTAGTAGTGCCCCCAGTCATGAGGAGTCCATAGCCTAGACCTTTCTTCTTCTCCTCTTTGTATGCTTCTACAAGTTTTTGGATGCCTAATTCTTCACAGTTAAGGTCACCTCCTTGATAATCCCACTATACGGTAGCAAGGTGATGTGAGTGTGGATATTTCTATTGAAAGTAGTCGAGGAGTTCATTACCCTTTGGAGGTGGATCCTTGTATAACCATGTACTGATATCATGGGTTGTTTCCTCTCCATCAAGAATCTCGTTGGCAACAAATGTGGTTGGCCCAAGTTGTTTGAGTTGGGGAGTTGTGTCTGGCTTTGGCCCTTGATAGGTTGGGCACCCCTGAGTATGTGGGTCAAGAGGTAGAGCTCCGACAACAAAGTCATTTGAAAGACTATATTCTCCACAACCCTGGTAGTTTATCTTAACCATGGAAAGAGTGGAGGCTAAAATGGTGTCTAGATCATGGCAAGTACCAAAGGAGCTAGCCATGGTGTTTCCAATATCTATTTTAGGACAACGGTTATCATATGAGGCTTCTATTGCATTACAATAAGCAAAGGGTTTAGGATCAATGTGGATGGTTATCGTAATTCCATGATGTAAAATTTTGACGCACTGATGATAAGTGGAGGGGTCAGCCTTCATAGCATGAATCCATGGTTAGCCAAGGAGGATGTTGAAGGGTAGGTTAAGATCAACTACATGACAAACTATTTCTTGAGTATTAGGTCCAACTCTTATAGGTAGCAAGATAGTTCTTTGGGTGGTCTGCTCTAGGTTGTCATAGGCTTTGATAGTGGTAACCTCATTTATGATATCTACCTCATTGTATCCTTCTTGTTTGATGAACTTTAAAGTACATAGATTTAAGGTTGATCCATTATCTATCATGACTCTTTTGACAACAAAGTCAAAAACCATGATGGCTATGCAGAGTGGAAGGATATGATTTGGCTCAATAGCTAGGATGTCAGAGGTTTTGAAGGACAATGTGCATGATGCGGAGAGATCGCCTACCAAGTTTCAAAATTATGTGGCATTCATATTAGTGGGGATGCGAGATTCATGAAGGACACTATCAAGGATATCTTTGTAAGGTGGACTGGTGTGTAGAAGATCTAAAATAGAGATTTGAGCTAGCATATTCCCAAGGTGTTCCAAGATATTATACTATGGTCTTGATGGGGTAGCTGGAGATGGTTCAATGATGTTGATTTGAGTTCTTCTTGTGGTAATTGCACATTAGGTATCTAGGCCTTTAATATTTATCACATTTATAGAACGCTCTATCTGAGATATGTAGCTGATCAAACTACCATTGTCTAAGTATGCCAATGTATAGTTTTGTGTTTTATCAGGGTTATCACCTTCTTTGGTTTGAACATTGTTTGGTTTTTTGGTGTTGTTGGTGGTCGGATTGTTTATAGGGGCTTTGCCTATATTTTTGTTGTGTGTGGGGGAAACATGTTTTGGTATATCAATAACCCTACATTAGGAGAGGCTTGTGTCCCCACTATGATTTCCTTTTGATTGATGAGATCTTGTACATAGTCTTTTAGCTGCATACACTTGAGGGTGGGATACCCTTTAACATGGTGAAATTTGTAAAACTCACTTTCTCTAAACTAGGGCACCCTTGATTGATTGTGATCTAATGGTTGAGTCTATGGATGTTGGATAAGATTGTCTTTGGCCATTTTTTCAAAAATGGCATCAAGTGGTTCCCCCAAAGGGGTATATACTCATGAATATCTTTGGACGCATGGTCTTGTTCCAACTATGATGGTAATGGCATTGGTTTGATTTTGAGGATTGGGTACTTGTGTAGTGTGTTGATTGTGTTGTAATGGATGTTGTTGATAGGATTATTGGTATGTACTATTTTGATAGGTTGATTGTTGTTGTTATGGTGTTTATTGATAAGGAGTATTTGGTGTATCAGATGTTGCTCTAACTACATGAACTTGTCGGGTATCTATGGCACCATCAATAACTATGTTTTTGTTTTTGTTTTTGTTCTAATATCATGGTTTGTCATTTTATTTTCCTCATTCTTGGGTGTTTTCCTTGTAGATTTTGATGACACCATGTTTAATGAGTCCTTGCTCGAGGTCCATCCCCTTTTCCTTGATGCCTTTGTATGTTTGCAAGCAACTCATTACCATGTGGTGTGCAAGTGTGGGACATGCATTATTAATGAACATTTTGATGAGGTGACGCTCTAGAATAGTACAAGAGATCTAGGTTGTGAGGGTTTTCCATATTTACAAGTAATCGACATCACTTTCTCCTCCTTTTTGTTTGGTATGAACTAAATCAACTACGGATAACTTAGTCTCAACTAGGTGATCATATTGGGCCACAAAGGCTTCTGAAAGTTCAACAAAGCTTTTAATTGTGCCATAGGGTATCTGATAGAACCATTCAAGAGAAAGGCCCCCTAAGATTTTAGGAAAGAAGCACACAAGAAACACATCATTGTAAGCCACTTCTTTGTAGTGCATGTAAAATTCCTTGACATATGTGACGGGATCTCCTTTTCCCCTAAATTTATCAAACTTAGGGAGCTCAAAATGTTTAAGAAATGGTGTCATTGTCATTTCTCTATCAAATGGAAATGGATAGACCATTTCAAATTTGAAAGTCTTGGATTTTGTTCTATCTTTGAGTGCTTTTAGTGCATTCTTCATATCTTCCCACTCAAGGTTGATAGATGTTAATGTTGGTGCCCTGTGAGGCCTCACCCAATCCGTCATAGTACCAATGAGATAATTGTATTACGGTGATTTTTAATCCTATGTATTGATACACTTCTAAGACTGTAGGGTTATGTTATCTGCATTTTGATGATCCGCAATTACTTCTACATATTATGACCTAATTGATGCATTTAATGATTCTATTCATGTTTTAAGCTATTGGCATTTCTTTAATAGAAATTGAATGGTAGAAATTCTTGTAATGTAAGAATGTAATGTTTAAGTGGAAACTAGAGTTAAAAAAATAAATAAATTTTGTTATGCATTGAGACCTAACCCGCATACCTAGGAATTCAATAGTTATGGATTCAACATCTTGTCACAATGATAAAAATAGACTATGAAGCTATTCATAATATTAAATTGACCATGTTATGATAAGTAAAGTTTGATGTTATGGTATTTTGAGCATTTTACATGGAAATTATTAGAAAAAGTAATTTAATTAAAAAGAATGAAGTATGGAACTCAAATGTCGAAAGTGATATGTAAGTTTGATATTTTAATATTTTGAAGGTTATATTTGAAATGACTAAGAAAGGGAAAGTTAATTTGAGATGATGAAATATATGCAAGTCTAATGTTGAATGAGATAAAGATTATTTCACTTAGGTACTTATTGTTTACATGATTTTCTTGGACTACTGATGCTTGAATTTAGTGTGCAGGAATTTGACCATGGGTTTAAAGGGGAATTAAGGCTCAAACTACTACAAACATGACATAGCCAAGGTTGAAACAGTGGAAAAGATTCAAACCTCATTGTAATGTGTTTTATTTTGTATATGTGAATTTATATGTGTGTAATAGCTTAGTTCATGCATTATTGGAGTTCAGTCACTTTTAATGTAATGTGTTGTTTTGTGTGTGTCATTTGACACTTGTGTTGTCCATGTAGAGATACCATGTCATTCAAGGTTTGACAAGAAGTAACCTAACCTAAACCTAACCCCAATGTTGTACCCAAGTTAACCTCAAATAGAAAAAAATGCCATGAGGAGTCTCAATCAAAGGAAATCCGAATTTGGACTTGGCTAGGGTTTTTTAGGGGTCATTAGGTGGTCCCTAAGTGTCTTTTAGGTGAAAATAAGTTACCCATATGATAGTACATCATGTCAGGGACCTATTTTTGATCATGTGAGTGCCTAGATAGCCTAGGGAGCCCCTTTACCCATGCATTCTTCCATCAATTCGAATTTGGAGTTGTCATATCCATGTTCCCACTTAGTCAAAAATAGAAAAGTTGGAGGAGACAAGTTTGTAAGAAGTGGTGGCTTAGTGTCTTTGCTCAAATAAGTTAGTGAGAAGGCTTTATTAGAGGGTCTTGGCCAAACTAGTGGGGTGTCTACCCACTCTCTAATTTTAGAGATTGTTAGGTTTTCGAGGGAGATTAAGGGAGCTCTACTACAACTATCCTTACCATAGCTTGGACCAAGGTTGGTGTCTCAAAACTTGTTTCTTTCTCATTTCTTGCTTTTAGCATGGTTAAATAGATCTGCAAGTGTGAGAGTTCATTAATAGAGTATGCATTTGCATTGTAAATTTTGTGATATGGATTTTTGGGTATTGTGTGAAAGTGTGGTGTTCTTGTTGCATTATGAGCATTGATTATGTACTGTGAGAATGTGAGAATGTGTGATGTTCTTGTAAATTTCTTGGTTCACCTTCTTGGTTTTGTTTTTGTTGGAATGGAAAGTGAATGTGTTTTGTGCTTTTGGAGATCCTTTCTTGGTTTTGTTTTGTTGTTCTTCATTTTTTTTGTTGTTGTTCTTGTTTGAATGTGAGTGTTGATTGTGATTATGGGTGTGAAGGCTTCACTCACCCTTGGGAGGGCAGAGAAGCCTTGGGTGAAGGGCATAAGTTGGGCTTGACATTGTAGGTGAGAAAGAAAATTTTGTTTTTACCTCATGATGAGGTTGTTATTATGGAGCATGGGCTCCTTCATGGCCATGAATCTTGTTGTTTGGGAGGTACAAGGAGGTTCGGTGGATGAGGAGAAGATGGTTGTTTTGAAGGCGTTGAGAGGCAATGCAGTGGTAATATGTTGTTTATGTTGTGGTGGCCTTGAGAGGCAAAATGTATTGGCAATATGATATTTATGAATTTCTCCTCCTTGAAGAGCCCACCTTCACACAACGTTTTATGATTCCAATGGTGAATCATTATGCAAGCCATGGGAGGGTGTTGATTGTGTTTTGTGTTGTGTCTTCATGCAAAATTTTGTGATGTATGTCTGAAAACCCGATTTGAGCCTTGTTCCCCTAGCGCGGGGGTGGTCTCTTTGGAGGCCTATGGTTGGGTGGAAAGCACCCATGGTCCTTTTTGTTTTCTTTGTGATGCATTTGCAGATTTGTGCCCAAGGGAGCAATGGAAATGGCTTGACCATCTTGTAGATTGATGTTTGGATGAGAAAACTTGACATTGTGCCCTCCTTTGTGAAGGAGGATTCACTAGCTTGTTCATGTTCTCAATGATCATGATGATTTGTGTTCATGTTACTCATTGTTCATGTCTTTCAATGATCATGCTTCATATGATTTTGAAAGGTCTCATGTCATCTCATTGTGATGAAGGGAGATTGTATCATTGTTATCTAATGTATATGTAGAGGAAATAATGGAAAATGTTGTATATGTATGTTCCTTGTTAAGGTATGATCATGAGTTATGGAAGAGTAGAATACCTCGGCATCATTGTTCCATTGGATAATTGTAGAAGAAATATGTCAGTTGGTAATGTTGTTAAGAGAAAAGAAAGCTACTTCCTATTGTATTTAGTTGTGATTGTGGAATCAATTAGAAAATTGTATACTGTTGTTCTTGTATGGAAATATGTTCTCGTATCGAAACATTGATTGTGAAGGAAGACATGTTGAAATCTGATGCACAAGTTTCTGCACATATGAACTTTTCTTGTTAGTTAAAGCCAAACCTCACAAGGACTTTACATAGGATAATCCTTGTAATATCATGCAAGGTAGATTTAGCAAAAGTCATTGTAAGTTTCACAATTAGAGATTTGATGTAATCTTGGAGAAGATTAAGTAATGAGACATTCTTTCTTATTAGAAACATTTCATAGATTATTGTGAGGAAGTTTTCTTTTCTGTTGATATAGTTGTCTCAATTTGAAGCATAAGTGATAGGCTTGTAAAATCCTATGTTATCATAAGAAAGCATTATATTGTTAATGGAACATTGTATATGCATGGTAGATAATGATATTAAGAAAATTATCAGATTATGATTTAAATGGAAAGAAAATTAAATCTAATAACTAAGATGCAAATATGGGTGAACAATAAGTTAAAACTGGAAGTGTGCATTTTATTCTCTGGAAATTTGATGGGAGAGAAGAAAATAACCCACATCAAGTTGCTATTACAGAGCAATATAATAATAGGAAGCATATTCTCAAGACAATCATTTTAATGATTGGACAATATATAGTATTAATAGATATAAAATATGTCATCTTCAAATTTTGTTATTGGGAGCAAGAAACCCGTGAGCAAAGTCAACACAGAAAGGACATCTTAAAAAGAAGAAATAAATTAATAAAAAGGGAAACATTGTCTATTTTCAAACTTGACTTGTTTCACTTCACATCTTAATTTCCATGCTGCAGTAGTCTAATCGCCTAGGAAGGTGCAATGCCTCTGCCCAAGATATGGAGGGGACCACGTACTCCTCTAGGCACCTAGGCAATTCGAAAGGAAGGCATTGTTTTATAAAAACGAGGAGTTGGAAAGTGCTTGGGGAGAGGGAAGTCACGTGACTTCCACCCCTCCACGCTATCTTGTCTCCCACAATGCCCTCAAACATAGGCGTCAACTTTTGTGGGAAGTGTCAGAGTGCTAGGTTAGTAACATAGGATGGTTAGTGTACTAGGTTAGTATAGAGTTAAATAAGCAGTTTATTTTGTGAGTTGTAAAATGTTTTGTAGTTGTTTTATGAGGTTAGACATTAACTTTAAGTATGTATTAAATTGTAGTAGCATACTATGTAGCAAATGCATGTTATTTATAGAATCTTATTTTTATAATTAGAATTTTAAATTGTAGATAAGATTAGTTAGTAATATTGGAAATGTAATGATGATGACTTTAGTTAGGAATTAATTTAGTGTAATTACTTTTTAAATTGTAATTAGTTATTATGGTATGTGTGTGGGTGTTGAATTTATATTTATGATAAAAAATTTAGTAAAAATATAAAAAATAAATAAATTAAAAATTAAAAATAAATAAAAATAGACTTAATGTATAGGAGTATTAGGAAGAATGGTGGGAAGTTAGTAGGTAAATAGGATTGTTTCATTTTTATAAGTTTGATATTAGGTTATGTGGGAAATGTTTTTATTAATGTTAAGTTAATGATTGTAATGCTTTATTTTAGTTGGGTATGTAGAAATTTGGTAATGATAGGATTAATTGGACATATAGAAAAAACATTAATATCTTTTTAATGAGATTTGAAATTATAAATAATTAAATATATTGAAAACGTAATCATAACTTCCTAAATGATTATGGGTACTCTTCAAGTATTAAGTTCGTAGAAGGAAGTTGATATATTTGTTAGTATGAAAAGAACATTAGACGCATGCATGCCTAGCCAGTTTTAGAATTAGATAATTAAGTAAATAAAATTAAAATGCTAGAATGAATAGAAAGTAATACATTATAGTAATTGGGAGTATGAGTTATTGTCAATTGAATTAAACACCTAGTCCAAGGACACTAATTTAGTTAACAAAGGATAAATATAAGAATTTTAGTAAATAGTTATACCTATATCCTATTAAAATGGATCAAAATTGGACATAGGATGTAACAAGTAAGGTCACATATATACATATAGTAAGACGACTTGAGATAAGGGCATCTAGAACAATTAGAGACATATTTTCAATTCACAAACTATTATAGCAACTACATGGATGCAAAATTGATAGGGATTAGATGTGAAATCAAAAAGATAATATTTTCTAGTTATAACTTGGACTTCCAATGAAGGTTAGAAAACTAACCAAATTTCCCTAGAAACTTGAGGTACTAAATGAAAGCAAATTCTTCGTCATAACTAAATTAATTATCTCCCATTCAATGACTAAATAAAGTACATTCTGATAATATCAAAGGATATAAGTTATTCCTGACATCCCATTGTTTGATGGAATACTCATAACAGAGTATGGGTCTTCTTAAGTGCTATCCTTAGTTCATCTTTCAAAAAAATTGGTTGTGTTTTATCTCATAAATTTTGGACATGACATGCCCCTAGTCTTGGTGCCCTTGGTGCAGGGTATGTTTTAGATTAGGTGGGTGAATATAGATAGTTCATATAGGGGTATTGTGGCAGGTGAAGTGTGGATTGAACTATAGTTTGGATGGAATTTATTGGTTGTTTGGGTAGCAGTTGGACATACCGGTGCATCTATTGGGTAAACTATTGATACTGTAATTGTTGTTTGGGTGGATAGGTATGGGATTGTTTTCTAGATGAATAATTTTGTATGTGTGATTGGACATAATGTTGTTGTGGTAGTTGTTGCTAGAGTGGTGGTGGTAGAAATGTTGGGGCCATGTTTTGAGGTTGCATACTTTGTCCAAGATATTTTGGTTGAACTCCCACTTGAGAAGGCAGTTAGATGTTGGTGGGTGCCAAATAGCTAGTGGAGGGAATCATCCATATTGTTGGTTGTTGTTGTTGTGGGATTGTTTGGTTACTTCCTAAGGGTAGCATAGAAAAATAGTTCGTGATGGGTGGTAATGGATTGATTGGTGGTGTTAGTGGTTAGTGTGCTTAGAAAGTTGGCATGAATGAAGTACTAAATGGGAAGCTTGTGGTCAGCCCTTGTGATATTCCAAAACTTCAAGGACCAAGTGGAAATAGAGTGGTGGTATTTGGCATAGATGTAAATGGATTAGGGGTGAAGAAAGGTGGGTTGGTAGATCCTGCTAGTGGCATCCCCATAGTGGATTGTGATGCTAATTGAGCATTTGGCTAAAATGTGTTGGATGCACAATTAGTGGGTATATATGAAGTGGAAGCAAAACTTTGGGAGGTGGAAAGCCCTACAATATTGAAGGGAATGGATGTGAATTATGAAGTGGTGGCAACAGCAGTGCAGGAAGTATTTGTAAATATGGGTTGCATGATGGTAGGTTGATGAGGTGTTGTGTGGACTAGTGATTGTGCAATGGTAGGTTGATTGTTTTGTGGGATAGGAGCACCAAGTTGGTTTGATGGGATATTTGGATCTATGGGTTCCGGTTGCATTGTTTGATGTCCACTTCCTAGTATGAAAAAGGGATTATTTGGATTAGATGGACCAATGGGGGGGTGGTAGTCTGCCAAATAAGGAATGAGCAGGATCAAATATATCTAAAGGTGGTGGTCTCCCAAAACCATAGACACCAACATTGTCTCTCAAGAAGTTCGTCATGATTGTTTCCCTATTTCTATCTATGATGGCATTAACAATGGTTGTGTGTCTTGGTTGATTCATAAAGGCACCTATGTCTAGGGAGGGACCCGACTCTTCCAGATTTTGTGGTGATGGATCCTATGTGATTGAAGATATTGTCAGTTATGGTTGTGCGCTAGCTAAACTACCGCTAAGACTAGGATCCATGTCTTTCTTCTTTCATTTTTTATTATTGAAACATGTGATGGGTGGCATGAAAGGAGGATTTTCCTAAGGATCAAATGCAAGACTTTTAGGACAATGAGTGCAAGTGTATGTGGGTGGAAAAGGTTGCTAAATTTTCTTAAGGATATGACTATGATCGAGGAATTTTCTAGGATGCAAAAAGATGTATGATAGATGTGTGGGAAGGATCCTAGTTCTAATGATATAATATCTAGGAAGCCTAAGGATGAGTGATGTGATGTCAAAGTAAAAGAGAGGATGTTTTCTCCTAAGGATGAAATGCAAGACTTTTAGGACAATGAGTGAAAGTGTATGTGGGTGGAAAAGGTTGCTAAATTTTCTTAAGGATATGACTATGATGGAGGAATTTTCTAGGATGCAAAAAGATGTATGATAGATGTGTGGGAAGGATCCTAGTTCTAATGATATAATATCTAGGAAGCCTAAGGATGAGTGATGTGATGTCAAAGTAAAAGAGAGGATGTTTTCCCTATGTGTAAGCTCGAGATATGATGTTGATGTCAACTCTAAGGTAGACTTGTAAGCTTTAGGAAGACAAAAGATGATCAAGTGTGGAGCCCAACCTTTTTCTCAAGATGATGAGGGACACAAATGACAAATATAGATTACCCTAAACAATGCTTAGTTAAAGGATAACTGATATAGTGTGATGGATGTAGGATGTAGGGTAGACAATTCTCAACAAAGTGACACCAAATGCTCAAGTATGTTGGAGATAATGGAGGATTTTTGGATCTATGATTTTGATTTGGATGGGGTTGGATCTTTAAAGAATGACCTAAAGATGACTAATCTAAAAATGCCTAAGTAGGATGAGCACCTATATGAAGACTTAAATCTATGATATGGTAAGTGCAAAGTGTGTGTGGAAGAAGAGGAACCTAATCAAAGTGGGTATAGCTAGTATAGTCAATAAGGCTTTGGTTGAATCCATGCCTTAAGGTTAAGTTCTAAACTTTATGGTACCACTTAGTTTGTAGAGCAACTTCAAAACCTTCTTTCTCAATTTGATATAGCTTAGCAAGTCGTGGATTAGGTGTATGTTTCTTGCATTCTGCTTCTATCTCTTTATAAACTTTTTTTTCTTGAAGCTTGACCTTTTTGAACTTGGGTTTTGGTTGGTCTGACATAAGGTATTCTTATTAGGTTTATCTCAACTATGGGTTAAAGTAGTGACTACGTTAAGTATACCTTTCTTTTTAAGTTGGACATCATGGATCTTCTAGATAATAAATGGATCTAAGTAGATAAGAAATGGTTTTTATCAAAGGATGGTATAACAAATTTTATTTTAAAAGAGGTGAAATAAAAGTATCTAGACTTTTAGGTTTGTTGTGAATAGACTTGATAACAACCATTTTGAAGCAACAAGGATAAGCCTCTTTCGATAAATGGATATGGCATATTATGAGCAAACAATCTCTCAAAGGACAAAGCAACTTTGAGAGAGACAGACAAGTGATCTCTTTAGAAAAAGGATTTAATAGTAACCAATGTGTATGTTTCACAAATTTTTCTCACGAGTTCTTTTCCACAAATAAGACAATTCAAACACACTTTTATCCCTAAGGCCAATTTGATTTCAATGTGTTACTCATTAGGCCTACCAGGAGGAACCCATCTTGATATTTTTTTGAATCTAGTGCAATATTTCCCTCTAATAGAAGAGGTGAGTCAATACAAGATTTAATCAACAAACTTATACGTCAATGATCCTTTAAGGTATGACAAATAGAAGCCCCCCTTTTGTTGGGACAATGACTCTTGGAGATGAAACCCAAGTAGCCTTATGCCTCTACCAAGAAAACACATATGTCAAGTAACTTCAAAGAATCCTTATATTCTCTTGTACCATTGAGTAACACACCAAGGATAAAAGGGTAGCCACTAAGTTGGTTCATAATTAGATCTTTTAAGTTAGCTAATCAGTTGTTACGTACGTGATTCACTTAAGAATCTATTCCAGACATGTTGAAATCATGGGAAAGTTTTCACACCTTAGGCTACCCCTAGAAATGCACCACCCAAACTTGTTTGATGAAGCAAGAATATTTACCCTTCTTCTCATTTATATATCGGCCAGAGGATCTTATTGGTTTGAGCTTCTGTCCAAAGGGGACGTGCTTCCCAGAGGATGATGAACTTGCTAGAAGCACTCCTAGGTTGTTATAGATGATCTTGCTACCAACTTTCAATACATGGGTCATGTATTTAAATGGTTCTACTTTGAAAGAAAGAGAGAACTCAAAGATGTGCTAAAATACACAATTTTTATACACATAAGACACTTGGTTCATTCTATTTTTTAAGTTTTAAGTTTGTCTTTCCCATTTATGACTTGAAAACACTCGTGATTAGCATGAAAGGTTTATTCCAACTTGACAACAATGGTCAACATAATGAATCGAGTCAACATAATAAATCATTCACATGAAACCTTTTGAAAAGGATGGGAATAAGAGATTTTTTTTGTTTTAAAGAATTCGAGATTTTGTGATGTTTGATTTTAAGCCCTAAATTGAAGTGTTTGGAAATATTATTTTTAGGCCCAAAATGAAATGTGTAGTTTCTTTTATCCTTTTAGGCAATCAATAATTGTGTGGTTTGCATGCATTCATTCCAATGAAGTTTTTGTTGATTTCTTTAATGCATTCAAGATTGAATTTTGGTTGAGTTTTAGCCATTTGCATTCAAGATTTGATTGATAATTTTGTCAGACCCAAATTGAAGTCTGATTTCAACAAATCAATGATTAAGCATACAAATGAATTCTTTTGACACAACCTTAAAGGGAGACACAACCAAAACCTGCAAGCATAATATTAGTAAAATAATCAATTTCCCAAGTTACTCCACCTACAAGAATCTAACATAAAAAATTAAAAGTACCAGCGAACCTGCAAGAGTCAACATGTGATCCTACAACGTTGGAATGTAGTCAAACTTAGCAGGATCATGGTTCAAAAACTAATGAAAAAAAGAAAAATGTGGGTCGTAGAAGGAATACTTACATAGAAATCTTGTCAGAAAGTGATCTCGCGACTTTGTTAAACATTCTTGTCGATAGTTTTTCACTACAGGTTTGAAGGCGATAAGATCAGCAAGGTTTTCCAAGACTAGATTTTTGGCAGAATAATCTTGCATGTATTACAAGAAAACTTGCTAGCATGTACAAGCAGTCCCGTGGAAAGAAGGAAGGTGGGAATAAAGGAGGGGACTTAAATCACCACATGGTAGGTAGATTAGGTGATGACCTTGATCTCACATTCGCGAGTTCGCGCTCCTGTGAAATTCTTCCCTCAAACTTGTGTTAGGATTTAACCATAGATAGAAATAATAATTACATGCAAATATAAAAAATATCAAAAAATAATAGATCACATAGAAAAGAACACAAGGTACCAAGATTTAATGTTGTTCACCCAATCCCTAGGCTACGCCCACCAAATAGCAAGTCTAATATTATTACGATCCAGTGATTGCAACCTGATTATAATTTGTAATCCCTTACAACTCAATACCATTGTAAGAAGTAATTTTTGCATCACACCTTATGAAACAATCCCTGACCCTAAGCCCTTTCATACAATTATTTTCTTGCTTTAGGGTTAAAAATTAGTTACAACATGTCAGCCATAAATTGGTAAATATAAACAATAGCCAATTGGTGAATATTAGCCATTGGTGAATAGTAGCCCAAAAAACATTTATGAAGTATGTACAATACTTCCCTGATCAGTCACCACAAACTAACAATCTCCCACTTGGGGACTAATCAGACTCCACACTAGACAACAATCTCCCACTTGGGGACTAATCAGACTCCACACTAGACAACAATCTCCCACTTGGAGACTAATCCTATAGCAATACTGCTACCACATGGGGCTCCCACTAGATCAAACCACCCTAGACTCTTTTGTTCTTTTATTCTCGTTCAGTCTAGAAGACCAACTGAAGCTGAAGAGGAATTCAGCTTCTCCCTTGTCACTACCTTAGTAAACATATCTGTTGAATTGTCATCTATATGTCTCTTATCCTACTTTAACTGTCCATCATCCAAAACTGATCGAATGAAATGGTACCACAACTGAATGTGTTTTGTCTTTGAATGCAAAGCTGAATTCTTTGCAAGATGAATGACACTCTAACTATCTATAAAAAAAATCATCCCTCTGAGGGTGTCCCAATTCATCCAAGAAGAACTAAGGCCATATCATCTCCTTGGTTGCCTCTGTAGCAGCAACATACTCTGCCTCTATAGTGGATAAAGCATTAACCTTCTGTAACCTAGAAACCCAGCTCACAGTTGCCCCGCCAACAATAAATACATAACCTGTAGTACTCCAACTAGTATCAATATCCCCTGCCAAATCTAAGTCAACATAGCCCTATAAATCATTAGTAGAACTCCCAAAGTGTAAACACTTACTAGATTTTCCTCTCAAATATCTCAGAATCCATTTGACTATGTTCTAATGCTTAGTTCCTAGATGACTTATATACCTACTAACAACTCCCACTACATGTGCAATATTTGGCCTGGTATATACCATAGCATACATCAAGCCTCCTACAGTTGAAGCATAGGGTATCTTGGACATCTTAGCCTCCTCTTCTTGTGTCTTGGGACATATCTCCTTAGTCAACTTCAAATGACCAAGTAAAGGTGTGTTGATAGCTTTAGCATTCTCCATAGAGAAATGTTGCAATACCTTCACAACATAATCAACCTAAGATAGCATCAATTTCTTGTTCTTCCTATCTCTACAAATCTTCATACCAAGGATTTGTTTTACTGCCCCCAAATCCTTCATAGAAAATGCATGTGTTAATTGGCTTTTTCAACCCCTTAATGTGATCCATGTTAGACCCAGCTACTACAAGCATATCATAAACATATAAACATAAAATAATGTAGTTGTCATCATCCAACCTCTTGAAGTAAACACAATGATCTAAATGAAACCTTTGTATCCATGCTCATGCATAACCCTATCATATTTTAGATACCATTGTCGAGGTGCTTGCTTCAAGCCATATAAACTTTTCTTCAATCTGCATACTAAGTTCTCCTTACCTTTGACCTCAAATCCATGTGGTTGTGCCATATATATCTCTTCACCCAAATCACCATGAAGGAAGGTTGTTTTAACATCAAGCTACTCCAAGTGCAAATCTTTAATAGCCATAATACTTAAAACAATACGGATAGAAGTCATTTTAATAAGAGGATAGAATATCTCATCAAAATCAATGCCTTTTTTCTGTGCATATCCATTTACAACTAACCTGGCTTTAAATATTTTCTTACCTCCATCCTCTTCTTTCAACCTATAAACCCACTTATTTTGTAAAGCCCTTTTACCTGCAGGCAACTTGCATAAATCCCATGTCTTATTTTTTAGCAAAGAGTCCACTTCTTCTTTCATTGCAAACTCCCACTGAATCTTTGTATCCACCTGCATAGCTTCATCATAACATTCAAGTTCACTAGCATTAGTAAGTATAATAGAATACAAAGAAAGAGAAAATATTTCTAGAGGTCTAATTAGCCTTGTTGACTGTCTAACATTCACTGGTGTGTGTGGTATTTGTTGTTGTGGTTGTTGCACATCATGAGGAATGACTAGAACATCATCTTTTAGAATATCATCCAGCACTATATAATCATCTTCTTTCTTCTCATGTTGCTACAACATATCTTTGTACAACACTTTCTCATTGAATATGATATCCCTACTTCTTACAATTTTACAATTTTTAAAATCCCAAAGCCTATAACCAAATTCATCAATGTCGTATCCAACAAATACACATTTCTTTGACTTAGCTTCTAGCTTGGTTTTATTTTTAGAATCTATATGAGCAAATGCTACACAACCAAAGGTTTTGAGAAAAGAATAACTCACCTTCTTACCAATCCATGCTTCCTCTAGAATACCACAACCCAAAGGAGTAGAGGGACCTCTATTAATCAAATATAGAGTAGTATTAATAGCCTCTGTCCAGATTTTTAAGGACAACCCAACATGCAACCTCATGCTCCTCGCATGCTCCATTATAGTCTTGTTCATGCGTTCAGCCACTCCATTTTCCTGTGGAGTCCTTGGAACAATTTTTTGTTTACGAATACCATTAGTGGAGCAATAATCTTCAAATTCATGACTGCAATACTCACCACCATTATCAGATCTAAGACATTTTAATTTCTTACTAGTCTCATTTTCAACCAAGCATTTCCATTTCTTAAAAGTATGAAATACATCAGATTTTTGTCTAAGGAAATACACTCATACTTTTCTAGTTGCGTCATCAATAAATGTAACATAATAATGAGAGCCACTGAGGGAAGATACCTGAGCTAGTCCCCATACATCTGTATGCACAAGCTCTAATTTCTCCCTTTTATTTTCCTTCCTAGTCTTCACAAAACTCACTCTCTTTTGTTTTCCATACACACAAATTTCACAAAAATCCATATTAACACATTTCAGACCTGGTAAAACTTTCTTTGAATGAAGTACTTTCATACCTTTCTCACTCATCTGCCCAAGTCTATTGTGCCACAACGTTGTATCAGAATATATAACAGTTATTTGTTCTCCCTTCTCAACTGCAGCAACTATTCCTGAACATTCATTTTTCTCTAAAACGATCAAAGTAGAAGGAACAATATAACCTATACAAAGATATAAGGTGAGTACTTTCACACCTTTTGCTACTACAAGGGAACCTTTTGAAATCTTCCAATTTTTATCATTAAAAGTAACTACATAACCCTCATCACTGAGTTGCCTTGCTAAAATTAAATTCCTACTCAACCTTGGAACATGTCTTACCTCATGCAGTATCCAATGACCCCCATTCTACAACTTAATCTTAACTTTTCCCTTTCCAACAATCTGACAGGGTTCATTATCCTCCAAATAAATAAGCCCAAAATCCCCTTGGCCATAATCAATGAAATAACCTCTATGAGATGTAGCATGAAATGAAGCATCAGAATCTAAAACCCATGAATCATCAATACTTTCTAAATAAAAAAGCAAAGCATCCTCTTTGGATTTGTTACTTAACACATTTGCCTCATTTTCCCCTTTTTAATTATCTCCTTCATTATTTTTTCGAGTCCAACAATCTTTCTTCTTATGCCCTGTTTTACCATAGTACCAACAATCTCTCAGTCCTTTGGATTGAGACCTCTTCCCCTTTGATTTATCTCTTGATTTCATGATTTCCATAATTATTTTCTCTTTCAGTCATTCTGCCTCTGCTTTGTGTGTTCAAAACACTTCCTGATGTAGATCCACCTGAGGTTTTCTTGCGAGTTTTCTCACTCAAAATAACACCGATCACATCATCATATTTTAGGGTACTAGATCCTTAAATAGAATTACTCATAGACATTACCAAGCCATTCAAGCTTTCAGGCAAAGAACACAAAATCAAGAGAGCCCTAATTTCTTCGTCAAAATTGATACCCATGGAAGATAACTTACTAGTAATCATATTAAACTCATTTATATGATCTACAACATATCCACCTTCTATAATTTTCATAGTAAATAAATGCTTTATGAGAAATACCTTGTTGGAAGCGGAGGACTTTTCATACAATTTCTTTAGGGTTTCCATCAACTCTTTCGTCGTCTTCACTTTTGTAATATTAAATGCCACTGATGGTGCCAGGCATAATTGAATGCTTCCAATTGCCTTTCTATCTAAAAGATCCCATCCATTAGTTGTCATAGATCCCAAATTCTTGGTTTTTCCTTCCAATGGCTTCCATAAATCCTTCTGATAAAGATTGTCTTCCATTTACATCTTCCATAACTGAAAGTTCTGACCATTAAACTTGTCAGCCCTTAGCTTACCCTCATCTACCATTGCTCCCACTCAACTGTGAAACTTTCCTGTAGAGGAAAATTGAAAAAAAAACCTTGCTTTGATACCACTTGTTAGAATTTAACCACAGACAGAAATAACAATTACATGCAAATATAAACAATATCAAAAAATAATAGATCACACAGAAAAGAACACAAGACACTAAGATTTAATGTGGTTCACCCAATCCCTAGGCTACGTCCACCAAACAACAAGTCCAATATTATTATGATCCAGTGATTATAATCTGATTACAATTTGTAATCCCTTACAACTCAATACCATCACAAGAAGAAATTTTTGCATCACACCTTATGAAACAATCCCTAACCCTAAGCCCTTTTATACAAGTATATTTCCTACTTTAGGGTTGAAACTAAGTTACAACATGTTGGCCATAAATTGGTGAATATAAATAATATCTAATTGGAAAATATTAGCCATTGGCGAATAGTAGCTGACCATTACCGAATAGTAGCCCAAATTTTTTTTTATGAAGTATGTACAGTACTTCCCTGATCAATCACCACAAACTAAAAACTTGTAGCTACCGGTTCACAAAAATAAAGTATTTTCAAGTCTCGTTGTTAGAAAATGGATGAGATGGTTGGGATTGCGTTACTTGTAATGGGATTGATGCACCTGCAAACACAGTTAAAACCTAACACACAAAACAAGAGGCATAACATGTTAGTTTTTAGATTAGTAAGAATAAGTGCAAAATGGTTAGATAATGACCTAAATGCGGGGTCCCAATGGGCATGCCAAAATATATGTTGTGAAATCCTAGTATGTAAAGAACATTAAAAAGAATCTAACATTCACAACTAAAGAAAAACAACAAACTTTATGAGAGGATGAAGGAAACAAAGCAAAGGAATGCAAACCAAGTATGGTGAGCTCCCCAAGTGTAACCTTGATACTTTGATATATCCAAAATGATGGTGGATCTGTGGTCAAACATGCTTCAAGATTCAAGTGATGGATTGTAATTGATCATGAGGGTGAATGAAGGGTTTAACAATGGGAGCATGGAGGTATTTTTCCATTATATATGGTATTTTGATAGTTTGTGAGCTCTCAAAATAGCATTATAAGTTTGCATGGGAGGTGTGTTATTTTGTGAGAGGGGAAGGGTCCAATTTATAGGCTAAGGGGTCGTGATATGGATGGCTAGGATGCAAGGATGGAAAAAGGATGAGGGAGGGCTAGGATGCAAGGGAGGGGAAGCACATGGATCGTGCTTCTTCAAATCCATAGCCTTGTGACAAGTGTTAAAAGAGGATTGGATGGGGGAAGAGGGTCAACAAAGGGTCAAAGGGAGTTATGAGGCAGAAGGAGTGTGGAAGAGGGATGTAAGAAGCCTTTAAGAGCCTTTAAGGCATGTAAGAGCTTTAAAGTCCTTGGATAGGAATGTAAGAAGGATGGGATAAGACTTTGAATTTGGCTTGGTTTATGAAGTCTTAACCCTTGTTTAAATTTGTGCACATGTTGAGGGGATTAGGCTTAGCTTAGGAGGAGATTAGGATGTAACTGGGTTGGCATTAATGAGATAGGTTAATTAGCTGGCTAAATAGGATTAACATGGGTGAATGGGTTGGATTTGGATAATGATAGGATTTAGGAATGGTTAGGGGTTGGGAATTGATTTATTTAATAAAAGGGGACATTGAATTAAATAAAATAGGTATAGTGCAATTATTTAATTTAATACAGGAATAGGGATTTAATTAATAATTTGACTTTTGGTTGTCATTTTGATTTTATCAATTGGTCTATAGTTAATTTAATTAATTAATTAATTATGGGATGATTATTAATTAATTAAATATTTAATATTTAATAAATAATGTCCTAGAAGATGACTAAATAAGATTACTTAGTGATGTAATAAGATTAGGTGTCTACAACTATATCCCTTAAAATTTAGACATAGCAGGTATGTTGTTCATTCTTGATCTACACTCATGTATTCAATGTCCTTATTTCTTGCAATAAAAAAAAAACCAGTACACTTAGGTTTAGGGTTTTTCATACCATTTTTGTTTCTGCAAATGTTTGTAGTATGACCAGGTTTTCCACAATGATAGTATGTGGGTTTTCTTTTTGAATTTATTAGATCTCCACTCTTGGATGATTCTTGTGGTTTGATACATGAATGTTGTCCTGTGTGATCTAATCCAAAAGTGTTGTTAGGTGTCTTAGGCGATCTCATTAGCTCTTCAAAGTACTTTATTTCTCCACAGGGTTTGTTCATTCTTTTTCTAAGTTCTTTCTCATTTCTTAATATATTTCTCAGTAGATTAATATGTGATCTCATATTTTCTATTTCCATGTCCTTCCTATTTAACTCTTGATTTGCAAGCATTAGTTGATTCATCATGTCTAGCTAAGTGTTTGTAAGCTTTAGTACATTAGATGACCTTTCTTCAAGCATGATAGTCATTTTTTTTAATCTTCCTCAGCCACAACTTTGTCTTCTTTAGCTTTCTTCTTTTGTTTGGTCACTTCACATAGCATTACGGATTGAATTTCATGTTCTCTCTTTAATCCTTTGATTTCTTCCTTTAGGATATTGTTCTTCTCAAGTAGATATGAAACTGTTGCATTACTCTCATTAAAATTTCTAGTGTCAAATAGTCCTTGAGTATCAACTTCTTCATAATTTATGTCATTTAGCTAAATGGACATATCATTTCTCTTTCTCAAAGATTTCCTCAATTCCTTTCTTGCTACTTCAAGTTGTTGCAATATGAGTTGGATGTTAATCACTTGATTGCTAATAATCTTTTCCAATTTGTAAGCCTTTGTCTCCAAGATTCAAACTCCCAACCTGTAAAAACCTCCTCGAGAGAACCAATGCTTTGATACCAATTGTTGGGAGGTTAATTGGGAAACTAAGATACTGAGAGTGGGTGGTGGGGGCGGGGGGGGGGGGGGTGTTGAATTAAGATCTATAAAACTTTTATCCCTTAAAACAACCTTGTTGTATTTGCCATATTTTTCATCCCATATCTAGTTTATGTATAGCATAACTTGTAAAAATTAAATGTTGTAATAAGTAGATCTAACTATCAATCATATGCATAAAATGTAAACACACCGAACAAATATTTGGTTGCCTAGAAACCCTCCAAAGTGAAGGTAAAACTAGGGTGGGGATGACACCCACAAATCTTCACTACTATAGTAATAAAGTTAACCTATTAGGGTTACAATTTTGATCACTTCTGATGATGTACCCTGTGAGGGGGTATGCCCTGTGAAAGGTTGTTAAGACTGTTAGTTCTTACCTTGTGAGAGGATTTTACACTTACAATAAAGTAAGGACTCAATTAAGAGATTTACAAAGGTTTGTTAAAACCACTCTATTAAGAGCTTATCCTTGGCTCAGTTATGATTTAATTCATGATCCTTTGGTTTGCACTTTATTTCTGATTATGGATCTCCTCTCTTCAATTATTTTATTTAACCTTCAATCTAATATCTCTTTTCTCTATCCTTCACTACTTCATAAGGTTTCTAACTCTACATATCACAACTCTCTTGCATGCACTATCCAAAACTTAACTCCCTTACTTCCTCTTCAATGATCAAAATTTCACTTATGATCTCGCTATGTGATCGTATGCATCTCTATATTACAAAAATAAGGTTTGGATTTGCATATTTAAATATTTCTAAAGAGATTTCTAGACACTTCCCTTTTTGCCTCTTCATCTTATTGGTTGTGCATTCCTCATAGGGATTGGTGATCCATCTCAAAATGTGTAACAACCTTTGTAACAAACTCTACAATCATTAAATTTCATGCCTATGTCAACTTGAAATGGTTTACATCAAAGTTCGCAACATTACAAACTTTAATGTTCTCTTTGTGTTGCTCAACATATACTGTTACTAATGCTTGGTCATAATTGTTATCTCTGATGTTGCTCAACCTTTACTATGCTCAACTCATTCTCCATAACTCAACATGTATGTGCTCTATCTACTCAACATTCACTAGGCTTGACTTATAATAAAAATACTCTGTGACCAAAGACTTGCTCGACTCCCACATAGCTTGGCATATATATGTTTATTTACAAGTCTTCCACATGATTCAACCTATATAAAGTAGCTTTGTCACAGTGATGACCAACTTACTCTACCTCATATATGACTAAGTGTTTGACACTAATAGACAACAAGATCTAGTATCACTAATTGTGAAATCGATCTATCTACAAATTTAGTTGTTTATTACTCCTCCTTCCTTAACACTTTTAAAAATATGTTTTTGTAGGTTATTAGTCCTCCTCTTTTTCATACTCATATCTATATCCAACATTAATGGCTCTTTAATTCACCTTTAAGAACTGAAATTGATAATAATTGAGTTTTCTCCATTGTATCAAGATTGTCAAATTGTGCAAATATTTCCCTAGACTTTTTATTCAATGTGATCTTCGTAGTATGTGTAGGTTGACTAGCATAATACCTCAATTTTTCCACATCCATCTAAATTAAATAATCTAAATATTTCTATGATTAATTTTTCTCTTCAATCTTTGAGCTAGATTAACATTCTCATTTGTTGCTTGATCTTAGGCTACAAGATTTATTTTTTAAGTATTAAGATATAGTCTTAAGGGGACATTTATACATGTAGCTTGATATATTATATAATTCTATAGATCCCAACATGTAAATATTATAAATTTAACTTTCAATAAACTAAAAAGCTCGATCACATACTTTTTTGACCTTGTGATGAACCTTCTTCAATTTTCATTGCTTAAACTTCAACTTCCTCATGTCCAAAATTTCCATCATTGACTACTACTTACACAATAATAAATAAAATCAAGCACTTGTAAGGGGAAAGGTCTCTAAAATACATTTTAAAGTTACAAATCTTCCCTAAATCTAGAGAGGGATTACTAGTGAGAGATGTGTGTACCTATTTAAGCTTGGGATGACCATTCTCCTACCTTAGGAAGTTGTCCTTTTTTAGCACGTTCTATACATGTACATGTATAAGTATTTTAGTCATTAAAACACTTTGAATCTTAACTCTATATACTAAATTAAAACTTAAACCTAACAGTTTTAACCAAATTAGACCCTCACATAAATTAAATGGACCCCTAACCATAACTCTAAAATAGGTCAAACTTAACATACAATTAAACCTATATTTAATGCTAAACCATATCAAATAACCCTAATTGATTTACCAATCCCTAATATAATGACCTAATCATAATGCTAACTATAATGGAAACCCCTATAACATAAAACAACTTTAAATTTTATATCTCTACTAAATTGAACCCTCATAGAGACACTAAACCAAACTAAACCCTCATGCATGTATAAAAAAATATTTAAACCAAAACCCTAACTTTAAATTTGTTCAAACTTGACATATACAAAATTGACCCAAACACAGAAGTAAAATTATACCTCCAAAATGGTAAACCCAATTGCTAACCCTTATTAATGCCCTTATCCTAATTATTATACTTAATATTAAGATGCTAATGCTAAATTATGTTGCTTATATAAACCCGTAAATGTACCCTTAATTTATAATTATCATCATAATTGTGAACCATCATCAGGTAATCATAAATACAAAACCCTACCTCCAAACCATGATACCTTTAATAGTAACCTTGATTGCTAAATCATATTCCTCATAACAAACCCCATATTAGTATAAATTATAAACCCTAGGATCCTACATAGACTAAGTATATTGATAATCCTAAATTTAATAAACCCTAATCCTAACCTTAATTTCTTTAATGTGACCATAAATGATAAACCCTAATCCTAAACATAAAACTCTAAACATATTGTACTATAAAAAAGACACATATTGGGAAAAAGATTGTACATGTATGCCTTGCTTCCTTCTATAGTATAATTCTAAACTTTTTGATGATTTTCTTCTTCTTGTTCCTCTATTCTATTTCATGTAGACATACTTACTCATTTATTTTTATGTCCCATTGCAAATTCTTTTGTAAATTTTTTTTAGAAGGATAGGCTAAATATATTTCCTCCAAATTGAAGTGTGATTATCTGATTAATTGTAATTGTAAAACAAAATAATTCATTATTAATTTATATGGTAACGAAGAAATCATAAAATAAAACCAAATAGGCTGATGCATGTTTTGATCAAAAGTATCTGAGTACTTTTCAAAAGTACATGGGTAACTTTTACCCATGGTTAATTGGGCCTTCTACTTTTGATTGAAACTACCTAAAAGAGGTTTTGATCAAAACTAGAAAGAGTTTCAATAGAAAGTAGGTTTCTATCAAAAGTACCAAAAAAGAGATGTTTTACAAGGGCCATAAAATTTAAGATGTTTTCATGGCTTTTGGGCTCAATTACTATGTTCAAATGGAACACTAAAGACATGCCATTTAGCACGACATAAGTACTCAAAATGAGCTTTCTAATGACTATGGACTAGATATATTTTGAATTTATTAGGTATGAATTATTTGATGTGAATTGAATAGAGGTTCATTATCCAAAATAAATCTTTATATTGAATGCTGATGGAAAAACAATAATTAAGAGAATAAAAATTCAAAAAAAAAAACCAAAAGCTCCACATTCAAGTCCTCTTTCAATCAAAACAAGAAAGTTTGAAATAAGACAAATATATAATAACTTACATGCATCAAAAAAAATGTATGTCAAAATTAGAATTAGGTAAACTTTAAACATCAATGAAATAAGAAATACTAAGGATATAGACATCAGACCACCTCCATGGGTTTGGTATGGATGTTAACAAACTAAATTCTAAAGAATCACATTGATATCTATTGTGGAATAAGTTATGTGAATAAAAAATAGGGCCACTATATATATATATATATATATATATATATATATATATATATATATATATATATATATATATATATATATATATATATATATATATATATATATATATATATATATATATATATATATATATATAGAGAGAGAGAGAGAGAGAGAGAGAGAGAGAGAGAGAGAGAGAGAGAGTCCAACAATATAACTGAGAGGTGGGGTGAATCAGTTATACAACTATTATAACAATTATCAACCTTATTAATCCTTAACCATATAAGCAATATAATCAACAGCCATAACAAGATACTCATACACAATAACACCAGATATGTTAACTATGGAAACGCTTGATCAGAGGGAAAGCCTTGGTGGGAATGGTACCTACAAAATGTTATACTAATATAAATGTTCCTTGTTAAAGGATGGACTCTGTTAGGAGCTAATGAAATACATTCAATACATATCAGTCCATGTTAGGAGACTTTGAATATGAGTTAGGAGATTATAACCCTGTTAGGAGTTGTGCCAGCCCTGTTAGGAGTTGTAGAAGGCAGATGGATCCATTGTCCAGATAGCTTTAGGGGCAAGACCACTAAACTCACTATCCAACTAATCTCTATATTATTCCTTGCAGAATAATAGAAATGAATTGTACTTGTACTTCCTCTTCCTCTATCATGTCATCCGAACTTCTTCTCTTCTTCTTATCTCAATACAAGGTCACCAATTTCGCATCCAATAATCCCTTGGATCATTTCCTCACATTTACCAAATACTCTACTCTTGTTCACACACTTCACACTTTATTCGCATGCTACCCACACTTTGCCAAAAGGAAAATAGCCTTCCTTTATACCATGTCCTCAAAATAATTCTTTGAGTCAACCTTAGGGCTTTCCCAATTAATTATAATAGGACCACATTAAGATAATATAATTATTTTACAATTACACAACACTGTCGGCTCACAGTCTTTACAACTTCTCACACGTATGCCCTTAGACGTTGTGTAATCACTAACATCACCACTAAACTATCTACTATTACTATCTAACCTTGCATATCATGTTTCGATCTATGTTAAGAGATATAATCCATTCATCACAAATTGCTTCTTAGAAACTCTATCTACATACTGCTCTCTATAAATCAATCATATCTTCTGCATGTCTTTGGCTTATTTGATGTGCACTTAACCTAGTCATCAAGACATAATGCAGAACACATCCTTAACTGTGCTTGACCTAATCATCAATTCTTTGTCTGTACAACCTTGTTCTTTATCTACTACTCTACCAATTTTCACATAAATACTGCTATGTTGACATCAGTGACAAACACAATAATGAATACAACATGTCAATCACGCTAAAAATCTCCCACAAGCTCTACTAATGCTTAGGATACTCCGCCAAAGGAATACCATCAACATTCATACTAACATGTGTGTGTGTGTGTGTGTGTGTGTGTGTGTGTGTGTGTGTGTGTGTGTGTGTGTGTGTGTGTGTGTGTGTGTGTGTGTGTGTGTGTGTGTGTGTGTGTGTGTGTGTGTGTGTGTGTGTGTGTGCGTGTGTTGGAAACCATAATTGGAACAATTATTATGTTGTCATTGATGTCAAACCTTATTGGTAAGCCAATTTTCTATTTGATTTGAGTGTCATATCTAGATGATTGATGAAGAGGATTTGAGAAGTTGGTCATAACAAAAAACACTTAGATGAAAAGTTGAGTTATGAAAGGATACTACAATGGGCACTTTATTAGTTAGACTTTGACAAGATAAAGTGGTTGTTTAAATCATGTTACAAGTGAAGAAGATAGTTGTATTGAAGCCTTCAAGGAGTGATCAAATGCATAGGCTTGACCAAGCAATAGAGCAGAAGATTAAGGAATCTAAAGTATATGTTGAGTGATGCTAGTGTCAACAAAGCACTAGTATATGTTGTGCAGAAGTAGTGTCAACTGAGCATCAATATTGATGAAGCATCATTATATGTGCTGAACAAGAAAGTTAGTAGTGATTGAATAACCTAGTGATCACTAAGTGTCAGATCATAGTGCTAGATGAGGGAAAACATTTAACAATTTATAAGAAAAGCATATTGAAGATAAGGATGGATGAGTTGGAACATTTAAATTAAGGGAAACTATGTTTGCATATTTCTATGCAAGGATTCAAGGCATGTTTGGAGAAGTTTCTAGAAGGGAAAAGAGGAGACAAAATTTTGGAAGGATTCAATGAATCTAACAAAACTCTAAGATCTACAATTTATGTTTAAGCAACAAAAGATCATAATTACCTATTTAAGGAGGTACAATGTCTAACCTAGCAAGATTGTAGCAGTTGTTGGTGTTATTAATTGGGAAACTTAAGCAGGAGGCTAAGAAGAGTTGTGAAAAGGTGAAGAGTGATTTCTTGAAGGTTTTTCAAGCATATCAGAGACCAAGATGACAATGAAGGCTAGCCAATGGATCAACATGTGAGCTAAATTGTGATATGTATTTGCAAAATGAGTTGTAATTAGTAGATCGAAACATGTTGTTACTTTCTAACCATTGTATCAGTATTAAAAAAATTAATCAAGGTTGACCTAACAGCCATATGTAAATCCTTTAATCAAGGTGACATTATAATGGAATATTATAAAATCCTCTAACAAGGCCACTCCTAAATAGGTGATTAAGTTCTTTAACAAGGTCACATTTAACAATGTGGTTTGTAATCTTTAACACGGCTGGTTCCTAATAGAGCTCACTTTAGAAGAGTGAAAGATTGGTGACATGTTACTAGTGGTTTTTCCCAATTAGGTTTCCACATTAAATCCTAGTGTTAAACTTATGTGAATGTTATTTGTGATGTTTTACTATTAATATTTTACATTATACAAGTATTTTTTATTAGGATAGTGGATTGCTAGTTAATGTTATTGATAATCTGCAATAGAGGTCAAGCTAATGGATGTTAAGATCTAAAGTAGTTGAAGTGTTAGTTTGTTCAATTGGTACATCAGGACCATGGTTAACCCCCCCCCCCCTCTAAGTTATTCTAAACATTCTAACAATTTCTATCAGAGCATTGGTACTTTTAGAGAAAAGATTGAAGATACAAAAAGAAGGTGCCAAGGTTGAACAAAGAGAACTTCTCTATGTGGCAAAATTCTAATGAGGCTACATCTTGTAGGAATTGGAGATGGTGCAATACATTTTATGGATAATGCATATGTGGAAATAACAGTTCTTCCTCTAACAGCTCAACAGTTAAAAGACAAAATGTGGGATACACTACATATCATCTATGGAGGAGACAAAAATGTCTTAGGGTAAAATCAAAGAGCTTGAGAGGTAAGTTTGATAAAATGAGAATGATGGAAGGTGAGAATATTGTCCAATATTGTGGAAGAATCAAGGAAGTTGTTAATGCCATAAGAGGAGAAAATGGAAAGATTCATGATGAGACTATTATCAACAAGGTATTAAGAACTCTAATTCCTATCTATGATATTAAGGTTTCTGCAATACAAGAATTGAGATGTAATCTTGGTAATAATCTAACTTTAGAAGGTGTGATTGGTAGACTTATCACTTTTTTGAAATGTCAAATTTTGATAATTTCATTCCTACTACTATTGAATATGCTTTTAAATCACAATTGGTTCTTAGTAATAGAGGAAATGAAAAATGTGTGAAAAGTAACAGTGATGTTTCTGATGATGAACTTGATGAGCTTGAAGCACTAATGACTAGAAAACTTCCAAGAGGCAGAGGAAAATACAAAGGTGAATTTCCTATAATCTATTTTTCATATAACAAAGTTGGTCATATTGCTACAAGATGTCCTAACAGAGAAGACGAGGATGAAAAGAGGGAAAGCAAGTCTAAAAGGAAGAAGAGATGATCAAGACAATAGTAGAAACAAGGACTACAAAGATAAATGTAAGAAATCTTGTTATGTTGCCGAAGAAGAAATTGATAATGAACTTGAAAGTAATGATGAAGATGTTGTTTATGTTGCTATGAAAGAAGATTCTAATGAAGATGAGAAATTTCATTAATTTCTTATGTGAGTAAAGGTGATAGGTGGATAATTGATAGTTGTTGTTCACATCACATGACTAGTGATAAAAGTAATTTTGAAACTATGGGACCATATAAAGGTAGTTGTGTTAAATTTGGTA
The DNA here is from genome assembly GCA_028749045.1 of Cupressus sempervirens. NCBI lineage: Eukaryota > Viridiplantae > Streptophyta > Pinopsida > Cupressales > Cupressaceae > Cupressus > Cupressus sempervirens. Next base: position 548,832,478 of record CM053789.1, read on the forward strand.
ATGATGCATCATGTCTTGTGAAAGGTAAAGGATCAATACAATTGACTGATAAGATCAAGTGTAACAATGTTTATTGGGTTGATGGACTTTACTATAATGTGTTAAGTATTTCACAATTGAACAAATTAGGATACAAGGTTGAATTCCATCACAAGAAGGCCAAAATATTTGATGATGATGGTGAATTGATTAGAAGTGGTGATGAAACAAAAAGATAACTTATTCTATCTGAATTTATTTAATGAGACATGTTTGTTTTAACAATATTAATATATATGGTTATGGTATAAGAGGTTATGTCATATGAATTTTGACTATTTGGTAAGCATTAGTAAGATGAAAAGAGTAAGAGGTTTTCCAAAATTGAAGAAACATGATAATGTTATGTTTATTGGGTTGATGGACTTTACTATAATGTGTTAAGTATTTCACAATTGAACAAATTAGGATAAAAGGTTGAATTCCATCACAAGAAGGCCATAATATTTGATGATGATGGTGAATTGATTAGAAGTGGTGATGAAACAAAAGATAATTTGTTCTATCTGGATTTATCTAATGAGATATGTTTATTTTCACAATATGAAGATATATAGTTATGGTATAAGAGGTTATGTCATATGAATTTTGACTATTTGGTAAGCATTAGTAAGATGAAAAGAGTAAGGGGTTTTCCAAAATTGAAGAAACATGATAATGTTATGTGTAAACAATGTCAATCGCAAAAAATGAGAAAGCCTAGTTTCAAGAGCAAGACATATTCATCTAATGATATTTTAGAATTGGTTCATACTAACCTTTGTGGACCTATTGGTGTTCAAAGCTATTTTGGAGACAAATATTTCATTCTATTTGTTGATGACTATTCTAGGATGATGACTGTGATGTTTCCTAAAGAAAAATCTGATGCTTTTCAGCTATTTAAGTGGTGTTTGGCCAAAGTTGAAAAGGAAATATGTAAGAGTCTAAAGTGTTTGAGATTTGATAGAGGTGGAGAATTCATCTCTAATGAATTCAATATATTTTTCAATGATAGAGGAATCAAAATGCAGATGTTAGCACCTAGGACTCCTGCCCAAAATGGAATAGTTGAAAGTAGAAATAGACCGATCATACACTATTCTAGAATACTGATGATGGAGAAGAATTTATCACATATGTATTGGAGAGAAATTGTAAGTCAGTTTATACTTTGAATAGAGTGTAGGTCAAGAAAGGTACAAATGTTACACCCTTTGAATTGTGGTATGGATATGCACCTAATGTGAAGTATTTTAAAGTTTTTGGAAGCAAATCTTATATACTAAAGGATAATAGAAATGGAAAACTTAATGCTAAAAGTGATGAAGGAATATTCTTAGAATATTCCACTAAGAGAAAATCTTATGACTGTTTGAATTCTAACACTAACAAAGTTGTGGGAAGTGCAAGTGTGAAAGTTGATGAATATGCATAAAAGAATGAAGTTGAATGCAAGACAAAACCTAAAGATTACATCACATTCATATATGTGAATGAAGGTTCTCCCTATACCCTACCTGAGCAAGAGAACAAATCTACAAACTAGCAACAAAATGTGAATGCCAAGTTGCAATAATAAGTTGTTTTGCAACAGACTATGGGTGTCGAGCAACAACAAAATGATGTCAAAGAGCATGTAGAAGATGTTGAACATCGGGAAGAAAATGGAAAGCAATCATAACCTAAACTAGAGAGACAAAATTAACTTGAACTAATTTTTCAAGATGAACCTGTAGAAGAAGAGAGAAGGAAAGATCATGTACTAGCAAAAAATGTGAGAAGACATCATGCACCTAAGAAAATCATTAGTAATAAAGAATATGGAGTTATGAAAAGGAAAAGACTCAAAAGTGAGACATGTTTACTTCATGAGACTAAGCCTAAATCAATATAATATTTCTTTGCAAAATGAGGATTGGATTCAAGCAATGAATGAAAAAATTGAGCAAATAGCAAAGAACAAAATATGGACACTGGTACCTAGACCTAAGGACAAGAATGTTATTGGAACAAAGTGGGTATTCAGGGACAAGCTAAATGAAAAAGGTGAGGTCACGAGAAATGAGGAAAGACTTGTATGCAAAGGATATCCACAAGAAGAAGGAATTGATTATGGGGAAACATTTACCCCTATTGCAAGATTAGAAGGAGTTAGAACACTACTCGCATATTCTTCTTCTAAAGGATTTAAAGTATATCAAATGGATGTCAAATCTATATTTCTGAATGAAATATTGGAAGACGAAGTTAATATTAAACAACCAGAAGGATTTGTTGACCCCAACAACAAGAATATGGTATGTAAGATGCACTAGGCTTTATATGGTTTGAAACAAGCCCCTAAAGTATGGTATGAGAGACTACACAATTATTTGGTGAAATTTGGATTTGCAAGAACTACTGATAACAACAATCTATACTTGAAGACTGGTAATAACAGAGAGGTATTGATATTTGAAATATTTGTTGATGATATCATATTTGGAAGAAATGAAGCATTATGCGAATCATTTGCTGATGAAATGAAGAAGGAATTTGAAATGTCTATATTTGGTGAGATCAAATTCTTTGTTAGTTTCAAGTATATCATCTGAAGCAAGGTCTTCATTACTAATCAAAATACATTAGGGAGATACTAAAAACTTTTGGAATGGAATACTCAAGAAAAGTTAGTACACTCATGGCCACAAGACATAAATTATCTAAAAATCATGATTCTACTAATGTGAACCGGACATTGTATGTATCACTGATTAGAAAGGTAGAATATGTTGTTCACATCAGACCTAATATTGCATTAGCAGTTGAGATTGTTGCAAGATTTTTTACAAGTCATAAAGAGAATCACATGATGGTGGTCAGAAGGATACTAAGTTATCTAAAAGGAACATAAGATTATGGATTGTATTACAAGAAGGATGACAAGTTTGAACTGAAAGTGTTCACTAATTCATATTGGACTAGGAAATATTGATGACAAAAAGAGTACAAGTGGAGGAGATTTCTTTCTAGGAAAGAGACTAATTTCATGGACAAGAAAGAAGCAAAAATGTATTTCTTAATCAACAATTGAAGTTGAATATGTGGCAGCAACAGTGAACTATTCAAACATCATATGAAACAAGTAATTGTTGAAAGGGATGAAGGAAGAAATCATTGATCCAGTTATTATATATGTGATAACACTAGTGCTATAAACATATCAAAGAATGTTGTGATGCACACAAAGACTAAGCATATTTCTATCAAGTATCAAATACTTGAGAGGGATAGTTCAAGATAAAGAAGTGAGATTGGAGTATGTAAACACTAAGGAGAAAATAGCTGATATTTTCACTAAGGCATTACCCAAGGATGTTCATGAATATCTAAGAGTTAAATTAGGGGTGATTCGCCTAGGCAAGGCTACTTAATCTAAGATGGAGCTTTCCATCAAATGTGTTGGTCAGAATATTCTACATGTTGGTGCAGACAAACCTACTTTAGGAGTTGCCTAAAGTAGTAAAGGAAGAATGATATAATGTTGTACCAGTCATAATAGATGATAGATGATGAATTCAATACTGACACGAGGGTGTCTACATGAAAAAAGATGCATGAGATAGATGAAGTGTCTTTGGCATTGTTGTCAAAAAAGGTGGTATTATCAGTTGCCATAGAATAATAAGAGAAAAAGGGAGAATGTATGCAAGGTGTTGCCATCAATGTCAAAGAGGGAGATTGTTGGAAACTACAGTTGGAACAATCATTATGCTGTTATTGATGTCAAACCTTATTTAAGATAGTTTCCTATCTAATTTGAATGTAATAGCTAGATGATTAATGAAGAGGATTTGAGAAGTCAGACATACCAAAAGCACCTAGAGGAAAGTTTAAGTTATGAGAGGAAACTCTAATGGGCACTTGATTAGTTGGACTTTGATTAGATAAAGTGGTTATTTAAATCATTTTACAAGTGAAGAATACATTTTTATTAAAGCCTTGAAGGAGTGATCAAAGATTGACCAAATTCATAAGCTTGACCAAGAAACAAAGCAAAAGGTTAAGGAACTTGAAGTAAATGTTGAGTGATGTTATTGTTGACTGAGCACCAATATATGCCAAAGAGAAGTAGTGTCAACTGAGCATCAATATTAACTGAGTGTTAGTATATGTTTTGAATAAGAAAATTAGTAGCAATGGAGTAACCCTGTGATGACCAAGTGTCAGAACACAATGTTGGCTGAGGGACAACATTTTACAGTTTATGAGAAAATCATGATTTCCAACCAACACAGTTAGTTTCTTGGAATATGTAAAGTGTATTGAAGATAAGGATGGATAAACTAGAACATTTAAATAAAGGTAAAGTATATCTACACATTTCTATGCAAGGATTCAAGGAGAAGTTTGGAGAAGTTTCTACAAAGGAAAAGAGGAGACAAAATGTTGGAAGGATTCAATGAATCTAACAAAACCCTAAGATCTACAATGGTGTTGAAGTGACAAAAGATCAAAATTACCTATTTAAGGAGGTACAAGGGATAATGTAGCAAGGTTGGAGCAATGTTGATACTATTGATTGACAAACTTAAGTAGGAGGCTGAGAAGAGTTGTGAAGAGGTTAAGGCTAGTCAATGGATCAACATGTGAGCCGAACTATGATCTATATTTGTAAAGTGAGTTGTATTTGGAAGATCAAAAATTCTTGTTACTTTCTAACCATTGTATTAGTATTAAAATCCTTTAATTGAGGTTGACCTAATAGTCATATGTAAATCCTTTAATCAAAGTGGCATTCTAATAGAATGTTCTAAAGTACTCTAACAAGGCCACTCCTTATAGGGTGATTAAATCCTATAACAAGGTCACATTTAATAATGTATTTTGTAACCTTTAATAGGTTTGGCTCATAACAAAGCTCACTTCAGAAGAGTGAAAGATTGGTGACATGTTACTGGTAGTTTTTCCCAAATTGGGTTTCCATGTTAAATTGTAGTGTTAAACTTGTGTGGAAGTTTATTTTGATGATTTACTATTAATGTTTTACATTCTGCAAGTCTATTTTTATTAGGATAGTGGATTGCCAGTTGATGTTATTTATAATCTAGAATAGAGGCTGAGTTAATGGATGTTAAGATCTAAAGTAGTTGAAGTGTTTGTTTGTTCAATTAATACATCTAGACCTTGGCTAACTAATGCATCCCCCCTCCCCCAAATTATTCTAAATATTTTAAAAATATGTATATAGAATCTACACAGAAAATCCTAGAAGACTCTAATTTGCTTCATCTTCAAATTCCTAACCATCAAATGACAATTTGCATTTGAAAGTGAAAGTCTTATGAAAATTCACAATTTAATGTTAGTTTAGGCAAAAATGTGTAACCTGCTATTGTTCTAAAATTGTGATCTCCTAGCGAATGGACTTCTAACATTTAAAATATCCCTATTAGAAGTAAAAGTAAGCACACTTACATTTTACTTGATTGATTTATACACTTATTATAGAACTTATTTTAATATGACACCAATCCAAAATCATATATCTAGGTTGACTAGTATTTTGATTTTTTTTTTGCTATATTATTTACTTAACCTAGATTACTTGTATGAGTGTGATTTTTCTCTTGCATAGATTGATATACTTAGGGCTTACTCCTATTTTAGGTTTTTAGATCTATTTTTATTCTATCACATATTTATTTCAAATCTAATCAAGTTCTACATTTACCTTGAGTGTTTGCTACAGAAAATTTGTTTACCTCGTAAGATTTGAATGATATTGTCAAATCTATTTGGTCCCTGCTATCTAACCCTTTAGATTTAAAGTTCAAAATTTTATGTTTATATTTGATATATATTGATTTTGTAATGTCCTCTTCTTAAGCTAGTATGACGCAGAGAGACTATAAACCTATTCATGAGATTCTCATAGGCTAATCAATAGGTTTAATGAATCTTAATGGAACTAACTGTTGTGATGTAGATCCTAATTAGACTTAGAGGTTGATTTTTTTCCCACTTTATTTGGCACAGTCCCCCCCCAGATTTTACTACGGGAGTTTGGGGGCAACAACCCCAAGATGGGGTTAACGGGCAATGCCCCTTGTGGGGTCTTGGGGTAGAGCCCTGACTGCACTCCCTACACAGTACACGATGGAGCTGAGGGGAAACGCCCCCATGAGGGTAGTGCCCCCAAAAGCTCAACTAAATTTATTATTATAAAAGGCGTCAGCTGCTATTTTTCTATTGGATGTCTTATTTTAGCCCTAATTTTGTAAGAAAAAAAAGCTTGTATAAAATTGCTTAGGGTTAGGGATTTCATAATATATGATGAGATTGTAGCTTCTTACGATTATATTGAGTTCTAAGGGATTGTAGATTATAATCAGGTTGTAATTATTGGATAATAAGAATATGGGACTCCCTCTTTGGTGGATGTAGCCCATGGATTGGGGGAACCACGTTAAATCTTTGTGTGTTGTGTTCTCTTTAGTGCGATTTATTATTTTGTGATATTAGTAATATTTGCATATAATTGTTATTTCTGTCGCATTAATCCTAGAATTAACAAAACCAATTCTTGGTTAGATGAATATAGGAAATGTAATACCCTTTCTTGGAGTCTTTTTAAGCACTTTATCTTATACTTGCTATTTTTAGTAAGTGATGAGAACTAATAGAGGAAATTCTATTTTTACCAATGTTAATGGAGTTGGGCATGATGACTATAATGAGATTTGATATAGTTCAAAGTTATGACTTAATAAAGTTAAGTTAAAAAATTAACTTTACTATTATTTTATTTATTTAATAAAGGGATAATGGAGGCCAAATATTAAATCAAATATTATTTATTTTACTAGATGAACCTTTGTTATTTAATTTTACATTGAGACATTAAAGAAGGGAGTGGTTCTTATTAAAATAAAAGCAAAAACACCATTATCGAAAGAAAAAAAATAGTGAAAAAACATTTCCCAAAAAATAGGTTTGTGTTGCAATGGCAACACCCAACCTTTATATAGGCAAAGTCATAGGTTCAAATCTTCTCAATGCATTTAAGAAAAGTTTCAAAAATAAAAAACTTCATTAAAGAATATAGTTATTGTAATTTAATTGAAAATGTGTTCCATAAAGCTTGGGTGATCCTGAATGTGTGGATTTCATAGACAAGCCAAAGTTTCTTCTTATGGTCGAAAGCAGTAGCAAGATTCATAGGACATTCACTTTTAGGGGTTTTAGATCATGACAAACATTCTTTAGGGCTTTTCGATCATGTCTAATGTCATGACTTAACAGTTGAGACCTCTATTTTCTAGGTTCTTTTAGCAATCTTTTGACTTTTTGACTAGGTCGGTAGGACCTTGACTTAGTTCAATATGATTCTAGATAGTATTTTGTCATACTTGATAATTAAGTTGAAATTTTTTACTATTAGATGATATTTCATGATGTATGATCATGTGAATTTTTTAAAATGATGTTATTTTTCATATTTGATGTCATAGGATGTTAGTGATGCATATGATGATGTTGGGATCTTTAAATAAATTATTTATGCAATGAATTGTGTATTTTATTTAATTATGACTATTTGGGCACTGACCTACTAATGTGGTTTCGAGAGTGTCTGAGTGGTTGTAGGAAGAAGGCGAGAGTGTGATCAAGGTAGACAATGCTAGCTCATCAACAGTGGTGGGTATGGATTGTCTGGTCTAGCCTACACACACACACCCACATGGTTGTACAATGTATTTCATGGTGAGTTAAAAACTTTTGTTTCTTCTTTTCCCTTGTTTGATCAAACATGGAGTATTAAAAATCTAGTGTAACTTTCATTGTTAGAATATACTTTGTTCTGTTAGAAAAGTAAACTTTTGTGAATATTTGTAACAAATAGGTTTGAGTATTTGTCTTTTCTTTCTCTCTCATAATCAATATAAAAAGATAAATAGTAAAATATTATTCTTTAATATGTGCAGGCTATGTTATTGATGCATTATAATTAGTAAATTCTTGAAAGATGTTTAATTATAAGAAAATAAATGTGTAGAAAACATTGACTTGTTATCATATAATAATATTTCTTAAATTTATAATTAAATAAAAGTCGTAATTTAAAAATTGTGTGGTTTATTAGAAAAATATAGATAAGAAATAAAATCCATATGAGAAAATGTAAAATGAGAATTGTGTGTCCATCTCATATATATTATTATTCAAATATAAACTTTCTTTTCAAATTGTCATTAAAGTTTTTTATTTAAATTTTTTTTTTTTTTTTTTGTAAAATTGTATCTAAATTTTATCGTAAAACTATAAATACACGATTGTTAATGAACACATCATTTGCAAGTAAAATCAATAAAGTATTTTTAAAAAGAAACTCATTTAAATTAAAAATAATTCTTGAAGTTTTTCATGAAAAGAAGAAACCTATGTTAGTTAAAACAACAACATAGTATAGTTGCATTTTTCTTGTTTTAAAATAAAAGTTTGTCTAATATTTAGAATTTTTATGATTTGTTAATAATGTTGGAGAAGAAAGTGTTAGATATGTCATAGAATCTAGCTGGAAAAATATTTCGGGTATTGTTTCCCTTGCTTCTATAATTGAATGTTGTTGTGAAAGTTCTGATTAATGCTTATCTATTTTCTATTTTGTTTTCATCAGCTTGTCTATTATGGGAGGGGTGTTGAATGTGGATCACCAAGGAAGAGTAGAAATGAAAATGTTGTATTTTTCTTTCTTTTTGTCAATTTAAATCTATTTTTAAAAATGCTTTAGCAAAATCTCTTTTAGCATATATTATTGTTAGGATAAAATCACATACATAAATAAAAAACTACATGCAAATATAACCAATAACAGAAAAAATAATAGATCACACAGAAATGAACACAAGACACCAAGATTTAATGTGGTTCACTCAATCCCTGGGCTACGTCCACCAAACAACAAGTTCAATCTTATTACAATCCAGTAATTACAACCTGATTACAATCTATAATCCCTTACAACTCAATGCTATCGCAAGAAGCAATTTCGCATCGCACTATAATACAATCCCTAACCCTAAGCCCTTTTATACAAATATTAAACCACTTCAGGGTTATAACATGTCGGCCCGAATCTAACAATTTTATGCATGGTTGTTTGTTTCATCTCCCTGCCACATCAGCGATTATGTTCTACATGTTAGGTATATGTGCTTTTGTAGTTAGTTTCATGACTGCACTAGATCCATATGACCCTCTAGTTCTGAGTTTCTACATTCCTCGGACAAGGTCAAGGAGCTTTTTGTGTCATGATGAGGCCCAGGGGAGCTATCTATTCTATGGTTGGGTGGTAAAAGTGTCTAGACCACACTCCCATCTTGATATGCAAAATGATAATTGTTTGAGGGCTATGAGACTGGGACTTGCAGATGGACCATTATCTGAGGGCACTATTGCATGCATGTATCTTGATGCATTTTTCTTCATGGTGTATTGATTTTATGTATTGATGACTTTTTATGATGTTAGAAATGCTCGAAAAGTATGTCGGTATCATTGTACTTAATTATTCAATTGAAATGTTGTAATATGACATTTTGATTAATTTAGTAATATGGATAAATCTCACACCAATTTTAGCTCTTATATAGAATTTATATTTTGTTGGTTGCTCAAATGTATGTTTCAACCCTGACTCTCTTAGACCTTTCTGTGTTTTATATAAATGGATGATGTGGCATGCTTAGTAGGATATAAATCCTTACATATAATGACATTCATCTGGTTTTGCTTTGCCTTTTCAACATTCCTTTCAACAACATCATCAATCTCAAAAAATTTGACTAGATCATGTTGAAATGGGCATCTTAGCTTTAGAAAGGGAAATAACCAGTGTTTTATATTTTTAGTAAGGAATCACCTCAAAGAGATTCTTTTTCATGACGGTGGGAGGATGATTGGTCATGGCTCCCTCATAACCAAGCTAATAACTGTGGATCCAAAATCCCTATTAGATCTGACAAGTCCTACCCTAGGAATCTCAAGATGTCTACTTCAAATTTTCTTCCTCATGCTAATATTACTAAGTTCAATGGGAGAGATTGGACACTAAACAACCACTATTGGATACCAAGCTTTTTATCAATCCTCCAAGAATGGGTGCTCTTAAAACAAATATCAATTAGAATGACAAATATTCTATTGGTTTTTCCTAATTGCAATGGAAATCCAATAGAGCTCTCTTCAATCCAAATATGATAAATGGTTACAAATTTGACAAGCATGATGGTTGAACACTACCTAAAAAATCATCTAAAGTGGCTCCACCCAAGAGCCACAAGATTTGGAGGTAGAAAAAAATCAGACAGGATACTCTGTATATTCTAGTGTTAAAGCTTCAACCACTTGAGGTTAATCAAAAAGTTGTATTACTAAAGATTACCTTTTCTAAAGATCGATTACTTCTTCAATGTTAGGATCTTTGACAAAAAACCATAATTTATAAGTATTTGTAATCTCAACTCCTTGCCCAATTGTTACAATCCCTTATTTTTGAATAATGAGAGGGGGCTATACAAATTTTTTATTTGGATGAATCTATGGGTATTTTCATTGCTTTATTTTGCACCTCTTAGGATAGGGATTGAGTTTTCAAACACAAGAGCTAGGCTTTTCAAGGGTATGGTTTGTGTATGAAGACTTGTACCCCTAATTTCTTTGCAACAAAGTTTGATAGTTGATTTGTTCCTTTTTTTATCCAAATACATCAGTTACCCCTAGAATACAGAGAATTGTAACTACTTGAAAAATGACTAATAATATTATTATTTTTCTTAAACATGACTATATGGAATTTCATGACCATGTTAAGAATGTAATGATGTGCGTTCTTATTGATACATCTAAATAACTTCCTTCTAATATGCATATTAGTTTAATCCAAGGTGTTTGGTTTCAAACTATTTTCTTTAAAAATAAGTTAAATACTTGTCACTCCTATCCTTTGTGGTACATGATTAAGTTAATAACTACAACAACATATATTCACCTACTCCTCTTGAGATTATCAAGGATTTTGGTTTTCAAAACAAAGATTGCATTCATGCACATAGAAATAATGGTCAAATGTTTATAGACTCTCCAATGCAATATCAAGTCATTGTTTCACATGTTGGGGTGTATACTCACCCAAATTTGGTGTAGTAAACTATAATCACCCTTTTCCATGTTTTAAATCTATGCTACCTTATGCACTTAATCAATTTTGAATAATTATTAGTCTATAATCTTTGATCAAATCATCATTTATCATTTATTTAGTTTTATCCTATGATTTGACCAACTTATCCTAAGTTTTATTTAATTAGAAGAACATGTTCCCTTTTAATTAAATGAAATCCCCTTTTATTACATGTGTGCACATAAAGACATATTTTTCTAATTTTAAAAAATAAAAAATAAAAAGCAAGTTGTCTACAACTTGAATGCATGCTTTCCAAGGTGAGTGGAATCTCTTTTGCCTCTTAATCTCATCCATATATTTTGCCTCTTGAGAATCTTGAGAACATGGATCAACTAAGACTTGATCTCCATCGTTGCTTTTGCCTCTTAATCTCCAACTGTCCAAAACTATTTGGAAGGAGGCTCTCTCCTCACTCTCTTATATATTATGTCTTCATGCAATTGTTATGTTGATGCTTTTATTCTTGATTTCTTGAGTACTTGCGTACTCACTTGCACTCTTGCATACTAGATTAGTATTTCCTTTATTGCATTTAGATTATCTCACATAGCTTAACTAGGAGGATTATAAGCTTCATCTTGTTAGTTAAGTTTACTCTATTTGCACTTCCATCTCATACTAACTTAATCTTGCATTTTAATCTTAAATAGCTTGCATTGCATTCTCATTTGAAGTTCTTGGATAATACCATTCTTGTTCTTACTCCTTGAATCTTCCATTCTATGTTCTACCTTGCAAGGGTCTCCATCTTTGGATTCATTTGAGATCCACCGTCATATTATTTATATTCTTGCATGTCATAGATAGGAAGCTATAAGCTGCCTCTTGGGTCTCTAATCCATGGGATCACTTGATAATAATGGTTTATAGAAGTTGCTCACATTTTAGCATATACAGTGGAGTCTAAGGAATTGATTCAATATCACAATTCCTCTTTGTAAGTGAAATGAAGTTGACATGGCCAAAAAAATAGTTCAAGTTAATGATCATATGAAAGAGGTTTATCATCTTGTTGAAATTGCCAAATTCATGCTAAGACAAGATAGTAAGGAACTTCATTGAATTATTGTGATCATTTTGCATATTTCACTTTTGAAAAAGCCTACATTATTTTAGAATCCCATGTTTGGTAATTTCTAGATTCAATGATCAACATTTGGGAACATTCTTGTTCACTTGCTCAAACATCTTTCATCTTTGCCACCACCACTTGATAGTAACAACCATAATTAGATTTATCTTAATCATAGTAAAGTTACTTTATTTATCTTGGAATATATGAAACCTCACATTCTTAGGAAATAAGTTATGATCTAATAGATAAGATTACAAATGAGGTTGTTTTCTCAAAAAAGGATATTGCACAAACTAGTTGCCAGTCTCTAGGTGAAATGAATATTATCTTCTAATCCTTTTGAATCAAAGACATAGATAAATGAGACATAAATGTATCTGTTGGTAGAAAATAAAATAGACAACTTAGATTCTTATGTTGAAGATAGTTCTTTTATGGATAGAGATATTTCAAATTCCTCTCTATAGGGATTTGAATTTCCATGCTCTAACCACAAATTTTTAATACCAGATAAGCACCAACCAAACATGATGAAGAATTTATTAACCTTGATTTTCATTATTCCAAAAAACTTTTAATATCTCAGACTATATCTTCTCATACCCCTTCCATGAATCCACCTAAGAAAATGGGTAGAAAGACTAATTAAGCTATGCTCAAGGAAAAAATTATAGCATGGATTCAATCTACTTTTGAGGTTAAGGTGTCACTATCAAAGAGATTGGAAAGAGTGTGTCGCTCTTGTTGGGAGTCATGAAGATCCTCTCATGGAATGTTAGGGCTTATACCTTTGACAAGAGATCCTTGATTAAGTGTTAGTTGGATGCTTTTGTGGTTGATATTATATTTCTTCAAGAGTCTAAAACTTCTTAACATACTTTTGATAACACATGGAGTAAATGAAAAAAATGGAAGGCTATTCATACTCCAATAATACGGGCTTCTAGAGGTATGATTACCTTGTGGAATCTAAATTTTTTATTATTGTCTTCTACTAAAGCACTATGATGACAAGTTGACTATATTTATATTCTACCATCTTTATGTAAATGAACTCTAGAGAAATATATAATGAACCAAACATTCAGGTTGGTATGTTAGAACCTAACTAACAAGATTTAAAGGTAAAATATTTTGATCTCAGTTGATCACAATTAAAAAAAACTTATGGGATGCCATCACAACATATATTATTATAATTGATAGTCCAAAGTTGGTTCTGGGAGGACATTTTATTGTTATTACACTTTGCAAGATAATAAAGGAGGGACAATCCCTCCCTCCAAAGTGATTGAAGATTTTATTTTTTCATTGATGATAATAAACTTCAATATGTGTATCCACCCAAAGGGTAGTTTACATGGATGGACAAAAGAAAGGATTATTTGCAAATTGTTGAAGGGTTAGATAGATTTCTAGCATCAAATACTTGGTTTCTTGAAGATTATGATTTGCAATGAGACATTATACCTCTCTTATGCTTGGGTCATTAAGCTATTTCACTACACATTCAACAAGACATATCTCTCATACTTAGAAATCCTTCATTCAAACTTTAAAGTATGTGGTTTAGGGATCGTAAGTTCATCTCCATACTAGATCAATGATGGGTAAGTGAACCCTTTGACGATGGAACAAGAATGTTCCAATTTTAGGAAAAAATGCATTTTGTCAAAGCCAAAATCAAAGTCTAGAACAAACAAGTTTTCAAATATATTTTTGCCCAAAATGATCTAGTTTATAAGGAGCCTTCATATTTTCATGATACATGAACTTGATGCTCCAATTTATCATCAACAAAAAAATTTATATAAAAATTGGACAAAATTATGCAAACGTGAGGAGATTTATTGGAGACAAGTTACAAGGGAATTGTGGCTAAAGAGGGTGATTAGAATGCCAATTATTTTCACTCATCTCCAATGATGACATGAGAAACCCATATTAATTTTTCTTTTCAATAAGCAACTTCAGGAGTAGTGTTTAATTAGGATTTTGATATTCAAAATGAGGGTATTCGTTCTTTTAAGAACCTACTTTCCTCTTTCCAAATTGTTAATGACCAATCTCATTAGCAAGAGAGATAACTACTCACAATGATTCCCTCTCTCATTAATTAACAAGAAAAAATTAATTTAATGAGGCCATTTACTTTGGATGAGGTTCATAAGGTTTCTCTCTCTATAGGAGTAGATAAATTGCCATGACCAAATGGATTTAATGCCTTATGTTTAAAAAAAATGTTGGCATTACATGGGGCTAGGAACTAATCAAAGTATCAGAAGAATCTAAGAAGAGTGGGATGATTTTAAGGTTCTTTAATATGATGAATATTGCAAATCTTCCAAAAGTGAAGGAGCCTAAAACTCTTACATATTTTAGACCTATAACTCTATGCAACACTAATTACAAAATCATCACAAAGACTATCTATCTGAGGTTACAACATCTAATCGCTAGATTGTTTCCTTGAAACAAGGTGGTCTTGTACTAAGTAGGGAAACTGTTGAAGGGGCTTTAGTGGCACATTAAGTGCTCCACTATATTCAAAGATTTGTTTATTAATGTGGGATAGTTACAAGGTCCTTTAATGTGATGAATATTGCAACTTTGCCAAAAGTGAAAGAGCCTAAAACTTTTTATATTTTAGGCCTATATCTCTATGTAGTACTATTTATAAAACCATCACAAAGGCTATCCATCTGAGGTTACAACATCTAATTACCAAGATCACTTCCCTGAGGTGAGGTGGTTTTGTACTAAGTAGGGAAACTTTTGAAGGGGCTCTGGTGGCATATGAGTTGCTCCACTCCATTCACAATCATAAACTGCTAGCATTTGTCATTAAATTAGACATGATGAAAGAGTATTATAGGGTCAAATGTGATTTCCTGCATAATGTTCTTAAACAATAGGGTCATCTTATTGGTTGTTCATTCCTCATAGGAATTGGTGATCCACTTCAAAATGTGTAACAACCTTTGTAACAAACTCTACAATCATTAAATTTCATGTCTATGTTAGCTTGAAATGGTTTACCTCAAAGTTCGCAACATTAAAAACTTTAATGTTCTCTTTGTGTTGCTCGACATATACTATTACCGATGCTCGGTCACTACTATTATCTCTGATGTTGCTCGACCTTTACTATGCTCAACTCATTCTCCATAACTCGGCATGTATGTGCTCTATTTGGTCAACATTCACTAGGCTCGACTTATAATAAAAATACTTTGTGACCAAAGACTTGCTCGACTCCTACAAGGATTGGCATATATATGTTTATTTACAAGTCTTCCAGATGATTCAACCTATATAAACTAGCTCAGTCGTAGTGATGACCAACTTACTCTACCTCATATATGACTAAGTGTTTGACACTAATAGACAACAAGATCTAGTATCACTAATTGTGAAATGGATCTATCTACAAATCTAGTTGTTTATTACTGCTCCTTCCTTGACACTTTTAAAAATATATTTTTGTAGGTTATTAGTCCTCCTCTTTTTCATACTCATAGCTATATCCAACATTAATGGCTCTTTAATTCACCTTTAAGAACTGAAATTGATAATAACTGAGTTTTCTCCATTATACCAAGATCGTCAAATTGTGCAAATATTTCCCTAGACTTTTTATTCAATGTCATCTTCATAGTAGGTGTAGGTTGACTAGCATAATACCTCAATTTTTCCACATCCATCTGAATTAAATAATCTAGATGTTTCTATGATTAATTTTTCTCTTCAATCTTTGAGCTAGATTAACATTCTCATTTGTTGCTTGATCTTAGGCTACAAGATTTTTTTTTTTAAGTATTAAGATATAGTCTTAAGGGGACATATATATATATATATATATATATATATATATATATATATATATATATATATATATATATATATATATATATATATATATATATATATATATATATATATATATATATATATATATATATATATATATATATATATATATAAAACTTTATATACAAATGCAGCCTACAAAAAGTTTTCGAAAATGGAAGAAGAGGAGAAGCTTCTAGAAAAGAATGGTGATTTCTTTGATGTGAACCAGATAAAGGAGATCTGGAGGGATGTTCTCTGCTGCATCCGTGAGTATTTCATACTTGATGGAAGAAATAAAAGAGTTCATAAATGTCATTTTGTTTTTTAAAATCATTTCAGATATAAAGATAGAATATCTTTCCCCTTCTTTTTGCGGTTTTCTTTACTTAATAGTTTAGAAGCCCATAAGAAAAAGGAATCTAGACCCATTCTTCATGAAGGACTGATCCTTCTTATTGAGGGATATTGTAAAAATAAGCACATTGCCTCTACTCCCTCTAAGGACAAGAAGAAAGAGCCCATTAAGAGTAAGAAGGGTGACTCTGTTAAAGGTAAAGAAAATGCCCTGAATTTGAAACCCTCTGCCTCTCAAGTTCTTGAGGATGAGGAGTCTGAGACTGATAATTCGGAAAGCTGTGAGAATTGGAAACCTGAGGATGAGGATGATACTGAAACTGGAGAGTTAAGTTCTAATTTGGACGGGTATCCGAAGATCGAAGATAATAATGAAAAAGGAAAAGAGGAAAACAATAGTGAAGGTAATTTTGAACAGAGTAAATCTAATAATGAGGGTAACCAGGTTATTTCTAGTGGGGTTAATAAAGTGGAAGATAACACTGTCGAGAATCCTATTGAGAAGAATAAAGAGGACCATACGGCTATTACTGCTTCTCCTATTAAGGGGATAGAGGAAGAAAAAAGGAAGGACTCTGCTCATCCTGAGGACTATGCCGAGGGTCGAAAGGAGGATCAAATGGAAATGGAGGATATCAATGACAATGTCTACTCCCCCCCACACGAGATTGCTGAAGATGATTGTGATGCTATGCAGAGGGATACCATGCTTACCTTGTTGCATTCTACTAAGGAGAAAGCTGACACCAGTCTCAAGGTTGATTCTTGGATCTACAATGAAATAATGGGTTTGAAGAAAAAGGTGGAAATTCTGCAACATAACCTGGATACTATCAATGCTAAACTTAGTCATATGGAAGGACAGATGGGAGACATCCCTAACAAACTTAAACAACTATGAGCAGAACCTCACAATGTTAATCAAGGAGAGTAACACTAAGATGGAACAGGTCACCTTGAGTATTTATGCAGCCGTTGCAAGCCTGGGCAAAAGGGCGAATGAAGATATCATTTCGGCTGAGGGTCCGAGCAAAAGAACAAGGCAGAGCTCGAGGAAGAGTGCTATGAAAGCTGCTGCTACTATGGATGCTATTTCCATTCAAGTGACTGCTGCAATTGGTATGGAAGCAATTAAATTGATCCTGGAGCTGCAATAGTGGCACTAGGGTGGGTTCTCTGGTTTGGTGCCTATCTGGTATTGGTCGCTGGTTGGGGACTCTGGTCTTGGTTTCTAGTTTTTTATAGTTTAGATTGTTTGTGGTTCCAGGTCCTTGTAAAACCTGGGTTAGTTTGTTTTTGGACTTTTCTAGTGGTTTCATGTCCTTGTAAAACCTGATTTTGATACTGTTCTTCAGTTTGTTGCAGGTTTTTTCCTGGTTGGGCTATCTTGCTTTATCTTTCTATTTTTTGTTAAAGGGTTTCGGGGTCCCTTCAAAACCTGCTTTTACCGTAATCTAAAACTTTATATATTATATAATTTGATAGATCCCAACATGCAAATATTATAAATTTAACTTTCAATAAACTAAAGAGCTCGATGCAAATACTTTTTGATCTTGTGATGAACCTTCTTCAATTTCCATTGCTTAAACTTCAATTTCCTCATGTCCAACATTTCCATCATTGACTACTGCTTACACAATAATAAATAAAATCAAGCACTTGTAAGGGGAAAGGTCTCTAAAATATGTTTTAAAGTTACAAATCTTCCCTAAATCTAGAGAGGGATTACTAGTGAGAGATGTGTGTACCTATTTAAGCTTGGGATGACCCTTCTCCTACCTTAGGAAGTTGTCCTTTTTTAGCACGTTCTACACATGCATATGTATAAGTATTTTAGTCATTAAAACACTTTGAATCTTAACTCTATATACTAAATTAAAACTTAAACCTAACAATTTTAACCAAATTAAACCCTCACATAAATTAAATGGATCCCTAACCATAACTCTAAAATAGGTCAAACTTAACATACAATTAAACCTATATTTAATTTTAAACCCTATCAAATAACCCTAATTGATTTACCAATCCCTAATGTTAAGACCTAATCATAATGATAACTATAATGCAAACCCCTATAACATAAAACAACTTTAAATTTTTTTTATCTATACTAAATTGAACCCTCATAGAGACACTAAACCAAACTAAACCCTCATGCATGTATAAGAAAATATTTAAACCAAAACCCTAACTTTAAATTTGTTCAAACTTGACATATACAAAATTGACCCAAACACAGAAGTAAAATTATACCTCCAAAATGGTAAACCCAATTGCTAACCCTTATTGATGCCCTTATCCTAAATATTATACTTAATATTAAGATGCTAATGCTAAATTATGTTGCTTATATAAACCCGTAAACATACCTTTAATTTATAATTATCATCCTAATTGTGAACCATCATCAGGTAATCATAAATACAAAACCCTACCTCCAAACAATGATACCTTTAATAGTAACCTTGATTGCTAAATCATATTCCTCATAACAAACCCCATATTAGTATAAATTATAAACCCTAGGATCCTACATAGATTAAGTTAACTTATAATCCTAAATTTAATAAACCCTAATCCTAACCTTAATTTCTTTAATGTGACCATAAATGATAAACCCTAATCCTAAACATAAAACTCTAAACATATTGTACTATAAAAAAGACACATATTGGGAAAAAGATTGTACATGTATGCCTTGCTTCCTTCTATAGTATAATTCTAAACTTTTTGATGATTTTATTCTTCTTGTTTCTTTGTTTTATTTCATGCAAACACACTTACTCATTTATTTTTATGTCCCATTGCATTTTCTTTTGTAAATTTAAAAAAAAAGGATAGGCTAAATATATTTCCTCCAAATTGAAGTGTGATTTATCTAATTAATTGTAATTGTAAAATGAAATAATTCATTATTAATTTATATGGTAACAAAGAAATCAAAAAATAAAACCAAATAGGTTGATGCATATTTCGATCAAAAGTACATGGGTAACTTTTTACCCATGGTTAATTGGGCCTTCTACTTTTGATTGAAACTAGCTAAAAGAGGTTTCAATAGAAAGTAGGTTTCTATCAAAAGTACCAAAAAAGAGATGTTTTAAAAGGGCCATAAAATTTAAGGTGTTTTCATGGCTTCTAGGCTCAATTACTATGTTAAGATGGAACATTGAAGACATGCCATTTAGCACAACATAAGTACAAATGAGCTTTCTAATGACTATGGACTTGATATATTTTGAATTTATTAGGTATGCATTATTTGATGTGAATTGAATAGAGGTTCATTATCCAAAATAAACCTCTATATTGGATGTTGATGGAAAAATAATAACTAAGAGAATAAAAATTCAAAAGAAAAAAAACCAAAAGCTCCACATTAAGTCCTCTTTCAATCAAAACAAGAAAGTTTGAAATAAGACAAATATATAATAACTTACATGCATAAAAAACAACGTATGTCAAAATTAGAGTTAGGTAAACTTTAAACATCAATGAAATAAGAAATACTAAGGATATAGACATTAGACCACCTCCATGGGTTTGGTATGGATGTTAACAAAATAAATTCTAAAGAATCACATTGATATCTATTGTGGAAAAAAAAGGTTATGTGAGTAAAAAATAGGGCCACTTTATATATATATATATATATATATGTATAGTTAGAAAGTAAAGTCCAACAATATAACTGAGAGGGGGGGTGAATCAGTTATACAACTATTATAACAATTATCAACCTTATTAATCCTTAACCATATAAGCAATATAATTAGCAACCATAACAAGATACTCATACACAATAACACCATATATGTTAACGATGGAAACCTTTGATCAAAGGAAAAGCCTTGGTGCGAATGGCACCTACAAAATGATGTACTAATATAAATGTTCCTTGTTAAAGGATGGACTCTGTTAGGAGCCAATGAAATGCATTCAATACATATCAGTCCATGTTAGGAGACTTTGAATCTTTGTTAGGAGATTATAACCCTGTTAGGAGTTGTGCCAACCCTGTTAGGAGTTGTAGAAGGCAGATGGACCCATTGTCCAAACAGCTTTAGGGGCAAGACCACTAAACTCACTATCCAACTAATCTCTATAATATTCCTTGCAAAATAATAGAAATGAATTATACTTGTACTTCCTCTTCCTCTATCATGTCATGCAGACTTCTTCTCTTCTTCTTATCTCGATACCAAGTCACCAATTTCACATCCAATAATCCCTTGGATCATTTCCTCACATTTACCAAATACTCTGCTCTTGTTCATACACTTCACACTTTATTCGCATGCTACCCACACTTTGCCAAAAGGAAAATAACCTTCCTTTATACCATGTCCTCAAAATAATTATTTGAGTTAGCCTCGAGGCTTTCCCAATTAATTATAATAGGACCACATTAAGATAATATAATTATTTTACAATTACACAACACTGTCGGCTGACAGTCTTTACAACTTCTCACACGTACGACCTTAGACCTTGTGTAATCACTAACATCACCATTAAACTATCTACTATCACTATCTAACCTTGCATATCATGATTCTATCTCTGTTAAGAGATATAATCCATTCATCACAAACTGCTTCTTAGAAACTCTGTCTACATACTGCTCTCTATAAATCAATCATATCTTCTGCATGTCTTTGGCTTGTTTGATGTGCACTTAACCTTGTCATCAGAACACAATGTAGAACATGTCCTTAACTATGCTTGACCTAATCATCAATTCTTTGTCCGTACAACCTTGTTCTCTTTCTACTACTCTACCAATTTTCACATAAATACTGCTATGTTGACATCAATGACAAACACAATCATGAATGCAACATGTCAATCACGTTAAAAATCTCCCACAAGCTCTAGCAATGCTTAGGATACTCCCCCAAAGGAATACCATCAACATTCACGCTAACAAATTACAAATACTAAGGAAACTATTGAAGGAGCTTTAGTGACACATGAGGTGCTCCACTTCATTCAAAGTCATCAAAAGATAATGACAAAAGCATTTTATAGGGTCAAATGAGATTTATTGCATAAGGTTCTTAATCAATTCGATTTTCTTCAAAATGGTGCAAGTGGGTTATTTCATTTTTGTCAAGAGCTACCTTCTTAGTTATCATTAATGGAACTCCATAATTCTTCAATGCTTCATGCAGGGTAAGACAAGGGGATCCACAGTCTCCTTTTCTTTTCATTATCACGACTTAAGCACTTAGTCAGAATATTAAACAAAGAAGTCAGATTGATTGATGGCAAGGAATTCATCTACCAAATACAACTATCGCAACCACCCATAACCTCTTTGTCGTGACACACTTCTATTCGACAAGTCAAGTATTAAGGTCACCCAAGAAATTGAGATGGTATTACAAGGCCACATTTTAGGACAATAGATTAATGAACACAAATTAAAGATCTACATCCTGAACGCCAAACACTTATTGAAACAAAAGATTCTCCGTATTCTTCAATTTCGTCTTGAATAACTTTCTCAAAAGTATTTAGGCATACCATTCTTTATGGGAGCAATTATATCTCTTCATAAGATATGAGAATTATGATAAAATCCACCAGAAATCAAGCTTGTTGAATACAAGAACCCAACATATTATCTTTAAATAAAAGACACTCCAAACATATTATCTTTAAATAAAAGACACTCCATATGTATATATAAAATATGATAATAATAATAAAAATACGCTATCTCGATCTTCATAATCTATTATGCTGCCAAAAACATCACTTCCATGAATATTCGACGAACTCCTACACTCCCTAAAGACGATACAAAATTCTGTCGTCACCACGACTCACGACAGATAATGTTTTTCCTTGGAATTCAAACTGAGCTTTACCAACAGACGTGGAAAGCACGATGTGCATTGAGGAGTCATCGTACAGCCGATGAATTAGTCGTCACTAGACGGGAATTCCACAGGCCAACGGCAGACGCAGATATTTTGACTTATTTATTGGTTACAAGCCTTGTACATCGCACGCTATGGAGAGCAGGTCTTCGTAAACAATCTGAAGACTGAGAAATAAAACCCTAAAATTCTGCGCAACAATGAAGAATTAAACAAATCGAATGGCCTACTCCGCAGGATCGAGGCGGGGCACGCCTCTGAAGGGCAAGCCCAAGAGGCGGCGAGGTTTCTTCAGTAAAAACTTGAGCCTAACGCTGCTCTGTATAGCAGCAATTTTTACGGTGGGACTACTTCTCCACGACAGTATTTCAAACCCTCTTTCTGCATCGAAATCCCCGAATCAAGTTCGGCAGGGCAAGAAATCGGCGGGGACAAGCAGAACCCTATCTGTGACTTCAAGCTCGGAATTCAATTCATCAGCTGAAGCGAGAGTAGACATAACGACTAAGAATCTCTACGACAAAATAGAGTTCTTGGACATTGATGGAGGGCCGTGGAAACAGGGTTGGAATGTTCGCTACGAGGAAAATGAATTCGATTCCGAAAAGCTCAAGATTTTTGTGGTGCCACATTCGCACAATGATCCTGGTTGGCTGCTCACCGTCGAGGAGTATTACCTCGCCAAGACACGCCATATTTTGGAGGCCATTGTTCACGCGCTTATTAAGGTGCTTTTCGTTGCTTAGGTTTTTTGTGACGGGATCTGTGCCGCCTCTGGGACTTAAATACTATAGTTTGCTAAGTCTAGAAGATAATATCAACGCACAACGCTTTTAAAAATGAAAAATCAGTCGTTAAAATTACCCCTGTGATTCAACCTCAGGCTTGGGTACGTCGATGGCTATCTGTTTCATCAAATTCTTTAGCTAGTTGCACTTATTGGTTATTCCACATCTAGACGTGGACGCTATAGTTTGTATCTGATTCAGCAATCCATATTTATCTGATTCAGAAATCAACATTTGTACATTTAATCAGGTAATATGCATCCTTTGAACCCTCCTTTAAGCAGATTTGGAGTTGTTTCTGGTCCCTGTAGGTGGGGCACGTTACATCCACAAGTGAAAACTGAAGTTATAGCTGACTCAATTTTTATATATTAATGTGTAACATATCCTCTAATTTGAATCGTCTAACGTCAAATTCTATTTATTGTTGCACTAGGACTCTCTGGTTGGGTTATGCGAGATACGTAAGTAGATGCTGTAGTTATTCTCAATTCAGTATTAGACATTTCTATATGTGAGAATCTAACTTGTCTCCTCTGGATTTGAACAATTTCGTCCTTCAAATTCCTGTAGGAGTTGCATGTGCTTGTGATGTAGGTGTATGCCGCATCCAGAAGTGGATGCTAGCTAAACTAATTCAATAGGCAACATTTGTATAATAGGCATTTACATGTCTCCTTTAGATTTGAATAATATATTTCATCAATTTCCTTCAAGTTGGGTTTCACTAGATCTGGATCGGATGCCGGCGTTTTACCCATTTCAGTATTCAACAATTATAAGTTTAAGTATGCAACATAAACCTGGCTTAGTCAGAGGAGTATCGTTTCCATTAAATTCATCAAGGATTCGCACCTTGTCTTGTCGAGTACGTTATGTCAATGCTATTATCTGATTCAGCATTAATATCTTCTTTGGTTTTATAACGTAGCTGTTAAATATGAAAGCCCCTACGATTTACCATTTGACACTTAGAGCTATTCCTATTTGACTCGTGCAGTGTTTCTGTTATGTGTTCTCTGAATTTTCATAGGGTACTTTACAAAAAAATGATTTTGTTTAAGGAGGTTTCTGGTGAAGTTGTTGATAGATATATGGAAAGAAGAGGAACTTTTCTATTTTGGTTTTATTAATAAGTTTCTTTTCTGTTCACAGTGGTAAAAGCTTTGAGTTAGCTTACTTAGGGTGGGGTCCCATGGAGGGGCATCCTGAAAATTTTCAGCGGGTGCTGTAGAGAATTTTTAGGAATATTTTAAACCTAGCGATCTCAACTTAAAGTTTAAGCTCCAAAAATTAAGGAACCTGGTGGTGAAAATAAAATATATAAATTGATTTTCCCTCTAAAATCTCGTTATGGTGGGTATTTTCTTTTAGCAGAAATCTAATCTAGTGGTGAAAATAAAATATATAAAATTTCATTTTGGTGGGTGTTTTCGTTTAGCAGAAATCTAAATTTATATATGTTTGACACCTGGGAAAGAAATTTCCTAAGCTGGTGGGGAAACTTTTAGCCCCACCATTTTTTGTCTGCTCAATTATGCAGCCCTAAAATGTGGGGCCTCCTATTTTCTTGGACAAGATCCTAATTTATGTAATTTTATATTTTCTTCATGGGATCTCTTGTTCCCTTAAAATAGAAGCTTAAGCCCCTCCCCCATAGGACTCCAGCCTTATTTTGTGATATTTTTTTCCAATATTTAGATGATAAAATCTAATATCTCATACAATAATCGGATTGTTGGTTTTTATCTTTGAGAGTAATTATACTATTTCAATTTTCGTATCCTTCAGTGCAAAGTCGCTTAGCAGAATTAGAACAGTCACAAATTCCTTTACAATTAGTAATGTGTATAATTTGGAGCCTAGCCTAGAACATTCATGTGCTTTTATCAGGAACCGAGACATTTATTCTCCATTGCAAATACAATTCAAGATTTTGTTTATACACTCTTTGGAGTTGACATATGTATTGCTAATGTTGGTTTAATGCTTCATAGAGTGAGGCTGTCTTCCTTTGTCCTTCGGTTTGGGAAGCTGGCCTTATTTGGTTTGGATGTCCTGCAGGATCCCCGCAGGAAGTTCATTTGGGAGGAGATGTCATACTTGGAAAGATGGTGGAGAGATGCTTCTGATTTGGATAGAAAGAACTTTATAAAGCTTGTTCAGAATGGTCAATTGGAGATTGTAGGAGGTGGCTGGGTAATGAATGATGAGGTGCAATGAAATATAATATTAATGTGTGGTATGAATAAATACTTAGTAACAAGGCTTGGTATACCTGAGAATATTGACAAATTTGTAGGGCTAATAGTTTCCTGGATATTCTATTTGTCATATGGTAGTGCTTTAATTACTTGTTTCCATTTTTCCCGGTCTTGTTATATTGTTAATTTAATTGCTATTTTTACTGAAATCTTGTAAACCTATGAAAGTTTATAAATCCCTATTCTCAGAAAATTATGGAACAAGATGTTTGTAAAGTAGTACTATGACTGCTTTTCCATTTTTAAAGTGTTGTCTAATTTTTCTCAGGTACATTTTACAGTCATAGTGATTTGGATCTATTAGTAAACACTGGTATCAGCCTCATCTAGATGGCCCTCTCAGTATTTGTTTTTTAGTTAAAATATGATCCTTTTGTTGTTGTTAGAATATGAAAAATTATAAAAGCAACTGTATGTTTTTTCTATTGATTATAATAATTAAACTTAAAGAGTCTCAAAATGCGTACTGTCAGAGCATCACTGTTTACACACACACACACACACATATATATATATATTTTAAAGGGGTAAATGCTTTGACCTGGAGCTATGAACCAGTGAGGTCACAAACGGGGGACCTCATCACCATTAGATTCAAACCTTTTTGATGGTAAGGATAACAACGCAACAACTTAACCATCACAACATGCCACTATTGGCACATCACTGTTTACATATTGTTATTGCATAGCTGATTACATTTTACCAGAGAGATATATGTCAGCAACAACAAAAAACAGCAGTCCACTGGTTGCATAGTAGCAGTAATCCACTCATTGCATAGTAGCAGTAAGTAGATATAGCAGCAAACATCAATTGTATCGCCTGGCCATAAATAGCATTAAGTAGAACAGCAAACATCAAGTTTCAGTGCTATCTAGCACATGGTCATTGTTTAGTATCACCTGAGTGTCTGAGGTGGTGGGATTCTCTTATCTAAGATAGCTGCTTTCAGCATGGTGTCTTGAGAAATGGTGGGACTGGAGTGGATCATTAGAGGTTGAAGGTGCAACATGTTTTTGCTTCCGCTTTTTACTCTCCCTGATCTGATCCAAGAAATCTATGATAGTAATATCAAACTCATCTCTCATTTCTTGATTGAGGCTTGATAGATGTGTACCCGTATGTGATTTCCTTGCTGCAAACTTCAGTTCTTCCTTCTTTCAGCAGCTGCAAGAATTTGTCCTTGTTAAGCTATAAGATGGCTGTTACCTGTGAAGAAATATTGAAATATATGAGCCTCCCTCGGTAAGGTGTCTAACCTTCCCACTGAATAAGTCATCATTCCTAAGCTTCCATAAATGCCAAAGTACAACAGAAGAAAGAATAGACCAAAAGAAGTTACTGGTTTTGTTACTACTCAAGATATTATCAGATATGATATGACATATATTAAAGTTGCCATTGAGGGTAAGACCAAAGGGGTTCCAAATTTCCTTGGCAAAAAACATTAAAAAAAGACATGGAATACGGATTCAAAGTTCTTGCAGACGGAACAAATATAGGGCTCCCCTCCAGGTTTCCTAGAAGGTAGAATGTGCAAAAGAAAGCACCCAAAGAAACATGATATTTTAGGTTCAAGGGGACGGTGCCAAAAATTAATAAGATGCTTGCTCCAGGTGCTTTGGTCTAAGTTGAGATTCCACTTATCATTAAGGTTGGTCAAGAATGTCCAATTTGTGGGTGATGAGGTTATATATATATTTGGCTTTGACCTGAGGAGGGGGAGTGCCATCAGCCAATTTAAGGTTAGCAAATCTGTTAGAGATGTTGAATAACACAGATCGTTTCTGCAAATGTAATTATATTTGTTATAGATATGTTCCAAATGCAGATTTGGATCTCATATAAATATGAGAGGAGGAGACATGTCTCCAAGGTTTAATCATCATTTAATTAATACATATATTTCATAATAATAATTAGTATTATATATATGTATATATATTAATATATGTATATGTATAATATATATATTTTATATACTATATATAATCATATATATTATTATTACTTGAATACGCTTATATATAGAAAATGATGATTTACCAATAATAACAATGTATCTGAGATCGAATTTATCCGACTGAAGCTACAACTTTAACACTCCCTCTTAGCTAGGGAGGATTTGTAGAACACCTTGTGCTCTCAAGTACATGAAGAGATATCGACTCAGTATGATATTCTTGGAATGACATATACAAGGATATCAACACAAATATATATATTAACATATATTACATATGGAATTTGCTTCAATTCAGTATGAGGCTAAATTTCTCAACAAGAGAGAGGGCTACAACTTTTGGGGAGGTCAAGGCAGCTGGTGGCAGAGAGGAGAATCGAGTATGTTATCCAATGAGACTGAGGGAAACAGTATCTGTTAACAAAACTCTACCAGCTGATAAGTTCTCCCTCAATGATGTCTTGGAAATAATTAATACCTTTGGAAGCTCACTGTTTGGCTGAGAGTCTCTGAAGTAGTGCAAGAGGCTTGCCGCCATGGGTTAGGCTCCATCAAACTGATTTTTCTCCACATATAGCATTGTTCTTATAAAAAAGAGAGTTACCTGAAATAAAATGTCTCACAATGCTCCAACTTTTCCATATGGCCTTAAAGACTTTGGAGCCCTCAACTTTTATATCAAAATCTACTCTATATAAGTCATTTAGATGGAGGTTCTTCCAGTATCTAGCATGCGAGGGGTTAGCTCTAGAGATGTTATTTCTAATCAAAACCTCCAAGGTTCATTACCCTTTGCTGCCTTGGCAATTCACTTGACAACAAGGGCTAGTCCTTGTGTCCTCAGATCTTTCAATCCTAAACCCTCAAGTTCTTTACTTCTAGAACACCATTCCCAGTTGACCACATGATGCTTCTTGTTGCCTTTCTCATTAGGCCAAAGGAAATCTTTGGCAATATTTTGAATATAATTCATCTGATGAATATTGAATAACCAGGCAGAGGAATAGTAGATAGTGTCAGAAGAAATAATTTTCTAACAGACCTAGACTCTCCCAGCCATGGAGAGGACACAGTTATTCCACTTTTGCAATTTCTTCTCTATCTTGTTCTTGACCCAATCCCACATGTCTTTCAACTCAAGACAAACAGAAAAGGGCTAAGGCTAGGGCTAGGGATTTAACCACCAACACATTGGAAGGATTTCTTTGCATCTCCAATTTGGCCTCACAGAGCTAGGTGTGGAGATCAACTTCGTCTCCTCTAGAATCTCTGGCCAGCTTCTTCCTCACTGATTAAAAGAGATTCCTCCACGATGACGTGTTCTGATTCCATTGATCAATTATAGTTTTGTGAGGAACAATGTGGGAGTTAAACCAATTTACTATTGAAACTAGAGCTTTTAGATCCTTATCTTTTAACAAGGAGGTGTTAAGGGCAAAACCTTCTCTCCTCTTATCCAAATGTGGAGCATATTAAATGGGAAAGAAGAAGGTTACTATGGGGTGTGTCATGTCCCCTCTTTTAGCTTAGTCTAGCAGAGACATGTGGGTCAGCTTATTATGGGGTCTTGTAGGCTGATAGGGTTGGATAGAGACCTGGTAATTCAGTGTTGGGGACTTGATGTTCTGGGAGTTATTGATCAGTTGGGAGACGTTCCTTGTTTTTAGGAGGCAGTTCCTACTTTTTAGGAGGTATGATCTTGCCCAGTGTTGGGTCTCCATGAGAGTACTCTTTGGGTTCAGTTTCAGAGGGATAGGGCTTGTTTCCTAAATTTTAGGAGCATCCCTAGATTTTAGGGATGAGACTGCCAGTGGATTCTTGATTTCCGACTTCAGTTACAGACATGTAACAGGATGATTTTATGGTTTGTGATGTCTATTGGGCGTTTTGTGGCTATTTGGGTTATATTTTTAATATTTCCTAAGTTGACGTTTAATAATTAATTGGAGTAATAAGGGGTTTTTGGCCTCATCTGGATGTGCATCCTATGGTGTGATAGCTCGTTGGAAAGGTCTCAGAATTCTCTAAATCTTTATCTTTGGTCTCAGGGCAATTCAATGAACAGATTTCTGTCTATGAGGAAAAAGGTCATTTTCTAGTAACATGACCACTTTAAAATAAGAAATTATAACACTTTCACTACCCAACGCCACTTGGAGACACTTAGGGTTCGATTTGCAATTGAGAGTGGTTATAAGGAGATAGAAGCTTCAGTCTAAGATCATCTTTTGCATATTTGACAACTTGTTTATGAATTTGCTCTGAATGGGCGATTTCTAGTCTGGGATGCAAACCCCAGGTTAGTGATTGGCTGGGACGTAGCCCTCAGCAATCCTTGGCATTGAATCTCTTAGGCATTGTGCGTGGTGATTAAGGACAGAGGCATCAATTCTCATTGGGGTTTCAGCGTGGCATATCATCTTTCCAGTTGGGACGTGGTTCATTGCAGCCTGTGGGACGCCATTTGTAGCAGATACACCACGTGGTGTATAGAGTATTGCTTGTATTCACGGCCAAATGTATGCTGGATTCAAGAACAATCTTCACCTTCCAGTTTGACATCAAATTTGTATGTGAGCTTTGGGAAATGCATTGGATTTATTGCTTGGCTCTATAATTCAGACAAATCTGCTTGGTACAGTTTGCAATAATTTTGATTTTTACTGAATACCTTATTTATTTCAGTCTTGTTTCATGGTTGCTGTTCCCTATTCCTTTCTATGTTATAAAACCATAAAAAACAAACCTACCTTTCTATACTTTTGTCTAGTTCTGCAAGAAAACATAAATAAACAGGAAAACAAATTTAAAAATATAAAATTACAGTAGATCAGCAGAAGAGATCCATCAGGGATCTTTCATTGGTATCAGAGTTTACATCTTGCCAGCCTGTAGGGTTTGTGAGAAATTGTCACAATAGATTTCAGCAAAAGTCTTGATAATTCATTTCAGCCTCTGGGTACTGGCTAAAAAGTTTTGATAATTCATTTTGGCATCTGGGTATTGGATCAAAAGTTTTGATAATTCATATTAGCATCTGGGTAGTCACTAGTTGGTGGATTGAATACAAATCTATGCATCCAAGAACTGAGATACATAGATTTTATACGCGCAGGAGAGCTCAACTTGAGCAAGGGTTTGGAATAGACCAGGAACCTATTATGGCAGAAGAACAGGCGGGCGACATAGGGAATCAGGATGATGAAGATAGAGAGATGGTGTGGACCCTATTCACTACTTAGCCCAGGATAGCTCAGGCTTTAGACAGATTACAGGATACCTTGGAGCGTTTGGAGATGGGTGGACACAGAGGCGAGTGAAGTAGATCAATTTCAGTGGTTGGTAGTCAGCACAACCATCAGTTCCATTCTACAATTGGGAGCTTCCTTCATTCTTCTAGGCGGCATTGCCATCGTACACCTACTACAAATAGACCATTGCTTCCTCAATTCATACTAGGTGAATGGCCAACACAGGTGGAACCACTAGAGGTGGGGTTCCAGGAGTCAATTTTGGCAGCCATAGCTGAGTAGAGAGCTCTACCCCTTGAGGTTAGGGATGTCTTCCCTCTTCACCAGTATTGTGCACAACGTACAGATACAGCTAGGTTCAGGAGAGATCATGGTTATAGACCAACATAGCAGCAACAAAACTATCACCTCAATAGAGCTATTGGGAAGATCACATTGGCTACATATAATGGCTTAGGAGATACGAGTGCACGAGCTTGGGTTCACAAGCTGGATATACATCTTTCATTACAGCCCATGCCTGAGTGTGAGGCTATTCAGTTTGCTGTGTTGCATCTAGAGGGGATTGCCTATGATTGGTGGCACCATGGATTGGTTACCCAGGATTGTGCCTTGGTACATTCCTATGCTGAGTTAATTGAGCAACTCAGTACACGGTTTGACTGTAAGGATACATAACTTTACTATAGAGAGTTGGCTCATCTGAGACAAACTGGTCATGCAGAAGCTTATATTAATGAGTTCTAGCGCATTGCAGTTATGGTACCTAATATGACACAGAAGCGTAGTGTGATGCTATTCATTGAGGGATTGCAGGACAGGCTTAAGGGATTGGTTTGTGCTTTCCAACTTGCCACTCTTAAGGATGCTATTGATGTGACATTGAGATTGGACACCACTCCTACCTCTTATCAAATTGATGAGAAACCATCGGGGAATATACAAGCACCATAGAGACCTTCTTTACAGGCTAAGGACACGCCACCTCCACCTCCCAAAGTACACTTGGATTTTAGAAATGAACTAAGGAGGAGGAAATTATGTTTTTCTTGTAAGGAGCCATGGGTACCGGGACATAGGTGCCTTGGGCAGGGAAAGGCATATCTTATTGAGGTCATATCAGATGCGGACAATGAGGAGGTTTGGGATATAAATGACAAAGATGATGGTGTCCAAATTGAGCTCGAAGATGATGAAGTAGTAGTTGTAACACATGGGACTATGGCTACGTTGTCAAGTGCACCGATGATTCACCTCTTCTACATCTCGGGTATGATCCATGGGCATACTGTGTATTGTTTGGTGGACAGTGGGTCTACACATAATTTTATAAATACAAGAATGGTAGACCGATGTGGTCTGCAAGCACAAAATTTTCTAGGAATCGATGTGACTGTGGCCAATGGTCTTACTCTGCAATGTGTCAAGGATATCCCACAGTTGAGCATAGGCATGAAGGGATACACCTTGATAGATGACTTTTACATGTGTGATCTAGGGGGCACCGATGTAGTTTTGGGTGTACAATGGTTGCAATACTTGGGGAGATACAACCAAGATTTTAGGAAGAGACAATTGGAGTTTATGGTGGGGAGAAGGAAGATCGTGCTCAAGGCATGCCCACTTCCGTCTCAGGGCGGATCAGCTAGGAGTATGATTACTAATCAGGACTCAGATAGTGACAATGATTTGATCATAATCCCATGTCCCTCAATATCTCAACACACAGGAGCAGGTACCTTAGATTTGCCATGGAGATTGTATGAGGTTTGGGATGGGTTGCATAACAGGACTGTTTTGGGACCGGCTACAAGTTTGAATTTTGACAGGAGGACAGGATGGCCATTTGTTTGGATTCTTGGGCGCAAGGGTATTCAGGGGTGGATACTCTACTGTGACAATGTGATCTACTTCACTTCTACACCTTACAGTGGCGAGTATGTTTGTCCTGATGAGACACTTCAGGTTTGGGGTCGATCAGTGCTCTGTATTTGGATTGTTTGGGATAGTGGAGGATTAGTGTTGTATTGCTTGTGGGCAAGCATCTCTGAGAGGGGAGGATTGTCATGTCCCCTCTTTTAGCTCACTCTAGCAGAGACATGCGAGTCAGCTTATTATGGGGTCTTGTAGGCTGATAGGGTTGGATAGAGACCCAGTATGGTTATTCAATGTTGGGGACTTGATGTTCTGGTAGTTATTGATCAGTTGGGAGACGTTCCTTGTTTTTAGGAGGCAGTTCCTACTTTTTAGGAGGTATCATCTTGCCTAGGGTTGGGTCTCCATGAGAGTACTCTTTGGGTTCAGTTTTAGAGGGATAGGGCTTGTTTCCTAAAATTTAGGAGATCCCTAGATTTTAGGGATGAGATTGCTAGTGGATCCTTGATTTTCGACTTTAGTCACAGACAAGTGATAGGATGATTTTATGGTTCGTGATGTCAGTTGGGCATTTTGTGGCTATTTGGGTTATATTTTTAATATTTCCTAAGTTAGCATTTAATAATTGAATAAGGCTAAGTTATTAGCCATTTTGGAGTAATAAGGGGTTTTTGGCCTCATCTGGATGTGCATCCTATGGTGTGATAGCTCGTTGGAAAGGTCTCGAAATTCTCTAAATCTTTCTCTTTGGTCTTAGGGTAATTTAGTGAATAGATTTCTGTCTATGAGGAAAAAGGTCATTTTCTAATAACATGACCACTTTAAAATAAGAAATTATAACACTTTCACTACCCAATGCCACTTGGAGACACTTAGGGTTCGATTTGCAATTGAGAGGGGTTACAAGGAGATAGAAGCTTCATTCTAAGATCATCTTTCGCATATTTGACAACTTGTTTATGAATTTGCTCTGAATGGGTGATTTCTAGTTTGGGATGCAAACCCCAGGTTAGTGATTGGTTGGGACGTAGCCCTCAGCAATCTTTGGCACCGAATCTCTTAGGCATTGTGCGTGGTGATTAAGGACAGAGGCATCAATTCTCATTGGGGTTTCAGCGTGGCATATCATCTTTCCAGTTGGGACGTGGTTCATTGCAGCTTGTGGGACGCCATTTGTAGCAGATACACCACGTGGTGTATAGAGTATTGCTTGTATTCACCTCCAAATGTATGCTGGATTCAAGAACAATCTTCACCTTCCAGTTTGACATCAAATTTGTATGTGAGCTTTGGGAAATGCATTGGATTTATTGCTTGGCTCTATAATTTAGACGAATCTGCTTGGTACGGTTTGCAATAATTCTGATTTTTACTGAATACCTTATTTATTTCAGTCTTGTTTCATGGTTGCTGTTCCCTATTCCTTTCTATGTTATAAAACCATAAAAAACAAACAAACCTTCTACACTTCTGTCTAGTTCTGCAAGAAAACACAAATAAATAGGAAAACAGATTTAAAAATATAAAATTACAGCAGATTAGCAAAAGAGATCCATCAGGGATCTTTTAGAGTGATGGTCAGACAGTGAGGGGGATAACTTCAACACTCAACTCCTCACTATCTTTGCCTCAACCGAGAGCCTCTTTATTGAGATAGAATTTGTGTAGACTGCAATGGATCCTCCCTTTTTGATAATTGGAGCATTTGTGCCAGATTCCATTGTGCTCAAGTTTCCTCCTTGCCAATGGATCAAACAACTTGAGCTTGTTAATCATTCTATACTTGAAAAATTTCTCATTATTTTTCCATTCAAATTTTGTCCCACTTGCTTTGTCTTGGTGATTTTCAATAATGTCGAAGCCCCCTACAACAATCCGAGGAATATTTGTCAAATCACATGCCCACTTTTGCAAGTCGATTGTCCCAAAAACATCATTAGGAGCATAAACTGAGGAAAGGTTAATTTCAGTAGTTTTACAAGATAAAGTCACTCAAACAACTTTGTTACAAGGTCTGCAACCCCAATCGGTCACCTGTTTACTCCGCTTAGGGCTGACAAGGATGGATGTTCCACCTTTCCCTTTCGGATGCTTGGTAGAATAAGAGGTTGCTTCTTTCCAAATACATTTGAGAGCAATATCCAAGTTAAAAAATTGAATGCTTTAACCTCTTGGAGCATGGGAATGTCTAAACCTCTTATAACTCTCAGAATCCTCTTAGGAATATATTTTCCGGCAGGGTTTTCTAACCCTCTAAAATTCCAAGACGCCACTTTTGATATACATTATATTACATTAAGCATTAGTTTCCATGGGGGATTTTAAGCTTTTGAAACAATTGGGTGGCCTCTTTATTGGGATCTTGGGAGGCTTAGATTCTTTATTCTTGGAGGGAGGCCTGCCTTTCTTCCTAGTTATCATAATATCATTCTCCTCCACTATGCCATTTTCATCTACTATTTTTCTTCGTAGGTTTCTTTTTCCTGACCTGTTTCTTGGCATTAAAAATAAAGACCTCTTCCTCACCATTGCCCACTGGGATATGAGAGCTCAAATTAGCATCCCTGTCCTTTTGGCAATCCTCCTCCAAACCACTGCCTTCAATGGCAACATCAACCCTCCTACTGACATCATGAATAGTGGTGGGTCTTGAGGTCCCAAAGGCTTGACTCTTGGGTAGGTATTTCCAAGCAGTAGGAGGTGGAGTGAAGAGGGGGGGGGGGGGGCTGGAATTAGTATCATAGAGTAGTTGCAAACCGTGTCATCTATATCATAAACTTGCTTGATTGCCATCATTCCATCAATGGGGTCAGATTCTTTCTGAAGGGGGGGATCATTCACTTACTTATTGGATTCAACATTAGCAACAACACCTTGATCTATTCCACTCACCTCCACCTTTGAGGGCTTTGTTTGTTGAGCAGCTGAGGATGTGAGATCTGTAGACCCGTCAACATTTCTAATCACATGTGAAAGGCTGGGTTCAAAGAGAGGGTTGGCAAAAGCCAACAAAGGGGACTTGACCAAGGTGGGGTGTGTCTCCGTATGGTTAGGAGCAAGCCTAATTTTCTCAATAGCCAATTGCTGAGCATTCAAGGTTCTACAATAGGGAGCCTTATTGGAGTTGGTTGTTTAGAGCTCTCGACTTGCGTTTGGGGGAGGGTTGAAGGGGTTGTAGATTCTTTAGCAATCACCAGAGAGGGGGACAAGAATATCATTGAGCTTCTTATTGAGAGCTTTCAAAGATGTACAAAACTCCTTGGCAGATTGCATCCCTTGACCAGAAGCTTGGGATTTTGTCTTCTTTGAGTAGACCATATTCTGTGGTGTGGGGACAAAAGAGTGAGCATGCAGATTGGAATCCAGGATACTATTAGGGTTAGAAGCGGAAGGCAGTTTCGTCCTCAAGAGAGGGCGCGAGTTTCTCGTATGACCCTCTCTACACAAGAAACACACATTAAGGCCCCCTAGGAAAGTTAGAGAGCAAGAAATATATTGTTCATCGAGGTCAAACCAAATTCCATTGGGGAGGTTCAGACTCGGGTTGTGATGGAGATTAACACTTGTGCATAAGTGTTTGGGATTAGGGTATTGGATTTATCGATACGAATAATCCTATCCACTGGTTCCAACACTTGAGGGAGGATATTCACAAAGAAAGGTGACAGGTTCCCGATGGCAAGCCATCCAGGGCATGACAATGCAAGGAGCTCTTCTTGGGCGGCATTAGTAGACCATGTGATGGCACAAAAACTGCAGTTACGAATCTTCTAGAACTGTCTATGTACAACTTCTTTCTGACAGTTAGGATTAACAAAATAAGCCCAGAAAAAGTCCTCTTTGCAGCATGGGAAAATAAGAGAAATGAAAGCTAATTTTTTTGCCCCAGAAGTTATGGATCCAATCATTCAAAAAACCTTAGATGGCAACTTGTTAATGTCTTGAGTAGCAAGAAACAACAGACGACTTAAGCCTACTGTTTTCATCATTAATACCTTTAGCCATGACAGCATTTGGTTTGATGACAAATGCAGGATCCTTACCTCCAAGACTCCTCTAAGATTGGTAGTTTTCTTCTCCTTTGCAGACTTGGCTGAATCTGGCTCCTTCCGGGACACCATTGTTGTTGGCTACCACCTGTTTGACAGAGCAAGGGGTCGTTGAGACTTCAGGTACAGAGGGTGGAGGGTGGTTACAGATTACCAGGCTGCTTGCAGATTGAGGCAAACCAAGTGCAGAATCCCCCATAAGAGAAGAACTTTCCAGAACTAAAATAAATGCTCTCAATGGGTGGCTTGGCTTGGGGGTCGAGGGAGTACGATTCACAGGCTTGCAGAGCCCTTGACCACAACTTTTAATATCAAAGCAACTATATGTTTCATGATTCATCTCAGACTACTAATAATGTGTGCTATTGCAATTGTTTTGAACATAGAGGATTTTTTGACTAGGGTCAGATTGGTAGAATAAAAGTGAAGATTTGGTTTCAGATCAACCTGCTGCCAAAGCAATTTCTTTGGCTCTGCCAAAATTTGGGATCACCTTTGATGACAAAACTATTTAATTTCAATTCCCCTTTTGTTAAAGTTTGTAGCTGCAGGAGACATTTTTCTCTTACTTGCGTTGTTCTATCTGGAACTGTATTCTTCTTCGGTGATTGATGCTTTATTTGTCTGCATGCTTATTCCTGATCATCGTCAGCTTTTCTTAAAGCCATATGCATACATGGCTGCAGGACATTCAAGAGTCTCATCTTTCGTGATGTTTCGCAAGCAAAGAGTTGCATCATCTGAAGACTGAATAACCGTCACTGTCTTTGTTAATCTCTATAGAAGAGCAAGAGTCGACGGTTGCTTATTCCCGTGCTTTGTGTAGAATGGTTGTGTAGTGTTTGTCATTAACCCTCATTGTGCTCCTTGTGGGCATTTAGTTGTCATGCTAAATATTGGAAAACTGCTGCAGATGAGAATATGAATCTAGAGATCGGTAACCGCTGATGGTTTTTCATATTGCATCAGGTTTTGTCTAGCATATTCAGAAGGTTATGAATGTAGAGATTGAACCATGTTTGGTAATGTTACTGTTGAGTCATCTTTGATTGGATATGATACACCATGGATAGTAACTGTCATGGAACATTTGATATTTTTCAAGCCGCGACTTTTCTTATGCCTCCGAAATGAACATTATAGGGGACGTCTAAGTGAAAATCATCAGTGTGGTGTTATTATTAACAAGTGAAGGCTGGGTGAAATTTTGGTGTCTGTGCTCATCAAGTCTGGATTTTATTATTGTGATTGCTACAACAATCTCTGTATCAGTTAGACACTTTGTATATGGTTGATAGTTGATCAATTCTTGGCGTGTCAATTATTGTATCTGTGATACAAGAGTTTCATATATATTGTAGACGCTGAGCAGGTGTTGCTCGAACTGTTAAAAGACATTCATTTGTAGATTGTTAAGAGTTAACAATCAGTGGATATATTATTCCGATCAGCTTGAGAACATTGTGTTCAGTTGAGTATTCAATAAAAGATCTATTTTTTGGGTGTGGCTGGGTTTTTCCCTCATGCTGGAGGGTTTTCCTAGGCTAAATATTTGTGTCATCTTTTCTTATGCTTTTTCTGAGTTTCTGTATATTGAATGTTATGTTATCCTGGTTCAAAACATTAACGCCTTGCAGTGCATGAGTATTATTCAAATCATAGTTCCTAGACTTGGTGAGAAGTCAAGTACTTGACAAGACTTTGCAGTCTCGAGTTTTAGTTATTTTTACATTCCAATTCTTTGTGCTGAGGTTTTGACAATCAGTAGTATGTTCTTTGGCTATTGCCCAGGAAGTCTGATGGTTAACTTGTGCTGTGCCTGGAATGTATTTAAAAGCAAATAAACACCTAAAAAGTGTGGATTTTGCCTATAGAAGTTGTATTGGCCATGTTGAACACGAGCAGCACTAGCATTTTCTAGATCAAATTGGAAAGATCTTTTAGTGGATTGAAGAACAATTTTCTGAAATTTTACATTTGCACTACTTTTTGGAATCTTCATTTTTGTCTTCAGAAGTACTGATTTTTTCCTGTTGAAAGATTATGAAAATGGTGCATCAGGGACACCAACCCTCAACCCCATCAGGAGTTTTGCCCTTGTAGCCACAACAAACTCCCACCAAATCCATTTGATGCATTTTGTAGCTATATTTTGAATAGAATTATTGTTTTACTTCAAATTTTTTGTGTTTTTAAAATTGCCGAGTTTTTGGAGAGTCGAAAGCTTTTAGTGTATTGAGTCTTGAGTTTGCAGACTATAATTTGTAGAAGATTGTTGGCAAAGAAGTCATCCTTCAAATGAATTCACATGTACAAATGTTAGTATCTAAGTTGGGAAAACTCCTTGAGAACTCCTGTCAATTCATTCCTTAGCTCTCTGTTGTCTGTAACTAAATCTTTAGCACATGATCTTAAATACTGCACA
This sequence comes from Cupressus sempervirens, assembly GCA_028749045.1. NCBI lineage: Eukaryota > Viridiplantae > Streptophyta > Pinopsida > Cupressales > Cupressaceae > Cupressus > Cupressus sempervirens. The sequence goes on from CM053789.1 coordinate 548,871,519, forward strand.
AGATATGCATTAGAAAACTGTTTTCATGCCTTAAGTAATGCTATAAATTTATTCATGCCTTCTAGTGGCCACATACCACTTTTATTTGGTGATGATTACTTTTGTTTGTAGAGAAAAAAATATTTCATTGATGAGAAAAGCCAATATGTGTACATATAGTAGAATACCTAGTTAAGGCTGTTTTCATGAATGTGTGTGGCTTAGAGATGGAAGACTTTCATGATGTGAACCATGAATAGTTTGCAAACATGGACTCAGAGAGTACTTGGCAAGCTTAAATTTTTTAGCTCGGTAAAAACTTGTTAAATGCTCAACAAGAACTCGGAAAAACTTGGTAGCTTATACTGCACTAGAAATAAAATTTCTTTAGAAAACATATTTTTTTTTGCAAAGTGTATTACATCAAAAATTGACATCTCAAAAAGAAAATGCATCATTGTATAGCAAAAAAGAATATGTCAAAAACATGTTTTAACCAGCATTTTACCAAGTACAGGTTTTTATGTACGTTTGGCTCGTGTCTATAAAAACTTGCAAGTTAAAGTTGTAAAACTGGTGGAGCCATAAAATGGAGAGTACTTAAAAGTTAAAACTCTGGGAGTACTCACAGAGTTTGCAAACCATGGAGCCATGAAATCTAGCATATGAAGTTAAATTTGGACAAATTCATCAGAAAGAACATAATAATTGTGACTTCAGCATGGATGGCACTTTATGCGATACCATTGTATCTTAAAGCTACCAAATAGTTGGAACAATAATGCATGATATAATGTCCGCATAAGGAGTATTTAAAAGCTTGTATGTTCCAACTGTTCATATTATTTTCAAGTTACCACGTAACATTCAAGATACTGATATTGATAGATGGTAGTTTACATACGATGACTGCTTTTTCTAGCCAATGTTACATTTATGGCATGGAAGATCTCATAGCATTGAAGGTTTTCCTTTTGCTTCCCATTCTAGATTTCATGACTTTCAGTTTGATATTTAGCTGTGATTTTTGCATCATATCTTTGTGGTTTTTGAATTTCTAGTGCTCCTATTGTGCATCATGCCTCTCCAACTGTGATTGTGTAGCTGAACTTGTGTGCTATCCCCATCCTTGCTAGCGATCAAACAAAGGGGATTAAACTAAAATAAAACCTTATATGATTTACATAGTTTGGAAATATGCATAGGTCTATCAAAGCCAAACAAGTATTTATATAACTATGTTTTAAAGCCTAGTTTTTACATTTTTAGACATGTTTGTGTAATTTGATTTTAGAAAGGTTAATAGAGGCCTCATCTTAGATTCTCTCAATTTCTAATCTTCCTTTTGTTCTTCTCAGGCTAATTCTCATTACTTTGCAATCATTGAACAGGTATGCTCTCTCTTCTCTTTTATTTTTTCTTTGTTATGATTTTGGTATTGTTGGTGCTCGCTTGTGATTCAGATAAATGGAGAGATTGTAATCACTAAACATATTTTTCAGTTTGAGAATGATAACAATATATTTTGCAGCAAAATCGAGCATGATATACACATTAACAAATTTTGTTACATTTTTGTGAGACAATGTATCCTGTGGTGTCAACTCAAGGTTAAGCTTTGTAGCATATAGGAATTATAATAGAGATAAAACCTGTTATACTTTCTAATTTGAGAATGATAACAATATATTTTGCAGCAAAGTGGAGCATGATATCTACATTAACAAATTTTGTTACTTTTTTGTGAGACAATGTATCCTGTGGTGTCAACTCAAGGTTAAGCTTTGTAGCTTATAGGAATTATAATAGAGATAAAATCTGTTATACTTTTTGTATGTGATTAGATCCTTCATGGTTTCGGGTTGAAAATTTTCATGCCGTAGGATTTGCCTTAGTTGGCATTTCTAATAAACTATGTTGTTTTTTCTGAGAAATGAAGGGCTTAGTCTAACTGGACTTTTGTCAAATAGTTGGCGTATAACCCATGCTGAAGTTATAATACCACAAAGCTTACAGAATACAGTATTAAATTGAAATCGGAACTTTAACATCAAACACACACAATCAGATTTTCAACTTATCTGCTACTGTTTATGCATCAGGATTTCCATTAAAAAACATATAACATATAGAAATCTGGAAGCAATGTTACATATACAAAATGCAGTAAAGTTCAATAGAAACCTGGTATGCTGCCGCTAAACTGATCTATTGGCCGTGGAAGAAGTTTGCAGTAGACGCTCCTGTATATGTGAGTTTGAGCAGACACAACACCCAAGCATTTGGTTTGACATGCCACCGATGGTAAACTGATTGCTGCTGATAAATACGTGTTCCAGCATTTGAAGTGACTCAAACTCCAGCCACGACTTGTAATGTTTAACGTGTTCCTCAGTGACTCACCCGCACCAAATCTGTCACATATAACAATGCCGCTCGATACTGGATCTGTACTGCTCACGTTTGTTTGCTAATAAAACTTACAGCCAACATCCAGCTCACGGTGGCCATGACCCGACTATTAATGGAGTCACGTCTGAAAGGGTATACGAGTTTTGAATAAACCACAAACAGCACTGCCCTTGCTGATGTATAGTCTACTTATTTATTTTCCAGACGTAACTTCTAACTGACCTGTACGTTTTGTCTTGGGGAGTAACCAATATTATATCCTTCTTGCTGCTGCAAAACTCCCATACTGAAATGTGCAATGAACCAGTTCTGGAATTTGCAATTACTGAAGTGCAAATAGGAAGAGGCTAGGTTGGCGTCTAGACTCCACTTTTTTCCAATGAGGGGTTTTGTCCTCAGGAAACAAATCCAGTCACATTAAGCAACCATTAGGATTTTATATAAATGACATATATTCGTTGTGTCTTTCCCAAGACTGAGCCTCTTATTTATAACCTCAAAGTAAAGGAAGAGTGTTGGAATAAGAGACGTGGGATAAAACACCAATTTTATCTTTTAGTCACTTAAGTCACTTTATAAAGTGAATGTCTTAATAAAACATAGAGTAACTTTATTAAAGTCCTTTAAGACATTAAATGACGAACTTAAGACAAATTTCCCTTGTGACTGATAGGCAACTTTACTATTAATGCCGTTAATCTATCCGGATGTGGAGATAGATTAACTAGGCGCCAAAAGAACTAGTGTGAAAAAGGGGACATGATAGTCCCCCCTTCCCAGGATTGCTTGCCCTCAAGCAATCTCAATGCTGGATGTTGTAAAATAGACTCACCTTCCCAAGTGGCATCTTCATACAGTAAATCCTTCCAGTGGACTAGATATTCTTTGACAGATTTGTTTCACAGCCTCTTTTCCTTGGTCTCAATCACCTCTGCCGACCCCAAAACAAGTCTACCCTCCTCGTCAAGTGGAGGCAAGCCTTTTGATGGTACAATCTGCTAACCAATTGCCTTCTTGAGGCATGAGACGTGAAACACATTGTGGATTTGACTGTCACTAGGTAAATCCAACTCGTAAGCAACCTCACCACTCCTCTTGGTGATGCAATGAGGTCCATAAAATCTGGGCTTAAGCTTCTCTGACCCACTTTTTTTCAGGGAGCTCTGTCTATAAGGCCTGAGATGAAGATAAACCATGTCAACTATCTCGAAGCTCCACTCTATATGATGTCGATCAACATATAACCTCTATTGGTTTCACGCTTGCTGAATATTATCTCTAAGAGATCTGAGAATATCTTGTTGATCCTGGACCCAATCTTTGGCTAAGGGAGCCCTGCTGTCCTGTAATGCCAAATCAATGAAAGAGAGAGGTTTGTAGCCATAAAGAGTGCGAAAAGGAGTCATCCGAATAGACATCTGATATGTGGAGTTATAACAATACTCCCCCAAATACAACCACTTAACCCAAACTCTTTGTTGACTTGCAATGTAGTTTTTCAAATACCCTTCCACCCATTTATTCACTATTTCGGTTTGATCGTTCGTTTGCAAGTGATAGCTAGTACTGGGAGTCAACTCTGTATTGGTCAATTTGAAAACCTCCTGCCAAAAGGTGTTGAGAAACCTGCTGTCCCTATCGCTCATGATAGTCTTGGGTAATCCACGAAGACAAAAAACCTCTCGAAAGAACAACTTGGCCACTTGGGAGGTTGACCAGTTCGCCGCAATAGCAAAGAAGTGCGCGAACTTAGTCAGTTTGTCTACCACCACAAAAATGCAATCTCTGCCTTGGACCTTCGGCAACCCTGTGATAAAATCCATGGATATACTCTCCCACCTTCGAGCTGGAATATGGAGAGGTTGAAGTAAACTTGCTGGAAAGCCCTGTTCTGACTTGTTTTGCTGATAAGTCTGGCACTCTCTAACATGCTGCAGTACATCGTCTTTTAGTCCTTTCCATGAGAATCTCTCTCTAATCTGCTTGTAGGTTTTAAAAAAACTTGGGTGACCCACTGAAGGTGCATCATGTATAGTGTGCATAATATCCCTTTTAAGTTTAAATTCTGGTACTAGGTAGATTCTATTCTTATAATATATAATATCATTCATTACCTTGTATCGATCATCTTGTAAGTATACCATCCATAATTTGATATGCATGAGTATTTTTAGAATACTCAACTAACAGCTGGGATCTCCAATCTGCTGAAATTTCGGAAAGGGTACTGCACTCTATCATTGGGGGTCTTCGGGAAAGTGCATCAACAACTATATTTTTTTCCCTTTGACATATTCAATGTCAAAATTGTATGCTTAGACCTTGCTGACCCATTTTTGCTATCTTTCATTCAACTCCTTTTGTTCTAGGAAGTAACGTAAACTGTTGTGATCAGTCTTTACTGTAAATTTAGTTGCCACCAAGTATTGTCTAAATTTGGCTAAGATGTGCATTATGGCCAACATTTGTTTATCATATGTAAAATATAATAGCTCGTTGCCCTTAAGTTTCCTGCTCTCAAACGCTATGGGATGACGGTCTTGCATCAAAACTGCCTCGATTTCACTCCCTAAAGCATCACCTTCCAAAACAAAGGGTCTAGAAAAATTAGGAAATGCCAGAACTGGGCACGTGCTCATCACCTGTTTTAGTCTATCAAAAATTGCCTTTGAATCCTTTGTCTATCTAAATGCCCCTTTCCGTGTCAGATCGGTAAGGGGGGCTGCTACCTAGGAAAAACCTTTGGTGAATCGCTTGTAATAAGAACAAAGGCCAAGGAAGCCCCGCAACTTAGATACATCTCTCGATGGTGGGCAATCAAGTATTGCCTAAATCTTTCCTTGATGTACCTTAACTCCCTTTGCACCAATCACGTGATCTAGGTAGAGAATCTCAGTTAATCCAAATTCGCACTTAGACTCCTTTGCGAATAAAAAGTGTTCTTCCATGAGGCTAAGGATCTCATTTAGGTGTTGCAAATGTTCCTCCCAAGTCCTGCTAAATATCTATATGTCATCAAAGAAAACCAACACACTCTTTCATAGTTGTTTTTTGAAGATGTGGTTCATGCATGATTGAAAAGTTGCTGGTGCGTTAGTGAGCCCAAATGGCATCACCAAAAACTCATAGTGTCCGTAGTGGCATCTGAAAGCTGTCTTATGCACATCCTCCTCTCGAACTCATATCTGATGGTATCTTGATTGAAGATCTATTTTTGAGAAATAAACAGCTCCATGAAGCTCATTCAGTAACTCATCAATGCGGGGAATTGGATACCTGTTATTAATGGTTCTCTTATTAAGGGTGTGGTAGTCAAATACACATCTGAAGGGTGCCATCCTTCTTCTTAACCAACACTACTGAAGAGGCAAAAGGGCTGGAACTGGGCTTGAAATGGCCCATTTCTAGTATTTCCTTAATCGTCTTCTCTATCTCTTCCTTGTAATGCTTGGGGTGACGATAATGAGTGGTAATGACGGGTTTGGCGCCGTCCTCTAGCTTAATGATATGCTCAAACCCTCTATCTGGTGGAATACCTGGGGGTAGATCCTCAAATACCCTCTCGTACTTGTCAAGCATCGTCTAGATGTCACAATGGTACTGCTGTCTTGTATCTGGTGTCTCCTTAGAAGAGATAAAACACTGTGTCGCCCACTCAATATCATCATACCTCAAAATGGCTTCCATCCTGTGAGCTATTATCAATCTAGGCCCACTATCTGGTATGGCTTTTAGGACCATCAACCAATCACCCTGTAAGAATTCTAACAGCATTGTCTCGTGATCAAATGTGTACCCGTGGAGAGTCCTTAACCATTGTCTACCCAGAATGGCGTCCAACCCATCCAAATCAACAACATAAAAAATTAGTCTCTAAAAAATAATCATCAAATTGTATATGAAGACTAGATATTTTCTCTGTGCAACTCAAAACTTCTCCACCTGCTACCTTCACTTCGAACTCGGGTATGCCAATTGTTTGCAATCCTCTCTTAGATACCATCCGTGTGTTGATGAAATTATGGGATGCCCTTGTATCCTCCTCAACATCATTACCTTCCTATTGCTCTCCTTCATCCTCTGAAAAAACTTCAACATAGTGACTTTTGCCTTTACTAAGGCATCTGTGATCAGGAGTCCCAAGGTTTCTTGCAAGTGAAGCACAATTTCTTCCTTCTAAGTTCATTACGTGTCTCAAAATCCAATTTGGAAGGATTTGGCTTTTGTTGGTTTTTGTTCCCTTGGGACGATGTAGACCCTTTCTAGGGTTTCTTCGAAGGCTACAGTAGTGAAGAAGGTGAATCCAAATCATGGGTGATCTTAATTGCATCATTCAAGTTGTTTGGTTTAAGGACCTTAACCAAACCCCTAAATCTGTCTTGTAACCCTTTTGTGAACAACATCACCTTACGCTGTTCTATCATATTTGGCACTATCACTGATATCCGCTGAAACTCATCAATGACGTTATACAAGGACCCACTCTGTCGTAATTGAGCCGAATCCTTGTAATAAACTTCAATATCCTTTCTATCAAAGCAAGTAATCAGCTTGGAGCTGAAAATCTCGTATGAAGTTACGAGGCCATGATCCTGGGTGACTAAACCATGATGCCACCAATCATACGCTGCTCCCTCAAGGTGCATTGTGGCAAATCTGATGGCTTCCACCTCTACCATGGGTTTAAGTGTCAAATAGGTATCAAGCTTGTGAATCCAAGCTCTAGTGGATGTCTTACTGTTGCCATCAAAGGTAGGGAGAGTTAACTTGTTCATAGCATGTTTTAGGCCCCTGTTTGGTGCTTTGGGTCTCCTATCCCGCTGCTATCTATCAGCCTCCCTTTTCTAATTTAGGTATTGGACAAAGGTCAAATTTTGTTTAATAGGATCGGGAAACAAATCCCATTCATCATACAATGCCATAACGTTGTCCGGTAGTAAATTTGGTGTTGTTGGTGGTGCTGCCTCTTCTTTTGCATTAAACACTGGCATTAAAGGCTTGTCAGTGTTATGTGTGGGGGCTCTAATAGCTCGTGGTGATTCAGTTACACTATGTCCTCCATCGTGATGGCTCGGGGCTCTCTTATTAACAGGAGCTAACTGCTGCATATTAATTGCAAGTTGTTGAAGTGCATCAGCTATTTTATTCTGCCCATCTCTAATAGCCCGCAATGTTTCCCGAATTTCTCTGTCCTGTTCAGTTTCATTAAGTGCCATTTGAATGTTGCTTACCTGTTCTTCCTGTCCAAAATGATCAACCTGTTTGGTTTATTCAATCTGTTCACCTGCTCCAAATATTAATTCCTCATCCACTGAATAACTATCTTCAATCTCAATATGTTTTGAAGAATCTGCTTGTTCTGGTTGTAAATGACTAAATTTATAATGTCTTTAACTAATTCCCGGCTGTCATTTTTGGATAAAAATCAGTCTGCAAATATTCTGTTTTTTCCCACAAGATGGCAGGTCTTGTGGCTCTGATACCACTGTAATAAATTATGCTGTTTTTTTCTGAGAAATGAAGGGCTTAGTCTAACTGGAATTTTGTCAAATAGTTGGCGCATAACCCATGCTGAAGTTATAATACCACAAAGCTTACAAAATATAGGATTAAATTGAAATCGGAACTTTAACATTAAACAGACAACCAGATTTTCAACTTATCCACTATTGTTTATGCATCAGGATTTCCATTAATGATTAAAACTTATAACATATCGAAATCTGGAAGCAATGTTACATATACAAAATGCAGCATAGTTCAATAGAAACTTGGTATGCTGCCGCTAAACTGATCTGTTGGCCGTGGAAGAAGTTTGCAGTAGACGCTCGTGTATATGTGAGTTTGAGCAGACACAACACCCAAGCATTTGGTTTGACACGCCACCGATGGTAAACTGATTGTTGCTGATAAATACGTGTTCCAGAATTTGAAGTGACCCAGACTCTAGCCGCGACTTGTAAATGTTTAACATGTTCCTCAGTGACTCACCTGCACCAAATCTGTCACATATAACAATGCCGCCTGATACTTGATCTGTACTGCTCACGTTTGTTTGCTAATAAAACTTACAGCCAACGCCCAGCTCAGTGGCCATGACCCGACTATTAATGGAGTCACGTCTGAAAGGATATATGAGTTTTGAATAAACCACAGACAACACTGCCCTTGCTGATGTATAGTCTACTTATTTATTTTCCAAACATAACTTCTAACTGACCTGTACGTTTTGTCTTGGGGATTAACCAATATCTTATCCTTCTTGCTGCTGCAAAACTCCCATACTGAAATGTGCAATGAACCAGTTCTGGAATTTGCAATTACTGAAGTGCAAATAGGAAGAGGCTAGGTTGGCGTCTAGACTCCACTTTTTTCCAATGAGGGGTTTCGTCCTCAGGAAACGAATCCAGTCCCATTAAGCAACCATTAGGATTTTATGTATATGACATATATTCATTGCGTCTTTCCCAAGACTGAGCCTCTTATTTATAACCTCGAAGTGAGGGAAGAGTGTTGGAATAAGAGATGTGGGATAAAACACCAATTTTGTCTTCTAGTCACTTAAGTCACTTTATAAAGTGAATGTCTTAATAAAACATAAAGTAACTTTATTAAAGTCCTTTAAGACATTAAATGACGAACTTTAAGGCAAATCTTCCCTTGTGACTAGCAGGCATCCTTATTGTTAATGCCGTTAATCTATCCGGATGTGGAGATAGATTAACTAGGCACCAAAAGAACTAGCGCAAAAGAGGGGACATGACAACATTTTTCATCTAGAGGACATGAGCTATTGACTTTAATTCAGAGACAGTGAAACATGTTATATTGAATTCTAGGTATTATTACTACTAACTGGTGCTTTATTCAGCTTTTTGAACTAGTCTTGTTTGAGAACAATATAAATTGGAATGTTATAAAAATGAAAGCCACCAATATCATTAATCAAACACATGTAAGACAAATGCGCACGAGTTAGAAGTTTAGTGCTAGAATAGGGTGACAACTTCTAAATCTGCAAAAGGTTCAACCTTCTGGGTGGTTTTAGACACATTGGTCGGGTCTGTTTTGCTGTAAGAGGTTTGTGAATAGTTAAATTTGGAAAAGGCCTTAAAGAACAAAGGAAACAATTCTATAATATGAACTGATATAAAGAAGTCTTAGACTGCTATAATAACATGAGAACATATAGAGAGATGGCACCCAGTGCATATCGAACTGTTTGATGTGTGGTGGAGAGTTGATTATATATAGATTTGGGTGGTGTTGTTGATAGTGGCAGGGGCACGGTCATATGGTGGTCAGAAGGGCCAGTGGACAAGGAGTTGTGCTCTTGGTGGTTGGCAATTTATGTGAGGGCTTGCATAGAGTGGAGCAAGGGTAGTTTGATAGGCATTATGGGGTAGCATGTTTTTGATGGAAGTTTGTTGATTTTTAACAATAGCTATCAAGGAAAAAGGGTTGTAGGTTGAAGGGTTCATGATCCCCAACCGAACAAAAATTATATTTAAAAGTATGTTAAGAAGCTTTTTTCTTTTTAACTTTTGTTAAGAAAACATTTCTTGCTTTTCAAAAAGGTTCAAATTTCATTGGACTAAATAGATTAGTAATCCCTTCAAATCTGGGGGAAACTGAGAATGATTTTTGCAAGACAGAAGGCTACTTCTTGTTAAGGATTAAAGAGACAGAAATAACAATTACATGCAAATATAACCAATATTAGAAAATAATAAACCACATAGAAGAGAACACAAGACACAAAGATTTAACTTGGTTCACCCAATCCCTGGGTTACGTCCACCAAACAAAGAGTCCAATATTCTTATTATCCACTTATTATAATTTGATCAATCTGCAACCCCTTGCGACTTAATACTGCCACAAGAAGCTACTATCTCATCACACATTATCAAATCCCTAACCGTAAGCCATTTTACACAAGCTTTTTGGCGCTTACAAATTAGGGCTAGAATATGTTGTCCAATAGAAAAACAGCTCTCGACGCCTTGTACAACAATAAAGTCATTTGAGCTTTCAGGGGCGTTGCCTCTCGACCCCACCTTGTATCACAATAGGGAGTGAGCTTGGGGCTTTTCCCTAGGACCCTGCAAGGGGAGTTGCCCCTTGACCCCGTCTAAGGGCCGCTGCTACCAACCCCCCATAGAAAAACGTGGGGGAAAATTGCCCCGAATGAAGTGGGGGAAAAATTAACCTTCGAGTCTGATCATGCTCCACATAACAACACTTCTGTAATATCCCCTACTCGGTGGTGGTCAATTTTCAATGTTTAATGTACATTATTATGCGTCTAATAAATTCACAATTAATTTTAAGAAAAATAAATAATTGATAAATCTAATCTTTAATACTTCTAAGCCTGCTTCTGTCATCTCTCTTAAACATGCCAACCTTAAGGAGGATGAGAATTTCGAGGTTTTAAGGTGCTTGACACAAATCTACAAGTAGGCTTCCTCAAAGCATTGGGATTGGATGTTCGTACCTATCTAGGGACTTTCCCTCAAGGCATTGGAAATACATATCCTTACCCTTCTTGAAATGAAATGATGAATTTTAATGACGTCCATGAGACCATTGGTCTAAGGTATCACAAGTTGTAGCCTTATACGTTTATACCAACTCCATAATTCTTTAGACCATTGGTCTAAGGTATCACAAGTTGTAGCCTTATATGTTTATACCAACTCCATAATTCCTTCTAGATAAGATCTCTTGCTATGATTCTTGACAATCAAAACTAGCAGTCTGGCTCATCATATCCTCAGATAAATTATGCATGTTTATGCCAACCTCCAAGATATCCTGTACTGGGCCTGAATGTCTTCATATCCCGTGCACTTATGAGAAAATGCCATTCAGTCTCAACCGCACCTTTTTCGCAGAACCTGCAGATTCTCTCCTCCCACCCCTCTTTGAAACTTGTCCATCTTCCCATCCTGCATATGAGAGGTCTACTCTGCTGGCTTGTTGGTTCTTTCCAATTACTTGCTTGCTTTTTACTGTTGCTTAACAAATATAACCACCGACTCTAGAATCTCTTCCTACCTGCCATACCGGCAATTGCCAATACCCGAAAGTGACCCTTTGTTTCACGAAAGATGATCTGGGTATGCTAATGCCTCCAGATATGAGTTTTTGGTCTTATCATCATTACTTTTGTAAGCTTCCACCACCATCAAAATTCCTCCTGGCAAAATTATTTAGAACCATATAACACTAAGTCCGGTTGCTTGATTCTCCCCGTTAGCAATTTTAATAAGTCTTCCAGAAAGCGCAATAAACTCATGCAGATACATGAAGAAACCATCCTTTTCAGCAAGATTTGTTTTAATCGACTGTGCTTCACTTCTGCTATTATTCCCATGATGAATTTTCTTCAAAGCCTGATGCAAGTTTAGTAAACATTCTCAGAAGACTGCTGATAGCTTAAGAAGGCACTACTTGTAGTTATAAAATCAACTATGGTTCCTCACAGAAAGCTCTGCATTTCGCTGATAGAAATGCTCGAACTTCAAATATTTGACAAGAACACAAACACAAGGCTGTATGATACATAAAAAAGTTTTTTGATATATTGTTTCTTAGCAGTGGCCTTCCCCTAAGCACAGTATTTATCCAGTGTTATTAAACTTTTGCCAGAAAATGACTCTGAATGAAATAACCAGTCCTTCTGTAACGATGAAAAATATGTTTCATGAATCACCCACATCAAAATGGGACCCGTGATATAATCATATTGTCTATCTTTCCGGCGTCAAACAGAATAGTTGACTAGAATATAAATTATTCTCCAGGCCTTTGTGTAGGGGAAAATATTATTTGAAAAAATATCATCTGTTCTGAAAAGCTATGTTAGATTTGGGACCTCCGAACGTTAGAACTAGCACTAGCTGATCATAAAGAAACATATCAAACTGTGTGTGCAAAGTTTTACCTCGGACTATTTCCAATAGGATGGCAGGGTCAATGCTCTGATACCACTGTAATATCCTAGTCACATATTCTCTCCAATTTTTCCTCAATTAATTTTTTAGAATCATAAACAAATGGTACATGCAATAGTCTTTCAGATTAAATAACAAATGCTCATATAGAAGACCTCCAAATTACTACTGTATTATGACTTTTCAGCAATACAATATCATAGCCAGCAAATCCATACAAATTCCTCAGAAATAGGCTACTGCATTATACATCAGCAATGCAGTAACAAACATCAAGTCCAATCTTAAATACAGAAATACAGTCAGATTGGAAATAAACAATAAGTGCACATGTAGGCTCAAATGTGAATTCTGATTTGAACCCATCATGGATGATGAACTGGAGCTACGTCCAATCCACCAAAGGCAGCCTGAAGGTTTGCATCCTCAGGTCTGAAATGGAAGATGTAAACTCTCTCAATGTTTCTCCAAGAGAACCTCGAATTCTCCAAACAAACAATTATTCAAACATGCCCAAAGTGAAATGGCTTCCCTCTTTTAAAACTCCACAATGGGACTCATCAGTGTCCCTCTCCCGTCTTTCATTGTATTCCCCTTTTGTCACCATTTAGCTCCCTTTAAAATATTAAATGGACCCCTTTTAAAAATTCACATTAAGCTCACAAAAGCCAATTTTAATATTTTATGAAGTTTGGCTCAAAATCCAAATGTCCCAAAAAGGGGACATTACAGAAAATAACATCTATGATGTCTGATAGGTTGTTTTAATTATATGTTAACTGATAGATGTAAAGTTAGAAATATAAATTACATGCTGAGTGGAATGACATTTTAAATTAAAATTTGAGAAGGTTGCATGGTATGTATTCAATTTGCAGACAGTGTGTCAAATAATGTGTAGTAACTCAAGACATGTTGAAGATTTCTTTTTTAAATAAACATTTTTCAATATCTGACTCTTTTTTCTGAATTTATTATTGACCAGATGATTGAGGGTAATATGTGGTTGAAAGATACTGTTGGTGTGATACCAAAAAATGCCTGGGCTATAGATCCTTTTGGTCACTCACCGACAATGGCATATTTGTTCCGTCGCATGGGTTTTAATAACATGCTAATTCAGAGGACTCATTATGAGGTAAAGAAAGAGCTAGCATTGCATAAAAATTTGGAGTTCATGTGGCGGCAGAGTTGGGATACAGATGAAAATACAGATATCTTTTGCCACATGATGCCCTTCTATTCTTATGATATACCACATACATGTGGACCAGAGCCTGCTGTTTGCTGCCAGTTTGACTTTGGTAGAATGCCTGGTTTTGGTTATGGATATTGCCCTTGGGGATACCATCCAATTGAGACTAATCACGCAAATGTTGAAGAAAGGGCCTTGAAGCTCTTGGATCAGTACAAGAAGAAGTCTACCTTGTATAGAACACATACCCTTCTGGTACCTTTGGGAGATGATTTTCGTTATACAAGCTTGGAGGAAGCTGAAGCACAATTTAGGAATTATCAGCTACTATTTGATTATATAAATTCTCACAAAGAGCTCAAAGCAGAAGCAAAGTTTGGGACACTTGAAGACTATTTCCAGACTCTTCGGGAAGAGGCAAAGAGGGATTTTGCAGAGGAAGCAGATGCATCTGTAGTCCCAGGTTTCCCTACTTTGTCTGGTGATTTCTTCACTTATGCTGACAGGAATAAGGATTACTGGAGTGGGTACTATGTTTCACGACCCTTTTACAAAGCAGTGGATCGTGTGCTTGAGGAGACTCTCCGTGCTGCAGAAATTCTTTTCTCTTTTGTTCTAAGTTCCTGTCAGAAGTTGCAATGTGGACAGTTCCCCCTGCCACATGCTGAAAAATTGATAGCTGCACGACGTAATTTAGCTCTTTTCCAGCACCATGATGGGGTCACAGGTACTGCTAAAAGCCATGTAGTGCAAGATTATGGAACACGTATGCATACTTCACTACAGGATCTGCAGAATATAATGGCCAAGTGTGTTCAAGCTCTTCTTGATGATGAGTTTGACAAAGGTGAATACAAGGATAGTCAGCTGTCTCAATTTGAACATGAGCAAGTTCGATCAGTGTATGATATGCAACCCATGCACAGAGAAATTGATATTCCATATCATAAAGTTCAATCTGTTGTTTTCTTCAATCCACTAGAGGAAGCTGTGGACCAGGTTGTTATGGTGGTTGTTAGTCAGCCGGATGTTTGTGTGATAGATTCAAATTTGTCTCCCTTGGAAAGCCAAGTTGCTCCTGAATGGGGATATGAAAAAAGTAAACTTGCAACAGGCAGGCACCGGCTATATTGGCAAGCTTCTATTCCAGGTATGGGTTTACAGACCTACTATGTAGCTCATGGGTTGACTGAATGCAAGAAAGCCAATTTGACACTTCTTAAGGTTTTTGATGGAATGCAATCTTTCACTTGCCCTGCTCCATATGAATGTTCAAAATTGGAAGGTGACGATGCTGAGATTGTAAACAAACACCAGACACTTCTGTTTGATGTCAAGCATGGCTTGCTAAGAAATGTTAAACAGCATAAGGATGGCAGCCAAATTAATTTAGAAGAAGAGATTGGAGTCTACTCAAGCTGGGGAAGTGGTGCTTATTTGTTTAAGCCAAATGGGGAAGCACAACCTGTTGTGCAGCCGGGTGGAATATTTGTTCTGTTAAAGGGTCCTCTCTTGCAGGAGGCTTTCTCATATCCCAAGACAATTTGGGAACAAACACCTATCTCACGCAGTACACGCATTTACAATGGGAAAAATACAGTACAAGAGTTTTTGATTGAAATAGAATATCATGTGGAGCTTGTTGACTATGTATATAATGATAAGGAGTTAATAGCTCGTTTCAAAACAGATATTAAAAATGAACGGACTTTCTTCTCAGACTTGAATGGGTTCCAAATGGTACGGAGAGAAACCTATGACAAAATCCCACTTCAGGGCAATTACTACCCGATGCCATCTCTAGCATTTTTGCAGGATTCCAGTGGTTCTCGTTTTTCCATACATTCTCGACAGTCATTGGGCATAGCAGGGCTTAAGAATGGGTGGTTAGAGGTTATGCTTGACAGGCGTTTGACACGTGATGATGAACGTGGTCTGGGGCAAGGTGTGATGGATAACCGACCTGTGAATGTGGTATTCCATCTTCTCGTTGAGACTAATGTTTCTTCCCTGCAATCTCTGTCTAGTTCATCACCTAGAACGCCATCTCTTCTTTCTCACCGTGTTGGTGCACAGTTGAACTATCCAGTACATTCATTTTTGGGGAAACCACAAGATATCTCTATTTTGGCAACACCTTCTAAAGGATTCTCACCTTTGGCTGTTACTTTCCCGTGTGATCTCCATGTTGTCAGCTTAAAAGTGCCTCGCCCAGGAAGCTTTCTCCGATCTTCCTCTTCTGGAGAACCAAGGTTCTTTCTTATCTTGCAGAGGAGAGGATGGGATGCAGCTTACTGCAAGAAGGGACGCCTACAGTGTAGGACATTAGCTGATGACCCCATGGACATTGCGTCCATGTTCAAAGATATATCTATGTCTAATGCAAAAGCATCTTCCCTTAATAATCTACATGATGACCCAAAGGAGTCTGACTACTATGGGAAATCTCACAGGAAGGAATTGATAAGCATAGAGAAGAAAGGCTCAATAAGCTTGGCTCCCATGGAACTTAAAGCATTCAAGCTGGAACTAAAAGCAGACAAATGATTTATGATCATTTGATCATTTTCCTTGTAAGAAACTGCCACTTACATTAACCGGAGCAGGCATTTAACGGTAGACCTGCCTTTAATGTACTATAGTTGATTTTCTGTTTTTCAGAGTTATCCCAAGATAGTACACACTTCATTTGGGAAAGCTTGACATGCGGCATATTCTGGTGGTGCAAGATGAGTAAAGCTACCTCTAGTTTAAGTAGCGTTTAATTCAAAATGTTCAACCGAGTTGAGAATGGATGTAATAGGGCAGCAGGCAGGAGATCAGGGATTTTGTAGTGGATATAATTATTTAAATTTCCTTCCAAAGTCTTCCCTACAAATAATTGAATATTGTACTAGCAAGAAGAAATTTGTTGCAGGTGATGGCTTGATTATCTTGGTTTATATTATCCTTCGTAAGTTTGCAAATGATTTACATGGTACATAATTGTTGAAATCCTGAATGGACTTTCTTGTTTCATCTTGTCTTGTAGCATTCAAATGTCAAGGAATGTTGCCTTGACTAGTTCATTAATAATGTTAACTTTTCTGCAATTCAAGTAGTGAAGAGGATGAATGAGAATTTTAGTAGAAGTTAAAATCTTTTTACTCTGTTGTGTGGTGGTTGGGAGGTTCTTAGCATGCAGCTGATACAGGAGGTATATATATTATGCCATTTTAATTTCAAGATCCTTGTCTAGATATGTATGTTCCCAATGATAGGAACTCAGCAACAGTTGAGATGTTGAACTGATAATATTTGAAATGTGTTCCTTTCACGGATGACATTGTAGGGAAAGTTTTCCTCAATGGTTGAAATATGTAGGCAATTCGAAGGTAGTATTGAAACATTGGAAGTAGTTCAATGATGAGTATTCAACCTCTTTAAATGATCGTGTTTTAGTGCCACTAGTTTCCTTTACAATGTCTTAAAGACTAAGTTGTTGAATTTGAAAACTAACTCATTGCATACTCTGAACTATGATGCTACACCATTCATCAATGCCAATGTCAAAGATAAAGATTATGATTTATCATTCAAAAAATAATCTATCATATCCGATTCACAAAACTACTAAGACATGGTTCAATAATGTTTAAAACATTATTCAATAAGAACAAAGTGTTCTCAATCATTAAATGGATTGTCTAAAAAATGTGGATCATTGGGGTCTTTAGTGGCTGCAAGTAATTCATGCTCCTCATCATTGGAACCATAACCAGTTGCAGTAGTAGTAGAATGCTGCAGGGGCACCTAGGTAGGCTCATGGAAACACTTAGGGCTCCTAGGATATTTTGTCTTGTAGTGCTAGCCACACCACTAGTTCAATACTAGGGCTAGCCTAGTCTTAAGGTGAAGTTGTCAAGGGAAGGATGCCTTATGAGGCCTTCATTGCTCATAGTTGCATGTTAGGTCCAATAGGGCATTTTTGTGTTTTGGAGGGTAGGATGGCCAAAATGATGATTTAAGGTCCTTTTTACTTGTATTTAATCCATTTAAGGCTTTTGACAAAGTCTACTAGCCATTGGATCAAATTTGAAGGTCAAACTCCAAAAGATGCAAAATTTGCTAAAAATTTGTTTTTGTTGCATTCGAGCAACTTTGTAGGAGTCTTGTAATTTTCTGAAACAATTAGGAGGAGGCTTGGGATGAGTATTTAAGGCCATCCTCGACCTTTTTGCAGGGTTGGAAGTTTTAGCTCATTTGGGTGTGTACGGATTGTCATTAAATATATATTTGCAGATTATGGTTTTTGAAGTATTTGGCATATTCATGGATTGATTTTGGTTTTTCAATGTATTGAGGCATCAGGGGAGTTCATTTCAAGATTTTGTAGATCAATAGTTTGTGTTTTTGTAAGGTTTTACAATTGTTTTGTGTTTTGCTTTCCTGCTATATTGAATTAGGCAACTGAGCAAGATGGGGTCATAGCTCCTCTTCCCATCGTAGGATTTGTAGAGTCTCTTGGGATTGAGAGGACGATTCCTTGTATATATTGTACAGTGAAGGAGGGGCCCTGGGAAGCAAGGCAAGTGTTTTTGTGGTGATGCCCTAAGCGAGCCAGAGATGCATGGCTAGGGATCATAGTATACAACATAGGTGTTACGAGTGGTTGAATGTTTGTGATACTTCAATTTGAGCTTGGAGTGAGTTGAAGGTGTGGTGAAGCCCCAACTTCAATGGAAGGCTTTGGTGAAAGTTCTATGGAGTGCAAAACCTACTTGTTATCAGACAACCTGTTAAGCCCTCAAAACCCTTAGTTTTAGGTTTAATTTGTGGTCGTACTGTACAGACAAGTTGAGGTCCTTGAGTTCTCTGAAGGGGGTGCCTAGATCAATGGTTTATTTGACTCCTTATTAAGGACTTCTGCAAGTTATATGAGTTTTTCTTCATTTGGAGGGTTGATTGCTTGTAGCCGTTTTACAAGCAGTTTTGTGCATTTCAATGTGTTTCTTGAAACTCATTTAGGGTTTCATTTCCAAATGTGGTAATAAGTTTTGGAAAGTGTCATAATGTCCTCTGAGACACTCATAGTTCCATTTTGGGGCGTGGATCATGAAGTTGGGGTGGTTTGTGGACTTAGTGGGGAGTAAGCCATAAGGCCAAGCAAGCATAGGAAGCTATGAAGGCATGGTTGATCTACCTAGTTGGTATGCACTACTTAAATGGACTAGGATCTCAGTGTTGGGATCCTAAGGGGAGTAGGGTGATTAGCAACCCTATTAGGACAAGAAAAAGGCTTAAGGAGACTCTAGAGGAAGTTAGGATAAGAACAAGGATGGGTGTCACATCATAGAGGGTGCTGGGTCATCCTCATTATCATCTATATCAAGCAGTGTGGCTCTAGCAAGATCCTTAATCGTCATATATGAGTCAACAGAGCCAGGTGCCACATCCCAAAGCTTCTTTGCCCCCTTGTATTATGGATCTTTACATAATAGAAGACACAAGTTGTTGTGCACAAACACCAAGTCTTTTGCTCTTTTGGAGGCTAATCAGTTACTTTTCATTGAGTGGATAAAGGAGTATGTACTCCAATTTTTCGTAGTGATAGAAGAGCTAACAACCTAGAGAGAAACAAAATTAACTATTATAATATACATTGCATGTGGCCAAAAAAAAGAGAAAAAAAGTGGAAGATTTAAAATTAAAAACTTACTTGTGATAGGATCCTTACTACAAGAAACTAGAGCTACACATAATCTTGTTGATGGAGGTACCACCATGTAATACCATCCATTCTGTTTTGATCATTCATAGTAATAGGATTTGCATCTTTTCCTAAGATGAATAACCCAAACTCTTTCCTATCGTTTGCCCCCACCTCTGGATCATTGAAGATCTTACTAAATGCTCTCTCATACCCACTAGCAAGAACCTTTAGGCTATAATACCTAGGGAAGAGAGCATAAGCTAGTAGATGCAAAGTAGTCCTCTTTTTCAAATGGTGAAAATAAAATAAAAATCCTACCATTTTGTATAAGGATTTTGTAGGGTCATTTTCCATCCTTTGAATGACCTAGGATACAAATAACAAATGATGTTCATGTAATTTATTTGGATGTAATTTATGTGAACTTTTTAATTTCTTTTTTTAGCTATATCTTAATAACAATGAACTTGGATAGATGACTGTATTATAACTTGCCGCTTTGATGTTCTCCAACATGGTGTCCATGACGTCATAGATGCCCACCAAGCATGGTTGACCTGTGTAGGCAAACCTAATCATAGACATGGTAGGATCAGTGAATTCTAATATGTATTCCACTAGAGTCCACCAATCATCATCCAATATCATTGCCTTGACCTTTTTGGCCCTTGTTGTAGTGGATTGTTTCCAAATGTCCCATTGGTTGCTAATCATCATTTGTGATAATGCTTCTGTCACCCTCACAAGTCATATAAGAATGATTGTGTATGCCGCAAAGTGAGTTTCAACCACCTAAACACATGTTAATAATAAGTTAACACATTTAATTATGTAAAACATACATAAATTGGTATTTCATATTTGAAACTAAATAACTTAAATTTTAAAATTTACCTTACATTACTCCAATTTGAAGAAAGTTTTGAAAATTGTGTGAGATAGTTTGTCACAAACATTTGAATCTCCTCACCCTCCTCATGTATTTGCTTCACCCAATCTATTTGGTTGCTAATGGCTTACGTAACCAAATTGAGGGAATAGATGATGCACAATGTCCAAAATATGTGGTCATATCTAGCCCCTACCATTGCACCTACAAGCCTGCAAACTTTTGCATTGTTTGTAATAACTTGGACTACATTATCACTACCCAATGCCTCTATGGAATCAATGAGTATGCGAGAAATAAATTCAACATCTTTTACTTGCCCCTCACAATCAACCGCCTTTAAAAACATTGTCCCTTTGGGGACACATCAATAACATTTATCAAATGACGATTTTTTCAATCTTTTCATTCATCCGAGAGAATAGGCACACCTGTTTGAACCCAAAATCCTCTTATGGGTTTGACTTGGGTCTTTACATTTTTTCTCTTGCTGTGCACTAAGGTGGTGCACACTTTTTCACATCTAGGGCCAAGTAACCAAGCAGTGCATTATTTATCGCTACCACCATCTCCTTCCAATAAGGTGATCTAAGTAAGTTGAATGGAACACCTTTGCAAAGAGACAACATCCAACTTTTTCATCAACTATATCTCTCAACTCATTTTGAAAAGCCTTATCTAATGGGCCTTTCTTGTGGGTGGTACGTTGTGGTTCTTCTACATCATCCTCCCTAGAATACATAGGCAAGAAAGGATGTCTAGAGGCTTGGTGAGTGGGTGGTGTTCTTGATTTTTGTTTCCCACTAGATAAGATAAGATAAATTTATTAATGTCCAACAGGAGACCAATGGGGGTCTAAGGGACTGGAAACAGTACAAAGGAAAAACACCAGCAAGGGGGAGCACCAAACAGTGTCTACGAGAAGAGCGTGAAAGAAAAACAACAAAAGAACCAAGGGAAGAAAGAGCTAGAACTAGGTACTCCTCACAGGTGAGAAGTAGTCAAGAATGGAAAGGTGTACACTAGAATGATGAGGTGCTCTGGAAGGTCGCCCCTATAGGAAGTAGTAGTAGAGAGGTGTTGTCATGTGTGATCTCTGTGGGATAGGTTTGGAGTGAATCGAGATAGTGCAAAGAGGCCACTTTGATCCTCAGACAAGAACCATAGGAGTGAAAAAGGAGGTGATGAGTTGTGTAGGGGTTGGTGTCGGGCAAAGATGGAGTTGTGTGGTCACGAAGCTGCACCGCATGGTCTCCTAAAGGTAAAGTGGAAGACAATGTTGGTTGATATATTTGAAAAGGGAGGGAAGAGACCGACACTCTCTGAACAAACAATAGAATCTCCCCTGGATCTCATAGTAGATAGGGCAATGGAAGATAAAGTGAGATTCGGTCTCAACCTCCTCGAGGTGATAAAGGTGACAGATCCTGTCCTCCCTATCAATCTGGTGATTAGCTTGAATACGTAGCCGGTGGGATCCCACTCTAAAGGATCCAAAATAGATGCGAAGAGCGTGAGTCCAATGATGAGTGAGGTACCAAGGGCGTAAGATGATCCGTCTTGGATATCAAGGAAGGGCTCAACATAGAAGGTCATATGCGGACGAAGTCCACCTGGGGGATTTCTCTAGGTCGCGATGATATACTATTTGTAGATGTCGAGTCTAACATGCTCGTTCAACTCTAACTGAGGTGGAAGAAGGTGGGCTAGAGCATCCAGAGAAAACTGAAAGAGGGGAAGGCGATCCATACTAATATCAATCGAGCTCAAGAGGGCAGAGGCTTGGGCGAACCAACAACGAGACCTATAACCATAGTTCGAACTTGCAACCTCCTTAGAGGAATAGTAAGCCAAGTAGGAATATCTGTGACGACCGTCGGGGGAATCAACAAAACTCCAGAGCCAGTGAAGAAGCCAAACTAAATCAAAGATGGTCTCCAATTTGAAAGGGTGAGCTCCAAACTCTGTCAGAACGATGTTGTGCAGTGTGGACTGGTGACATCCAATAATGCGTTGAAGAAAAAAAGTTTGGACTCTCTCAATGGAGGCTCAGTTAGACTCCAACAGGGAGGGGTCCCAAATAGTTGAGCCATAGAGGATAGTTGGCTTGACTAGGGAGTCCAGAAGTGACATCTTAGTTGTGGTGTCCTAGAAGTGGTGTCAAAAAAATTGTTGCTCAAGTATAGCAAGGGAGCCAAGCCCCTTGTTGACTCGGGGCTGCATGGTTGGTCTTAGGCTGAACTGAGGTCCAGAAAACTTAAACCCCCAAGTATGTATATGAAGATGCAATCTCGATCTCGGTACCCTTGAAGTAAAAATGGAGGTGTGAGGTCTTCAAAAAATTGAAGACCATGATCCGAGTCTTGTCGAGGTTCACAACTAGCTTATGTCAGTCGCAAAAAGAAGCCAAACCATCAAGAAGCCTTTGAAGTCCATTAGGGGAGGATGCTAGGAGAATCACATCATCAATGAATAGGAGAATGGAGATCAACACCTGATGTGAGTAACAACCATCTCTAGGGAGCGAGCAATGCCGAAGGAATGCCTCAAGCTCATCGATGTAGATGTCAAAAAGAGTAGGGGAGAGAGGGCAGCTATGTTTCACCCCAATAGTGCTCTAGATAGGGCCTTAGAAGCCTTGTGGAGTTCTGAATCCTCCCACAACACACTTGTACAACCTCATAATAGTTGTCAGGAGAGTCTTTGAGATCTTGATGTCCCTAAGACATTGAAAGAGAGCCACCCAAGGAATAGAGTCAAAGGCTTTGCGAAAGTCTACAAAACAACAATAAACTTTCGCCAAGCAATGGCAACCCTTCTCTATGACATCTCGTAAAGTCAAAATGTGATCAATGGTTTGAAAATTTGTACGAAACTCGACCTGACCTCTAGCCCGACAATGTCGTTGATCAAGCTCTCTGGATAGGATACAGTTCAACACAGTCGCATAGAGTTTGGCAAAGGTATGCCCAACCATGATGGTCCTGTAGTTCCCGGGGTCGGAAGCTAGCCCAGACTTATGAATCAGATAGATAATATGCCGTGACCAAGAGTCAAGGAAGCCGGTGCAAACCACTCGATTAAAGAGAACTGTAAGAAAGGGGCCCAGGACAGAGATACACCACTTGAAGAACTTTGCTTGGAACCCTTCCTCGTCTGGTGTTTTGCTACTATTCATAACTCTAATTGCCTCACTGATGTTGGAGAAGGAGAAGAGGTGACAATTGGGGGGTGGGGGGGGAGATGAGATGGAGATGGGGTTGGCCAGGGATATCATAGAGGGTGGATATCATAGAAGAACTTTGTTTCCTTTTTGAAACTATTTGATCAACATTTTCTTTTTCTTTTAAAAATGCTACTATTTTCCTAGGTGGCAATCATTTCTTATCAGTCTCCTCACACATATTAATTCTTCTACCCCAAGGGACCAAGAAATGAAGTTTGACTCTAGAGTAAGAGCTTCTATATTGCGCTTGGTAAAAATTACATTTCCAAATGTGCCCCCAACATCCGCTACATTGTGTATTTCAACTAGTGTCTCTCCATAGAGGATATCCTTTATCAATTTTAAATTATTTTGATCCCAACCCACCAACTAAGCTTTGACTACTCATTGTAGCGCTTGCAATCTCTAACAAAAATGAAAAAAAAAAACTTCAAAACGTCTACAAAATTTGGAATATATTTGAAACTTTAGAAAAACTTGAAGCAATGAAGAAAAAAGTAAAAAAAATGTTTCAAATGCATATCTACAACACTCAAATCTATCTTTAGAAAATAATTTATCACTCTATAGTTGACCTCCTTGGATTTCAATCAATTCAATTCAAACTTGCAAGAACGAGAGAGCAAATGAGTTTGTGAACAACTAAAAGGGGTCATTTTGTGGTTTCATGAAAAATACCAATAGAAAGATATATTTTTTTAGTTATTTTTGGGCCCACAATCACTTGTGGCCTACTAATTCCTACCGGATTCACTTAGTATTTGCATCGGATTTGCACAGGGTTCACATTTGACCTTACAGGTCTGAGTGAATCCATGAATACGCAAGTCCACTCGGACTCCACAGAGCTTGTGTGGATCTTATGCAGACCGGTTCGCGATTTCGGACTCAATACTAATGCAGATCAAGTTTGGGACCCGGATGCATGAATCTAGTAGCTACGTTTAAAGACAATCATGGATCTTAACCACATGTTTGCAACTTGGAAGAGTACCAAGAATTAACAAGTTATGGAGCAATCATCTATAACATCGTCCCATTTGCCTCTATGTGGATGTTCCCCTAGTATCAAAACTAACCTATACACAACCTTCTAGAGAAATGACCACCGTGATGTCTATTGAAGGGAAATCTCTTAGATTTTAAATGATGGGCAAAAATTTCAAATATTATATATTGCAATATGAGAAGTAGTGAATATGATTGCAGCTATTTATTCTGGTCTGAGCTTTCCTATTGAGGCATGAAAGTGTTGATTACAAACTTTAGCATATATTTTTGATTAAAATAAACACAATTTTGAAAGGGCCCTAAAACTTGCGCAGAAGGAAGGATAGAGATTGAAGCAAAAACTAAAAATGAATGAAAAACAAAAGATACCACAAACCGACTACAAAAGACTACGGCTTACAAAACCCAAACATCCAACTCTAATGTCAAGTTGGTTTTAAAATACGATACAAAAAACTTTGGTTAATCTCAAAACAAGGATCCTTCTCCTTAGAATAAACTTTTTTGAGACAAGGAGTCATTGAGTCACTAACATAACTACCTGCCCACCTCAAATCATTAATTAAAAGTCCATTGTTAAGCACATCTTCCGAGATTTATCTTCAATATCTACTTTTTGAAGGGGAATAAGGGAATCTATCTTAGGATCTGGTAAATCCTCCTTCCAAACTCATATACCAGGTGTGCTGGCCCAAGGCTTATATCCAGATTTGGATGCGCACAAGCATGGATTTTGGTGCATGATGCACCTAGATGTGCTATGGGTGCACTGGGATACATACCTAGGTGTGCTATGGGTGCACTGGGATGCATATCCTAATGAACCCTTAGGGGAAAAAGTACTCCATTAATGATTGTAGCTTTGATCGGATGATTCGAATCAATGAAATCAAATGTTTGAATTTCCTTTGACCTTTAAACATCTCATATCTATCTTTCTCTATTATTATCATGAAGCATTATTATTATTGACACTAAATTATTAAGTGTGTGTGTATTTATATGTATGTATATTCTATATATAAATTTTTTATCATTATGATAATACATTTACCAAATATGTTTTGTGGTAGTTAGTATGAGCTAAGAAGAGACATGTCTTTTCCTATCGTATACATAGTTCATTGTAAGAAAAACTTGAAACACACATAAATCAATAAGTACTATTACAAGTTACAACAAAGGAAAATTTATTTAAACTTAACATGATGGAACAAGTTATTTCCTATCTATGATAAAAATAAAAATAAATTATTCTTTATTTTGTAAATGAAGGAATCACCAAAAGATAAATAATTAATATTTGTCTTGACATTTCTAAGTACTGGAGAATATTATTGAGTTATTTGTCCATTCCATGTGACAATGCAATATTTGTAATGAGCAATGCTTTGTATTCATGTTAATGGAACGACACCATCCCAAAATGATTCATGGGGATTCGTGTTTGGTTGTTGTAGATTAAAAGTTAGCTGACAATATTCACTACCATGACAAGAAGATGATTCCCACATCGTATTATGAAGGATTTTTCATGTTTACTGAGAACTACCAATATATTGATTTGATATAAATATATGCATAATAGACATTAAAAACTACAAATATATATTTTGGATTATGTTTTTGTCTACACATAGTCATATCTATATTGTCAAAACAATTGTAAAGATCTTTGAGGATTGTGAACCAAAGGATGGGAGACATAACTCCATCTTGGTAGCATTGGGAGATCATGTAGGATTTGATTTGCATAATACCATGTAGGATTTGAGCAAATATGCAAATCAAATCCTACATGGTATCAGAGCCAGATCTATTGTAGCTTGCTTCAATAGTTTTCTACATGTAGGTATTCGAGGGCTTCGTGGATTTGATTTGCATATTTTCTCAAATCCTACAGATCAGTCAACACCCAAACTAAGAAATTTTATACGAGTCAACTAGTCTCCAATGTATCAGTACATGGATTCAAAAGATATGATGGAGAATAGTGGCTAGAGTAACTAAACAACTAATTTCCAAAGCTTCCACAATAGAGGAACACCTATGAGAATGTGACTATTTGGTGTGCCAGTTATATTCAATCTTAGTTGTACATAGCATTTTTTGAAAGGTTATCTATGTTGTGGCTTGAGAATATGGGTCACAGTCTAATTAATGAGGATTGTAGAAATCACTTACATTGACAATAGAATGAGGGGTTTTTTGAAATGAAGATCCACGAGTAGTAGATCTTCATCGCATAAAGTTGCATGGTCCCGCTCCATATTGGCCTTTCCGCAAGTCTAGGTGAGTTATGCAATGGATGGAGTTAGTCTGGGCTCCTTGTGAAATTAAGTTGAGCCTTGTATTGAATGACTAAGTGAGTTATTTAGTGGATGGAGTTAGTCTGTGTTCCTTGTGAAATTAAATCGAGTCTTGTATTGAATGACTAGGTGAGTTATTCAATGAATGGAGTTAGTCTGCGTTCCTTGTGAAATTAAGTTGAGCCTTGTATTGAATGACTAGACGAGCTATTCAACATATGGAGTTAGTCTACGTTCCTTGTGAAATTAAGTGGAGCCTTGTATTGAATGACTAGGTGACTTATTTAGTGGATGGAATTAGTATGCGTTCCTTGTGAAATCAAGCCGAGCCTTGAATTGAATGACTAGGTGAGTTAATTCACTGGATGGAGTTAGTCTACGTTCCTTGTGAAATTAAGTCGAGCCTTGTATTGAATGACTAGGCGAGTTATTCAATGGATGGAGTTAGTCTGGGTTCCTTGTGAAATTAAGTCGAACCTTGCATTGAATGACTAGGTGAGTTATTTAGCAGATGAAGTTAGTCTACTTTCCTCATGAAATTAAGTCGAGCCTTGTATTGAATAACATTGAAGAAGAATAATTTATTTATGGAACTTTTGATGAAGTTGTTAGCTAATGGTAGTTCATGGGTCTGAAGAGTAATAATTGCCAAATTCTTTATAAGAATATGAGTTTGAAATATTAAAGGGAAATCATTATATTGTTGTGTATTTTTATAAGCCCAAGCATCATGATTAAATATATTCGCGAGAGAATGTTCTTAATGGAAAACTAGTATCATATGAGACTAAATCTCTAGAGATTATTGTGTACAATGCCATAGCTTAGTGAGGATATTAATACTTAGAGATCCATGGATTGAATATTTTCATAGAGCATTAATATCCCAATAATATTTAATAAGGACAAGAAAAAATTAATATATCAAGCTAATATATTTTGTATTGAAGAACATTAACATGTGATCATAATCATGGTATATTCAATCTCAAGGTTAACCAATAGTTGAAATAATTATAGAGAATTTAGAATTGGTACAAAGAAAGAGATCATAGAAGGGAGGAGATCGTAACCACTTACTATTATTCATTTGCAAAGATAAGAATAATAAACACATAGCTATTTATACTTATAAAACTGCACTCTTTGGAGGTTACAATGTTCATATGTTCACTTGATACCAATTCTTGATTTTGCACTAAGCCTAATGTGATGATGTGGGAGTTTTGCTTATTTCTAGAGTTAATGGTTCCACAACAAGGATGTTGATGTACAAATAAGCATTTATTATCCTTAAATATTACATTTATTTTCTTATCATAGTCTCTTGCTTATATGAATGAAGTATAAGATCCATTTTCCTTGATATACTCTTGTTCCTTTCCTTTGTCTCTAGGGATGTTCTTCTAGGAAGAGAATGGTGGAGTGTTTTGTAGTGCCTGCCCCTAGTTCGCATTTTTGTTATCATTGCCAAATTCCTTAGGCTGATATTATGCATTGATTAGTTTTAGAGATACTGGATTTACAATATTATGATATTATTTCATGTCTTGAATTACAAATATATCGGTTATAATTGTTTAGTTGATTTCATTTCACATGACGTTAATGATGTTTTGATGATTCCTAGTTAGTAAATGTGGTTTCTTTCATAAAAATGTTAACAAGATGTCTTTAATGATGATTATGTTGTATTGATAGAGATGCATTATTACATGTACGCATTTGATGTTAGACTTGTGATTTTTACGATACTTACCCCATACTTGCATGTGTATGGTGTGCGTGTTTATTTTATCTTTCTGTCTGACGCGTTTGATGTGGTTAAGGGAGGGAGTCGTAGTCACCTGCTAGTCGGGATCTACACGATGAACCACTCTCTACCATTGCCTGTTTAGTTTATATATATTACATATATGTACATGCTCATCTTTTATGCAGGATGCAGGTACCGGGCATCGACTTCCCTGAATTGCCAGGATGAGCGTGCCCTATTACAAATACTCAAATGGTGAGAATGGGAAGATAATGATCAGGTCCAATCCTAGCCATAGCCTAAAATACTTGTCCTGCAAGGAGGACTCGTAACAGACTGTCTACCCTTTTTAAACCCGTGAGTATTTTGTGCGTATGTTGTCTTTGATGAATTTTCTGTTAATTAAGTCTAATTAAAAGATTAAATTAATGATTTAATTTATTGGAAAATTATTATGACATTTTAATATTTAATTAATTGAAAAATTAATTAAATATAAAGAATTGAATTTGAAGATAAAAGTTTTAAGAATAAATTTAGAACGTGATAATATTTATTTAATTTAATAATAATATATTTAGAGTTCATTTTTAAATAAGTGCTAAATATTATTGTTATTTAAGTTAATAAATATTTATCAAATTAAATGTTCAAAAATAAATTAAGAAGTGAAAAGATATTAAATTATGAAAATATTTTTAGTTCGCATGAATGAGATTAAAATATAGGAAAATTAATTAAAAAGATAAAATATGTGAACTTAATAAAGATATTTTAATAATGTGAACATTAGATTTAAAAGTTAATAAATTAACTTAAAATGAAGACAAGTGGAAAAATAAAATAAAGTAATTAAATAATTCCTTTGACGTAAATGAAAGGAATAATAAAATAATAATTTGAATTAAAAGCAAATTAATTGTGCATGAAAGAATTAATTAAATAAAATAATTATAATTTTAGAAGTGGTGGTGACAGAAACCCTAAAAGGTAATTAGATTCTATATTAGAGGGTTTTTGGGTCATTATTATGGACACAAGTTTTCAGACACAAGTTTTAGGGCGCACACAGGTTTTGGAGAGCAATTCGAAAGGTTTGAAAAAAAAGAAAGAAATTTTCGTGGCTTGAAGGGTTTTGCTTAGGAATGTTCATCTAGTTGTTAGAGTTTAGCATCAGTACGAGGTAGGGTTTGACATTTCAAGAATGCATTTCAGGTGGAAAATATCTGTTTGCTCTGTGTTTGATTGGGTGCTTGAATCGTGTTTTTCACTCTAGTTATTCTTTTCCCCAGATCTGTATGAATGGAATTTGATTGTTAATTGTTCTCAGGAGAAAGATATAGAAGAAAAACATAGTTTAGATCATTTAGGGTTTGATTGTAAAATTTACATAGATTTAATTTACAACTTAGATGCATTATTTATATATGTATCTATATATATTTATGTACATATTTATTGTACAACTCTATGTAAGAAAAGAATAATAACAAAATCTACGCTTGCTGAAAATTAATCAGACCTGTACCTGTAGAAAGAACTAAAAACAAATTATATATATATAAAATCTATTTAACAAGAATAAGAAATAAAATAAAATAAATATAATACAAAAAAAATTCATAAATAGAAAAAGAAGAAAAGTCATACTATAATCATAAATTAAAGAAAAAGAAAAAGAAAACGTATCATAAATCGTACGTACCTGCGATAAAGACTTTTAAAATTAAAAGGGGCTGCACGACCCTTTCCTTAATTAAAATGGCCTCCTTTATTATATTTGCGCTTGGATTTACTATATGCATGGATTTAAGTTTATAAAGTTATATGGAATTTCTTTAAAATTATTATTTTGATTAATGCGTTCTTCTTTAAAAAGAATTTTGTTTATAAAATTTAATTAATATTTAAGTATGATTTTTTTAAAATTAATAATTTATCAAAAAATAGATTATAGATTAATACAATTTGTTAAATGTTATAGTTTTTAAATTATAAATTAATTTTAATAATTGATTATTAATGTTATTAAAGTTATTTTATAATGAATTTAAATTATTAATTATTAATATTGTTAATAAATTCTATTAACATATATTTTAACAATTAATTAAGTATTATTGATATAGTTTAATATTTAATAATTAACTTAATTAAAATTAGTTTAATTAAAGTTAATTGATAATGGATATTATTTGATAAGATTGTAATTATTAATTAACTTAATTAATTGTAATTATTAATTAATTAAATTAATTGTAAATCAATTAAGTTTAATTGATAATCGAAGTTACTCAATAGGAATTTTAA
The DNA here is from genome assembly GCA_028749045.1 of Cupressus sempervirens. Lineage (NCBI taxonomy): Eukaryota > Viridiplantae > Streptophyta > Pinopsida > Cupressales > Cupressaceae > Cupressus > Cupressus sempervirens. The sequence continues at coordinate 548,902,260 of CM053789.1, forward strand.
CTATCGATATGTACTATTTAATAAGTTAAATAGATAAATTCTCTTAGAGTAATTTGAAAAAATTGATTTAAAACCCAATATAGGGGTGATTGCATAATTATTTAAATGAAAGAATAGGTTAATGGAAGGAGTAAACGATGGATTGTATCTACTTGAAAACGTACATTGAACACAAAACTAAAGCTTTTGTCTTTAAAGTCAAACCCAAAACTATGAAACTGTATTGTTTTGCGTGTATTGTCTATGCTTTTGGATTTTGGAGTCGATTAGATGTTGACCACTCTAGGATGTACACCAGAGGTTTTGTGAGATTTCTTTGATACCATTTATGTGGCTGGATGTTATGATGTGTTTTGTGATTCATATTGGAGATTATATTTATGAGGTTTATCTTGTGGAGCATTTATGTGTACTTGAATGGGAGAACCATCTTATTATTAGGTTGCCTGTTAAGGAACCGAGTTTGATCTTTATGGGTGTTGTGGTATGGGACACAACTGTGGATTTATGTGCTTAGGAGAGGTTGTCTAGGTACATGACTTGGGAGTGGCTTGCATAGGGGTCCGGGACCCAAAGTGGTTAGTGCCAGGGTAACCTAATGCAAGTTATGTAATAAGTGATAATCTAGTAATTAAAATTTATGGGGGGGAAAACACACTAAAAAAAAGATAAGTTAGAGATATTTGATCCACCCATGCCTTGAGTGCTTATATAGACTAAGGGTGGGAATGGGATGAGTGCCTCGTCTTCTTGAGAGGGCTTTCTGGTTTCCACATGTGTGATGTTGATGTTCCGGGGTTCAAAGTAACCAGTCTAGGGTAACTCAA